>VYZM01003700.1:654515-696664 GCA_013398915.1 Dromas ardeola | reverse complement strand
GGGGGAGAGATGGAGGGAGAAGCCGCTGTGGAAAAGTAAGTTTCTCCCAAAGAAATGAGGCGGGGGGGGGAAGAAAAAGTCATAAACCGTGCTCGGAGCAAGGTCCCTGCGCGCTCGAAGGCCATCAGCGCCGCAAGAAGGGAGCGGGGTGGGATTTCAGTGTAAAGCCAGGGCCATCGAGAAACTAGCTCTCTGTTTTTCATCCTGCCCTGGCCCCAATTGTAAAATACGACCTGCCGGCACCGCCGCCGAGCTGCAGCTTTGAGAAACAAAACCCCCGCTGTGTTTTTTTCTGAGCTTGGGAAACAGGCAAGGAAAATCTCCCCTCCTAGGTGTAACCTGGCAGCTTTGTCCCTACGGTCACCTTACTCCTTCCTGAGGATGCTCAGATACTCACTGGAGGAAGGGCTGGACCTTTGTTATTGTCCCAAAGCCAGTTGCAGAAACACGTACCAGGGTCGCGGAAAAAATATTGTCCGGGAGATGTTTTTATGCTTTTGGCTTGATTTATGCAAAAATGCCTCATTGTCTGTGACATTTGCAGAGACAATCTGTGATAAAAGTATTAGCACATTTACAGCTGGAGAGAAATAAAAAAAACCTCTTGCTTTTTTCTCCAGGATCTGTCACTCTGGAATTTAATAACAGAGGCAACCTAATGGGGACAAGTGTAGAAAAAACAGCTCCCGAGGCAGCTGGGCAAGGGCGCGACTACCCATGCCCAGCACAATGATACTGGCAACATGGGAAACTTATATTTTAGACCTAATCTGCACCCAGCTTTTGAGAGAGAAAATGAGTATTTGAAAAATGGAGCATCAGTCCATAGTTTAGAAGGCCAAAAGAGATCATTAGACCAGCTAGCCTGACGTTTTGTGTTATAAAGACCCTGGGATGACACCCAATTACCCTTATATTGAGCTAAATGACTTGTATCTGACCAGTAGCCGCTTTTTTTTTTTTGTCACAGTCTTTTGTCTATGGATTTCAAGTAGACCCTATGCAAAAAAAAAAAAAAGGGATGGGCTCAGCCAGACGAGAGCCCTTAGGCATTTGGCAAAATGCATTTTTTATTCTGCATTTGTCTCACTTAAGTAGATGCTGTACTTTTGCCACCTCCTATGTGTGGTGGTAAAGCACGGAAGTCCACATCCTCACAGGTTTGCTTGCTAAGCAAGGCTAATAGCCCCACTGGGCTAATGGAGAGAGGTGCCAAGCTGTCTCCTAGTTCAAGTCCAGAGGCCCTTGGAAGTGCCCCCATCCCCAGCGCTGCTCACGCCATGGGTGAAGCAGTGAGTCCTCATCCTTTCTGTTGCCTGGGAGCCTTACATTACTGCAAAAGGGGAGCTGGCTTTCCCGGAGACAATGACCAGGTTTTTGCTTAGCAATAGGTTGCTGTGGTCATCCAGATGCTGTGCACCGAGTGTCTGTTAAGGTTTCTCCATGAAGCCAGAGTGGGCATGTTAGATGCAGAGAGCAGGGCAAGCCCTGGGAGGGTGGTTGGACCGGCAGGCACAGCTGAGGGCAGCCAGCCCCTCTGGTACCCATCTGGTCGCTGACTAGTGCCTCTGCTGGGGTGAGTTAATGCTATTAGAAGGAGGTTCATCAATTTGTGCTGTTAAAGAAGGAGAATGCCTTATCTAACAGATCCTGCCACTTCGAAAAGCAGTTCCTCATGTTGTTTTGGTTTTTTTTTTTTAAAGTAGAGAAAGACATAAATATACAAGTATACTTGCTTATCAGTATTTTTGAAGCATTTATTTCTGGTTTGTTTTTAGTTACATGGATGGTGGTGTTGCTTTCTTCACGCCCCAAACGCCCGCAGGCTAATACAGCTCCATCCAGGCACTGAAAGAAGACGCTTGGTCCATCCAGCAGCCGCCGGCTTCGGCCCGAGCTCCCAATGAACTCAGTAAAAAGATTGACTCAGCTTAAAAGGGAACATGACCTTAGTCTGTACCCCGAACAATAGTTCAGAAATGCCTGCCTGGCCGCAGGCTGCGGTGACCTGTTGCCACTTGTGACAGTTGCGCTGCGAGCACCGAGCGCCTTTAAGCTCCATGTTTGCAGTGCACCCCGTGCAGGATCAATATTAATTTTCTGATGCGCGCTCCTACGCGTTGCCGCAGCAGATGTTTAATAGCGGAGCCAGCCTGCGCGGGTGCAAGCAGGGATGGCACCGCTTTCACCCTGCGAGCTCTGCAATGTCAGGGAGCTGGGTGGGGGCAGCCGTTTTGTCTGTGGAGGGGTCGCTGGGTTGTGTGGGAAGAAAGACAGGCTGTGATTGCTGGTGGAGGCATCAGTTTAAGCCTCCTGTTTGCTCTTTCTCAGCTGATAGTAAAAATAATTCAATTTCAGATAATACAGCACTCTTCTTCCCATGTGGAAAAATCGGAAAGGCATGCAAAGCTCTCCCTCTTTTTTCCTGCTAATTGCCTTGATTTCTGCTTCCACACTCCCAGCTGCCTCTCCTCTTCAGGTTGCCCTTTTTGACTCCTTGATTAACTTCTTTGTCCACCCGTTTACCACTCAGGACATGGCGACCTTTGGATGTAAATCTGTGCTGACGTCCCTCCCACTTGTGTGCTTTTGTCAGGGCTGACATCTGCGGGACTCCTTGCGGTGGAGGCGGGAGGCAACCGGATGGATGGAGGTACCAGGCAGTGTCCTCCTCTGCCAGGGCTGCTGCCTTCCTCCACCCTGCGCCCCCAGCTCCCCGTCCCAAAGCTCAGTGAATTAGCCTGGGATGAAAAAAATCACAGATTCTGTCTCCAGCTACCAGGTGACACATGAACGTTGGTGTAACCTGCACCCTTTGGTGTCTGCTGGCTCACGAGCTCCTGAGCTGCCAATGGACTGCCTGGTATCACCACCTCAAGCCACAGACACTCTTATTTGTTAGCTTAATTTGGACAAGCATTCTTGGTGAGAAAGCAGAAGCTTGCCTATGGGCCCAGCCAACATACAGTGCCCTTTGTTGAGCACTGGAGCCACTGCTGTTTGAAATGGGAGGCTTGTTCATCTCAGCAGGAAGGTGGAGGGTTTGGAGAACGCCTCCGGAGCGAGGATAACGCATTTGCTCCAAATGTCACCTCAGGGTGAAACACGTCCTCCCTGCACAGCAAGTCTCTGACAAGCCTTGCAGCTGGGAGGGGGCCAGAGACCATCGCAGAGCCCGATTGTGCACCTCAGACCAGACCTGACAGGTAGGGTGGCCACAGCACCATTTACCAGGAGCAGGGCCCTGTAGACTTTTGAAGGAGATACACAGCTCTTTCCCAAATGATGTCCCAGGCTACAGCATGAAGCCATTATTTGCTCTGGAGCAGGCTTTTTTCTGCACAGAGTCAGACTCCTGGGATGGGAAGCTCTGCCTCCTGGGTCACTGTGGTATTTGGTAGTATCTCCCAAATCCTGCTCTGAAGCCTTCTGCGTACCTCCAGGCTCAGCCCAGAACCTCCACCAGGGAGGTGAGCTGCTAGTTAACGTTCAGCTTCCTAGCACCGTGTAAGGCTTTTGGCTTTAATTACACAGATGGAGCCCGCCTTCCCCCAGCCTTCCACTTATCCCCACCACAGTGAGTTCAGACACCTGCAAAACTGAACCTCTACCAAAGTCGTCCCGGTGCAGGACAAAGGCCTGAGGCGGGGGGAGGACATGAAGGGCAGGCAAGCAGCTGTGGCAGAGGGGGCACAGCTGGATCCCTACACAGCGCTGCCTCCCTGCCGGCCCCTTCCTCATCCTTTTAAGGCCTGTTAGCAGCAAGCAAAGTATTTTCTCCTTGAACCCCATGGCTAACACCACTGCTGCCGGGCAAAAGTCCCTGTACAAGCTCCTTGCTGAAAGCCTCTCTTAGGAGTTAAGGGAAGTGGTCTTGTTTGATGTTTATTCATTTTTCCTCTGCTCAGCATTACCCAAATAGAGCAGGACAACTTTGTGGAGGTTGAAATAAATGACCTTTTCCCATTGGACCTGTAGACACGAGGAATGGGCAAGCCAAAAAGCCCTGCCTTGGTTCACTTAGATCACGGCCTTTCTTGCTTCATTGGAGGTGGCACGCAGATGACATTGCTGTCCTGTGTCCAGCTGCTTATAAGCTTTGGTTTAAATATTTTCCTGTACTATAGTTTCCCTTGATGTAAAAGGAACCATGAACATTGCAACGGCGCAAAGCAATATGAAGTTGGACCTACATGCTCAAGAGCATGAGCCCTACAGGGCACTGTAGACAAATGGTTTTTAATGAAATCCTATGTGAGTTGAGCTTCATCCAGGCTTTTGTTTGCCTCTTCCCACTCAAGTGAAAGGAAATAAGAGGACATACTCTTTTCTTAAAAAAATAAAAAAAAATTAAAAATAAAAAATTAAGGGTTTAGAAAGAAGCAGAGAGAAAAGAGAGCAGGACTAATAGGTCACCTATGTTCTGCCCGAGATTGTCCGATGGATTAGCTGTATGGTTTTGTTCAGCTGCCACCACTGGTCTGCTCCTCTGTGTTTCCATATGTAAAATAGGAAGAAAAACAATGAGTAGATAAGGAATACAGGATCACAGATAGGGATGAGTAGGTGGATAATGAGGGAAAAAAGATTAAAAGGTCATAAATTCTCATGCTTCAGGATTCAGCTCAATATTTATATATAAAGTGCCAGGAGGAAATATGGGGAGTTGTATCATTCAACTGCTTCCAGCAAGATTTCTTGGGCTTCCTATTGACATCGGGCAAGTGGATTTTGCCCGATAGTACCTGCTTTCACACAGCATCTTTCCCAAGGTAAGTAGAAAGCATTATACGAGCATCGTATGAGTAGGATGAGAAAGCATCTCTTGTTAGAGATGACCGGTTGGAAGGGCCAAGTGAAAGGTCTCCAATGGGGCAGTTACAAAGCAGCCAGTTAAGCAAGAGCTTTGGGCAGTGTTGGGTTGAAGAAGTCCAGTTTAGGCTCCCTCTCCTTTAGGAAGGGTTTGTTCTGCCCTGGGAGGAAGGGTGTCAGGCTTGAGGTCCTCTCGCCCTCACGCTGTGGGAATGTTCCTGGGGGGGGGGAGATGTTGCGCCTGCCATCATCTCTCCCGAGGTACGACTCACTGTGCTGCTGCCTGGGCTGAGGGGTGGTGGTGAGGGGTAGGGATGAAGGTGGGGGGGAAATTGGTGGAGAGGGGAAAGGAAGCAACTTTTTAAATAAAAAAAAAAAAATAAGTGATGAATAGATCGGCTAATCCCGGGAAACCTTGAGAATATAGAGCAGCGTCTGTGGGGCCTCCCTTTTTTCTTTTCTTTTTTTAATTTTCTTTTCTTTAATTTCGCTGCAGCACGTATAATCAATTATGGCTTGAATCGGGGATAAGGGGAGGGAAAGTACTTCAATTCATAAATCAATTTTATACGGTCATCAGTCAGGTTGTGAATGCAAATACCTCTGTCGGTTTAGGTTATTCAGAATTAATTGACTCCCACCGGGCTGGGCTGCAGATGGAGAGAAGCTTTCTCACAAAGTCTGCTCGGGCTCAGCATGGGGGCAGGCAGGCGGGCCGGCTTCCTCCTCCTCCTCTTCCTCCGCTTTCCTCTCCTGGAGCATTATACTATTGGCGTTGGGGAGAGTTTTGTGTGTGCGTGTGTGTGTGTGTGTGTCCCCGTCTGTGAGAGGGAGAGATGCTTGAAGAAAGAAAGGGATATGCAAAGATTAAAGTCACAAGCCCCCTCTTCAGCCCTGGCCTGTGCAGACACTTTTATGTGATTAGGAATGCTTTGCTTTCAAGGGTTTGCTTTTAAGCCTTGAGCTTCTCTTGAACTTCTCCAATAAGAAAACAAACAGCAGTGTCAAAGCCTCCCCCTGTGCCTGGAATTCGAGCTCGAGTCGTGTCATTAAAAAGCCACTTCGCTACTGGGACTTTGGCATCTGAGTCACTGTTTCAAAGCCAGTCTGGGGCAGGAGAGATCGAAAGTCATTAAACATCTAGTGGTTGTTTTGGTGGCCTATTGAAAAATGAGGTTTGGAGGGTTCCAGGGCCACCAGGAGGACACAGAACAAATGCTGCCACCTGAATTCCCCCCCTCCTGCACCTTCTCTCTATGGGCTGCACAGCCGAAATACCTGGCAAGGGGGGCTGCTGTTTGGAGAAAACCCGAGGGATGGATTTGCTGCGAGGATGAAGAAGGGTGTAACGTGCAGCCCCTCTTTTCCTCCCCCATTAGCGCTGCCCAGCTCAGCACACGTCCTGGGCTAAACGGCGGGGCAGAGGCGGCGCTGGTTCACAGAGGGGGCTCTCTCAGCCCCCCCACTTCAATCCCCTTGTGGGGCTGCACCCAGCCTGGAGGCTGTCACCCCCCGTGGCACGCCAGGGCTGTCACCCCACTCTTCTCCTGGCCCTGTGACCCCTTCCCTCCTCCATGGCTATCTCCCTTTGTCTAACTGATTAGCTGATGCTCTGGTCCCAGCCACGAGTGCCCCCACCCGAGGGATGGTGGTCCCGGCTTTGTGCAGGGTCTCACCAACCAGCCAAGGCTTCAGGACGGCTGGCATGTCCCCCACGCCAAGCACCCTGCGCTGGAGGTTTGTGCCTGGTGTTGCCCCTTCCCGGATGGCACACTGGCAGTCTCTGTGGAAGGCAGCATGGTATGGGTGAGGGACACCACTCCGTGAAACCCTGTGGGAAAGAGGACATATAACCCCCAGGCTTTGCGAAGCCACAGAGGACAGGAATTTGTATTAACACCCAGGTACATGCCTTTCGCGCTTTGTCTTGGCTTGTCACACCTAGGGCCTTTCAGACCTGGATATGTCGGCTTCAAACTGCAGAAATTCATCTAGAGGAGGAGGCCATCAGACATTGCATCAGTAGGCAGCTAATTGCAAGATCAGTTGCCAAAAGCAGTCAGAGTATGTAACCCTATTTTGTGCCTGGGGAAACTGAGGCACGTATGAAGATGTGGCTCAATTCAAAGCATCACACTTTAAAAAGTGGTGTGGCTGGGATCATAGCCTACGTCCTATGATCTCCACTCCGTTATTGTACCCACTAGGGCCCATACAGCAGATCACTAGAGCTGAAGACATGGGGCATGTCTCTGCCCGCTGCTGTACAGTGGGCTGAGCGCATCACATTTTGGCAGGGCTGGAGGAACTGGTGTATCAATGGAGTGCCGGAGCTGACCCGATGGAGCTGATGCCCACGACCCCGTGGGAACAATAGGTCGGAAACACCAAAAGCTCAGAAGAGGCTGTGGAGGTAGCAGTAACTGGAGAGGAAGCTTGGCTAGGCTTAAAGCACCCCGGGAGGAGGAGGCTGCAAAAGAAGATGAAAGGAGCTGCCTGTAACAGTTTGCAGTTAAATGGGGAAGTGGGAAACGGCTTTGCAATTCTTCGTCAGGAAGAGCAGGGAGCAGGTCTTGGCAAGGAGAAGTGAAAGGGAGAAGCAGAACAAAAAAGCCATGCAACTTCCACTCAATGCTTTCCTCCATTTTGGGCAAATCTGCTATTCAAATGATAACCAAAGAGCCAGGTGCTTTGGATGGCCTTCCACAAGGCCCTGCCAACTTCACAGCACTCCTTATCTACAAAATTCTCTGCTAGTTTTCACAGATGCAATTTCGTCAAAGCCTCTTCCCTCAGCCCATGTTCCCTCTGCCTCCACCACAGTCCTGGACACCCCTACACATGCCATTCTGCCAGACCAACAGCACAGCCCCCCTGTTTCCCCTCAGTGCCTCCGCTTCACGCTAAACAGTGGGAGTCTGGCTCTACGGACAGTAATTGATGAGAGTATGAATGCCCCAAATTCCTCATCCGGTATCTTGAAACATGAACTTGTGTCATAGTCTAGAGAAGGCAAAGGTGGGTTTATTAGCTCCATCACTAACCTGGAAGCCCCAGAGAATTTACCACCCCTGCCACATGCCAAAGTGCAACCCATTAGGAAGGGTGGGCCCGGTATTTGCAAGCCTGTCAAGTCTTTGTCACTGAAAATGAGAATTATTCAGACACTTCAGGCTCCCTTCTGCTGGGGTTGTTGTGCCTTGTGGGTTCTCCATGGTTAGCGTGATGTCTCTGCTGCTCCTGGTCCTTACAGCAGCCCCAGCGGGATGTCCTGCTCTGGGGCCGGTGGTGGCTGGGAGTGTGGGGTGGAAGCCCACTGTGTGTTTTGTGCGCGGCGTGGGAGGCCCGTCAGGCTTGTGGCGGTACCGAAAAGCTTTTGCCATATGGCTCTTCACGTGGGAGCTGTGTGCTCGCTCTTCCCGTGCCAAGCACCAGGAAATTCATGCGTTAGATAAAAAAGTGTCATTATGGCCTGTTCTGCACTTCATGCACGTCCGAGTCCCATGTCCCCACCAGCCTGACAGTAACCATGTCTGACTCTTGCTAAACACACGTCACTGGGACCAAAAACCGGAATCTGTGCTGTCTCTGCAGACCCTCGGCTAAATTCCCCGCTGAATGCCCCTGAGAAAGTCTGCTTGGTGTTCACCACGTTGCAAACCAGTTAAAAAAACCTAAACCACCACTCACTGGGATCTTCAAGCAAATCCGTAATATGTGAGAATTAACCTATTTTTAATGCACTGCCTGCTTTCCCCACACTCCCTTGCTGGCCCGAGGCTGGTTCATCTTTCAGAGCCTAACAATGCTTCGTGTGTTTCTGTTTGCTCAACATTTAGAGGGGAGGCCTCCCTCTCTTCAGCGCTTTCTTCGCATTTTTTAATCATGTTTATAAAGTCAAATACCTAAGTGACCAAAAGAGCGGCGAGAACTGCTTCTCCGCTCCGCAGGGTACTGAAATCTCCTCTTGAAGTCAATGGGGAGAGCCATGCTCCGCTGAAATCCTGATCAGAGCCGGGGCTTTAGCAAAAGGGAGGAGTGAGCCCCTTGTTTTACTACATAGCCCCTTTCACAGAGGCCCAGGGAAGGAGGGGAGAGGTTTGGGGGTGGGGGGGTGGAGAGGATCTTTACACCCATGGTGGGACTTCTGAAGAATTTACAGTCATCTTTCCTAGAGACACTAAAGATTTTATAGCCTTGGTACCAGTGGTTACAATGCCCTATGGAGCGCAGAGCTGAGCACATGCCAGGGACCCCTTCATCTCACCAGAGGCTGGAAGGCGGCCAGGGGCTTCACACGGGGAAGTTTATTTCAGAGAGAGAGAAGGGAGTGAGGAAGCGGGGAGGGAGAGAAGAGGGGAGAGAGGCCGAGCGGAGGGGGAGAGGGAAGGGAAAACAAAGGCATGTGAGATGGGAGAGCGAGGGAAAGAGGCAGGATGGGGAGCAAGGGTGGGGGAGCGGAGGGAGGCAGAGAAAGGAGAGGATGCCAGCATGGGAGGAATGAGAGGAGAGACCCGGAGAGGAGGAACAGAAGGGAGAAATGAAAGGGAGGGAGAAAAACATTTGAAAAGTGGCAGAGGGAGGAAACGTGAGAAGAAGGAATAACAGAAAAGGAGCCAGCGAGAGGGAAAGGAAGAAATAGCAAATACGAGGAAAGCTATAAAGCAAAACAGGATCTGAGAGCAGGTACAAGAGGGAGGCTCAGAAACAGCTTACAGCCCAGTCCCCCAGACAAACTCAGCACAGAAAATGAGGCTTTTCAGTGACTGTCCCCATTCTCCTGCCAAGTTTTTAAACTGACGGAGGAGCCGCTCCTGCATACCCAATTCTGCACAGACCCGCACACCCAGGCTCCTCTCAGGCAGATACTCAGGAAAATGAATATGCATCTATATATGCATGCATGTGTGTATGCACACCTACGCATACGTGTAAGCACATCATACATCCAACCGTGTGACATCCACGCTTTCCCTCTCTTTGCCGTTCTGTGCACCTGCTGTGCACATGCAGACTCTCCACGTACCTTCACCTGCCTCCACAGCCACCCACGCATCCAGCTCGAGCTCCACTCCCTCTTCGGCTGGCTGCAAAACAAGGCTTACACTTTGTGAAAAATGCTGAGGTTTGGCCATTTGGGTTCATTCCATGCTGGGGAGAAAATGAGCCTCTAAGGTGTTGGTTGGGTTTTTGTTTCTTTTTTTTCGTGGGGGAAAAAAATCCAACAGAAAAATGAAGCCAGCAAGTGCTACACCCCAGAAAATGAAACGCGGACACGCATTTAAGAAATGGTTTCTATGACCTGGTGGTCTGTGAATGCAGGGCCCAGATTTAATGATGATTGTAGTGGCTAATTATAGCCTGGTCATTTATAGCCCTAGGAGGCTATGGATAGGGCCACTAGGCTAGGAGTTACAGCGCTACCAGGGTATAAAAGACTCAGTGTCATGTTCTTGCTCCTAAGTCTCAAACAATTAACGTGGTGGCATTTCTCTGGATGCAATGGGGTGGTTCCTGAGCCCTGCATCTGCTTGGTTTGCAGATGGGGGGAATATTTGCTGGGGGTTCCCACACAGTGGTATGCCTCCTGCTAGCTTAGCCATGGCAAACCTGGGGCTCTCGGGCCAGAGCGGACGTAGAGGTACTGCCAACAGCCACTGCCCATCACTGCGTTTCTATAGCAAAATACACCAATATTATGCTATAGAACAATACAATATTCTCAGGGAGGATCAGCCACAACCATAAAAATCCCTTAAAGTGAACGTTGCACTCCACATGCTTCTCTTTCATGATAATGGTCAGAAAGTGGCTTGTAGCAGAGATTTTCTAGACTTTTACAGGTTTTGCCAGAGCCCAGAAAGGGTAGGGAACCAACAGGCAAAAGACCTGGCAACTGAATTTGGGGTGAAGAATCAACAGTGGTTTAATTTTCTATTAAAATCCCTCCCCACGAGCTGTGCAAACTTTCTCCCATTAGACAAACACTGTACAAAGGCCCTGGGTAATATGCTGTTAATGGGACTCTCCCGTACCGACGGTAACCACAGCTCCGTGCTGGAGGACCCAGCAAACCACCAGAGGAGGTAGGTTTGTGCACGCCACTGCTGCAGGAGCATGCCCTGACATCTGAGTACCGTGGCAGAGTCACGAGGATGCCAGGGGGGCATCCTCTCCGTGTCAGCGTTAATGTCAGACCTCCTGTGGGACGGCTGAATGTTTTCGGATGCCTAGGGGCACACTGTCCCCTGCCATAATTTGGCACCAGTAAAGTCCCTCTGACTTAAGACGGATGAGATGTAGAGAGCCAGACCTCCAGTTAAACAGCTGTTGGGGAAGAGCTCAAGGAAGGGATGCCTTTATTTCAAGACCTTCCAGATGCACATTTCCTTCAGCCTGTAATTCAGCCTTTCACCTGTTTGGGAGTACTCACCTGAGGCCACTGGATTTTACAACCTCGCTGTGAAACACCACTGCTTCAGAAATGCCCCTGTCCCCTTTCTCCCCTCATTTTCTTAGAGTTTTTTTGCTTCCGTATTGAAGAACGAAGAAACGCATAGGGTACAGTGCATGTGTCAAGGGGAAGAAAAACATGAATCAGGAGAACAACAGGAGTGCATGTAGAGCACACCCTCTGGACCCCTCAATGGAAGTTAGATTTACTTTATATTTACTGTTCAGGCCATGTTCTTGTTTGGTCATCAGAAGTGGCTGTAAAGTCAAGGCTGTCTGCTTTGGAGATGTCTGGTCATTTCTGCTAGGAGAGAGCAGCGGGGAGCCTACATGTCAGGGCAGGAATAGAAAGGAACTGGCTCTTGTGCCAAAGCTTTCTTGGTAATCCAAGAAATTCACCCACAAAAAATGCTAAATGAGTTCAGACTATAGTCCAGAGGGGCCCTGGCGTCCTCAAGCCATAAACAGAAAAGAGAAATGGATCTGATAAAAAGCCACATTTCTGGTAGGCTTGGAGGAACTCTACGTGCTTAGTACATGGTAGCAGGAGTCGGCGTGGCTGGGCACAGGTCTTTACTCTGGGGCCGACGCACTACAGGCTGATTAAATCTTTTACGCCTGCTGGTGAATAATTATCCGCCTGACCCGTTCCACCGCAGGCAGCGGGAATACCCCATTAGTGACTTCTTCTTCCCAAGAAAGAGTGGCGTGCTTGTTCCTCGTCTGGCTCCACCTGTCCTTCAGCAACGATGCTCGGGGCAAAGGTTTCAGTGATGGGTGCTGGCAGGGACGCCCCTGGGTTTGGGGACCTGTGCGGGCTACCTGGGTCTCGCAGGTAAGGAGAGTGCGGGGCTCCTGATGCCTCCCAAAGGAAAGAGCTCGGCACCTTGGGAGGTGTGGCCCAGGGCCTTCGTTCTGATGTTATTTTGTTCCCTGATTTTGGAAGGAGCAGTGGAAACAATTAGGTGTCTTAATTTCTCCGAGGCAAGATCCAAATACAGAAAAGAATACATCTCCCAGGCAGGGAGAAGCAGGGAATTAACTGCCTTTTTTTGGATGAGATCAGAGAAAGCTGATTTATGAAGCAAAGAGAAAGCAAAGTGCTTTTATGGGTAAAATGTTCCATGCTTATTTCCTTTCTGTCAGACTACGTTCCTCCCACGCTTCTGGCTGCGAGCTCACTCCTTGGAAGCCTGTTTAAGCATTTCAGCATGTGATGATTTAACTGGGCACGGATTCTGACAGATCTTTGCAAATAACATCACAGGAGTTGCTGGAGGTGGCTGCCTGGTGCCGACCCGGGGCACGTTCAGGAGGACAAGGCTGGCAAAGAGAAACCCAGCCAGCCCCGCACACTCGCAGCCTCTCCTAGAGCACCTCTGAGCATCGGGCTCTCAGGAGACACCTCCGCCGAGATGGGACGCGTCTCACGACCTGCTCTTTCTGCTCTTCTCCCTTGAGGAGACAGAAGCGAGGCTGGTCCACAGCAGAGAGGGCTCGAGAGCTGAAGTCTCACGAAGAGCGGGGGCGTTTGGTTACAGCTCAGGCAGAGCAAGGGAAAGCAGAACAGGAGAGAAATTCAAGAGGGTGGGTGGGGAATGAGAAAGTTTCTGCAATTGCATTTCCACACACGGGGCTTTCAGCTCCTGCCAATGTACATATAGGATGGGATGAACTCAGGGGAACTCAGAGAGGCTTGTGTCTACTAAGGGAGACTGTAGCAAGTAACTAATGTTGAATTATGGGGCACCATAACTACCTCTGGGGCATCTTAAATGTTGATGGTCAGGTCGTGCTATCTGCCCCGATGGTGTGGTTCCTAGTGACAAAGATGTCCAGCCGTGGTAGGTACAGGTCCTGACAGATCTAGCTGCAAAGATGTGTCTGCTGTGCCCAGACGTCCCACCCATGCAAGCAGAGCCCAGTTTTCACTTAGATTGGTGCAGGCATCAATATTGTCTGTACCGCCCAAAGGAACCACAAATGGAACCATGTTGGTGATCTGTGGAGCACGAATATGGAGGAGCTCAACGCATGGATATAGCGTGTTTTGCACACTTGCTAGACGATTCTGTGGGGTGCTGAATGGTTTTGGTATGACTGGCTGTCACTCCTGCTCAGGCACCACCCTGTTGATGAGGTGTCACCCAGAAAGGACTTCAGAGCACCCGCAAGGACACTGTAAGGTCCAGGGACTAGAACAGTCTAACAGTTGACATAGCCTCACAGAATAAAATTAGCAAAGGAGATGAAGTGAAATTAACGCCCTGCGAAGTCAGGCAAAACAGGAAAATATAGTTTAATAATTGATAATGATGTAGAGAAGCCCCCATGCTTAGACCCCAAACTGCGGTAGGTTTACGGGGAGGAGGGGAGGGGTGGGAGGTGGGGGTAGGGAAGAGAAAGCTGTACAGATTGACCTCTCTCCCCCCCTGCCCCCTCCTTTTTCTTTAAATCCCCACCTAGTCAGGAGTGCTCATTAAGGATGGTTCTCGTTTCCCTAATTAGGCTGCCCCCTTCTCTTCACAGGGCTCCAGACCTCTGCCATTCAGCAATAACAAGAATAACAAGAAACTCGTTATTTTACAACCTGGGCTGGGGAGGAGGGGTGAGAGGGAGAAGATGGCTTTGTGATGTGCTGCTTGGAGGAAAACAAGCTCAGAAAAACCTGGGTTGAGGGAGGAGTCGCCCCTGTTAGCAAGACCTTGTCTGCTCTTAAATGTTGTCTTGCCCAAGTACGTGCCTGCACTAGAAGTAACACTATAAGGAATGGGGATTTGGTATTTTTCCCCTTTTCTGCAGGCTCTTCTTGAAAGTTGTTTTTCTTCGTAGCAGTCATACGTAAGTGCACATGTCTTTATATGAAAGTTAACCTTTAGGGACTTTGACAAGCCGTGAGCCATCCCAGCTCTGAACTTGGGAGGAGGAGGAGGTGGCGGCGGCGGCGGTGGCAGTGGGACACGCAATGTGTTAATGTGGTCTATGTTAGGCATTCATCAGCGCGAAGGAGGCTGCGATGGCTCGCCTCGGGGAGGGCAGCAGCAGTAAGCCTGGTCTCAGCCTGGGTTTCCAAATTCACTTTTCCTCTCGGATGCGGATGCAGGCGAGCCTGGCGGCACCCCAAGTGTGCGAGGTGCCCACCTTCCCCCCCCGCAATGGAGGCAGCCCCCACGCAACTTTGCCATCTCCGTTCCTCATCCCGTGTAGCCCTGGCTGAGGATCCCCTCTCTGGTGGCATCCCGGCAAACCTTCTCACAGGCAGATGTTTATTTCACAAAGCCGCTGTGAAAACAAAAAAGACAAAAACCCTGTTCCTATTTTATACCCATCGAGTGAAGGTGGAGGGTGAGTGAAATGAGGGCTCCCTGACGGACTCCTCTGGGTCCCCGTTACAGGATCAAGCGATGATCTTTCCTCTGGCCGCCATGCTTTCTCTAAACGTCACGTTATGTACCATCCCGCCCCAGAAGCAAGCGTGCCAAGTCAGCACGACCAAGCATGTGTTTAAGTGTTGTTCTGGATGAGGGGAAAAAAAATAAATGCTCACCACCTTGCAAAATTAGACCCTCCCTGAGCATTTGGAATGAATTTTGTCAAAACCAGCTTATCATCTCCATAAATTGTCACAGAACCACTCTGTTTTGCGGAGCTAAACATTTCAACATTTTATCCACATTACCAATTAAACCATCTTTGCTCAATTTATGCCTCATTTAAATAACTTATTACATCAGATATAGTGCTTTTTTATAGTTTGGTTTTAAGTCTCTTTCTCATACTCTCTTTAAGACTTGTCTAAGTCTTTCAAGATGTTCTTTCAAGCCCTCGGACCAAATTAAAACATCATTCACTGGAGCTTTGGCACTTAGCAGTTTCTCACAGATCTGGCAAATACTCTTTGAAATACCTTGGGAGCAGAACAAATGCCAAATAGCGTCTGCCTTAACTTATACATGGACATTTGCAAGCACGAATGTCCAAAGTTATGCCTCAAAAGTAGGTGCAGGCATGCAAGCAAAAGACCCTGATTTTTTCTGAGG
The DNA here is from genome assembly GCA_013398915.1 of Dromas ardeola. Classification (NCBI taxonomy): domain Eukaryota; kingdom Metazoa; phylum Chordata; class Aves; order Charadriiformes; family Dromadidae; genus Dromas; species Dromas ardeola. Next base: position 681,359 of record VYZM01003700.1, on the reverse strand, counting down.
TGACAAATGTCCCGCAACAACATCCTGAAGGATTTATGATATCAATTATTTGGATTTCGCCTCCAAGCCTTTCTTACAAATGGGTCATATTGTTTTCTAAATTCGTATTCATGCCTTAACTCAGTTACATCTGCTAACGGGCTCAGATTGTCCTGATTGTAAATAGACAAGCAAATATGTATCTGCTGGGACTAAGATTTGCTGTGCCAAACCCTCTTTAAACCCTCTTCTCTTCCTCCCACAGAAAAATCCAAAACCCAAAAACACCAAAAAAGCCCCAGATTTAGAGCAAGGCAAATTATTTCAGCTGAAACATAGTTTTCTCATGGCAAGTTTTTTTGTGCCAAACCCCAGAAACTTGAGTCACCTGAAATATTTAGCAAATTCACATCAATTTTGCTGAATTATTTTGACTGAAAGAAAGGAAGCCTTGTCTGCAGGCATGAGAAACACCCAGCCTCTTGCTTACACCTTGGCCATTTTTCTGCAAGGTGTCCCAGCAGATCCATCAGACGTGGGAAAGACTGTTGTTCGGTCTTCGGTTCTGACCAGCTTTGTCCCACCAAGAAACGCTTAGCGAGGGCACGGGCTGGAGAGAAGGTGTCTTACAGCTTCATGGACAGCCTGAGCTGGTGGAGCCTCTTCCAGCCCATGGAAACATTCAGCGTGTTCAGGACTTTGCCGTTTCCTGCTGGTAAAATACGGCTTTGCTTTTCCAGTTACCCTTGCCCTCCTGCCAAGAGGAGAACTTGGATGTTTTGTCTGTGCTGACCCTCCAGCTGGGGCCGGGAGATGTCTTGGCCACAGCAGGAAGGAAGAGACTGCCCCGGATCACACATCTGGTTTTACATCTCCTCTTACTTCTCCTGTTTCAAGCAGAAACACATGGCAGGTATCTTTACAAGCACAGTATATCTGCATTATACCAAGTGCATCTGCATTGCACTTGGAAGGGAGCCCAGAAGCTGCTTTCAACGTCAGACTTGCTGTCTATACTGAGAGTGGACACGGGAGTGTGGGAAGGACCTGGTGTGCCCCATGCTGATCTGGAGGCCATCAGTGTGGTTGCCCAGGGGCCTGGTGGATTAAAAGCACGATGTATTTGCATCTACCCCAGGACCGCTGTGCTGCAGCTGGGCAGCACAGCTAGCGAGACACGTTCCCTCGCTGCCACAGTCGCTCCGGTGCCAGTCACACACTTTTCACTCGCTCCTTAGTCTGCTTGTTAATTATGTGTCGCAGTCACGTCTGAGTGGGCCGGTTGGGACCACAGCTGCTGGAGCGATAGGCAGTCCCAGCCCAGCAGAGCTCACACCTCATGGAGGTGGAGGTGGAGGTGGGGGAGATCTTGGCTTTGGGCAACTGCAGGACTGGGCCAGGGTCACCCGCACCACGATGCCCACCACGCTGTCTTTCACACGTGTGAGCACAACGGGCGCTCCCAGCTGGGGAAAGGCAATTTGCAGCTATTCTGAGCCGTACTGGTTGGATCCCGCTCGTGAAAACAAACAGAGAGAGAGGTCCCTGGTTGCTATTGACTAGCACTACTGGGACAACACAGGCGGCTTTATTTGTTGAGAGGGGGGATGGAGGAAAAAAACCCAAGTCTTCCCCCTGCCCTGCTCTGCTCCATCCCTGCGTGCCCCGGGGTGTATTGTCCCCCTTTGTCCCCAAGAAGCACGCGTGTCCGGTAGCACCACAGTTATTTTTAGGAGGGCTTGGCCAGCGTCCACGGTGGTGGTGGCTTTGGTGAGCCGGGGGAAGCAGACTTTTCTCTCTCTGCCTTTCAATGTTTGGAAACAGTGAGGCTGCCAAGGCAGCCCGTCTCCTGCTCTGCACTTCCAGCCTCTGGAAAGCGAGAGTGAGCCCTGAAAAGCCTGGCAGGCCGACCAGGAGAGCCTGCCAGGCAGCCAGCAGCACCCTGCCAACACCAGCGGCCCCTCGCCTCCACCAGCCAGGGAAAGCTGGGGCAGGCGGGATGAAGAAGGGGAAGCGGCGGCAGAGGGAGAGGCTGGAAAATTGCACAGGTCCCCCCTCGGGGAGAGCCTTTTCATTTCCTGAGACTGACTCCCTGCATTTGGTATGGATGCAACCGGGAAGGGGGGGCAGCGCCCCACGGCTCCGACTGCACGGAGGCTGGAGCAAGCAGAGTTGGGGAAGGGAGAGGCACATGCTGCAGCCCGTATGAGATTTCTCGTATATATGCTTGAGATCAGATCGATCTTGCTTAGGGGAGAGAGACTGCTGGCATCGGCCAGGCTCGGGGACCAGAGCGACTTGCAAGTGACAATGTGGCTGGCCTGGGCTGGGACACTTGTGGGGCATCCCCAGCCTCCTGACCCCTGGTTTGGCTGTCCTTGGTGAGGAGGGACAGAGGCATCCCCCGGTGGGTCAGAAATGAAGAGGCGAAGCACTGCAACACCAAAGGGGTGCTGCAGACCGAGAGCAAGGGGCACGGGCTGTGGGCAGCCCAGCACCTGGGTATTGGTGGGGGGCGACGATGGAGCAAAGAGCAAATCTAACACAGTCTGCAGCCCGCTCAGCTAGTTCACACTGATATTGCTATTTTTGCTCCAGCCACTCAAATCTCACCTCTGAATGAAAGCAATTGTTTTTTTTAAAAAAGGAGCAGGAGGCATATCTTTCTACCAAAAGCGTTGCAGATACCCTGTGCCACAGCAGAGAGCACTTGGGCCACCAGCAAGGCAGCGGTGGCAGCTGGGACCGAGCTGGGACAAGTCTTCCAAATCACTGGCATCCGTTTCACCGCACGGACTCTTGCGGTAAGCCCACGCCGTCAGGCCAGCAGCCTCCCCTCTCCTGGCTGCATGCCAGGGTGGTGGGTCCAGGGCAGCAGGCTGGAGCCCCCTTTTTCTCTCAGAGCCCCACCATCCCTGGCTCTGAGCCGTGCCACTGCCGAAAAGGCGAAGGGCTCCAGTGTATGAAGGGGAGGGAGGAGGAAAAGAGGAGGTGCAAGCGTGCGTGCGTGTGTGTGTGTGTGTGTGTTGGGGGGAGATGGAGACGTCGGGTAAGAACAGACCAGCTTTCAGAGTTTGGCTAACACCCTCTCCAGCCTCTTACTCAGCATACGCGGGGGCCCATGATCTGAGTAGCAGCCCCTCTCATGCCATTGTGTGCCTGACCTGCTTAAATAAACGGTGTTATTTTAAGCAAGGGCAGTCGAGCAGTTGCCGAAGGTCCTTCTTTTTCTTGCTCCCTTTCTCCCGTCCTCCTTCCCCCCCTTTCCCGCTGCTTCAGTTTCCCCTCCCACCCCACTTTCCTTTACACAGCGGGATTAATCCATCAAACCGAATGGGGGGGAGGAGGAGGGGCAATGAGCCCGCACTCCAGTGAGCACTGAAGAGGCCCCCATTCATGGGTCAACAAAACCAGGGAGGACTCTTGGACTTAATCAGCCAAGGAGCGCTCCAGCCCTGGAGACAATTAACATCAAAGCAACGCAGGAGAAAGAGGAGAGGGGACAGCCAGGAAGCCTGGAAACCCACGTACAAATCCCGATTAAAAAGGGAGGGAGGTTAGGAAGGAAGCGGCGAGAGGGAGGATGCTCGGCAGCGTGCGAGAGGAGACAATCTGTGTCCGCCTTTGGGAGCGGGAAACTGAGGTGCACAGAGGAAGAAGGACTTGCTCGATGCCGATGTGCGGAGCAGCGGCACGGCCTCGCTGGGCGCAGACTCCTGGTCTCCCGACTTCTGCCCAAATCCTCTTGCTGAGACTGCCCTGGGGTTGGATCCCGCACCATCAGCGTCTGGGGCACGTATCTCTTACACCAGCTGAAGTTTCATGAACGTCAGTGGGACTGGAATTCAGAAGTAGCATGTGGCCAGGTGTTGCTAGCCTCCCACACCTCATTTTGAAGGCTGCTTCCAACAGTCTTGTCATAGTGTTGTCACGATCCACATAATTGAAAAAACTTAATAATACTTTATTATTACCTTTGGGCACCACATCAAAGACTGGGTGCACCTAAAGATAATAATCATATTTTGCCTTTGTAACAGATGGTCACTTGACTGCTAATGTAAACTGGCAGCAGTCCCACTCAGTTTTAGGGAGCAGTAGGGGCTCCGCAGCAAGACCTGGGACTCAGGCTGGATTGCCCCTGGGGAGGGACAGCCAAGCCTGGAAACCATCCTTGCACTGGAACTGGGGGTTTATTTGCAGCTTCCTTTGGAAATAAAAGCAGCAGATGAAGTTATAGGTGAAGAGGGAGCAGCTCCTGCCTCTGTGGCTGTGCCCGTCCCCCCTCCCCCCCCAACATGAGTGCGCTGAACCGAAAAGAAGGGGGTGACACGCTGCTAAGGGGAAAGGTAATGGCAAAAGAGGCTGCAGGGCAATTTTCCAAAACTTTAGCTGCACGCTTCCCCCCTTCATGGGCCTCACTCTGCAGAGATCATTCCACACCTCAGGAGCACCACGAGGAAATGTTAGGCTGCTAGTGAGCTGTTTCAGTTGCAATTTACCATCTTCTTGAGTTACCGTGAGGTTATTGAATGGAAAAGCAGATCCATGGCACAGCTTGCCAGCGTATTCCCTTTTCTTGGCCTCAGGCCGTTCAGACATCTCCTCCCCAGAGCTCCACGACAGGTAGTGCTGTCGCCAGCCTGCAGCTACAGCTACTGCTGTGCTGAGATCTTGTGGTCCATGTCAAAGTATCATCTATGGATGAGGTTTGCATTACACCCCCTACCATTGCATTAGCGCTGACGAAGTGGTGGCAGAGGCAACGGAGCCCTCCTGGAGGGGAGCAGGGTCTCTGGGCACTGCCGAGTTAAACCCTGGCATCCCAGGTGCTCAGCGAGCAGAAAACACAGTACGCACAGAGACTCCTGGCGTGACTCCTCCACCAGTGTTTTTCCTGCCTGCACTTGCATATTTGAACCAGTAGAATTGAGGACTGTGAACAGAAACCAGGGAAAACAGAGTACAAAGGCCAGGAGAAGCTGGGTAAAACCATCGCCAGCATGAGCTACATTTTCTAGTTGAAAGATGAGTTTCATGTAAAGAAGAAAGGGAAGAAGAAAAGCTCACTGAACTGCTAGCTAGTCAAATGAAGTTCCCATAACAATATCTACCACAGAGTATATCACCCAATTCAGAGTAAATTCTGGAGGATTTTGAAAAGTTTTTATTATCTTTTTCAATGTGAAAATGGTCACTCCAACCTTCTGTATGTTCGAAGCACCGATCGACACAAGCCTTACTGTTCTGGGGCAGGCGGCTGACAAGCTTTCCTGATGTTGATTTCCAACGCTTAGAACTGGGAGCTGATAAGGGGACAGGGAGAGGGCTAAGCGCATCCCTCGAAGAGCGGGACAGTGAACAATGGGCTTGGGCCAAGGTCACAGCCATGGGCCAGGTTGAGCACACGACCAAGCAATGCACTGGATTCTGCAGGATTAAGGGCTCCTCATGCAGGGGTTGCGGCTACAGAGCAGGTCCCACTGTCTCATGAACACGTAGGTGGCAGGCTGGGCAGGTCCGTGCAGCCAGTTAACACCCATGGGAGAAAGGGTGCCTTGAAAGCACTCCTTTCCTTATGTCATGCCACTAAAATTTCCCATCCTGGCGGTTTCTCTGGCAGGGTTTGGCTGCTCTGGCCGGGTTTGGTAGCTGTGCAGCAGCTCTGTGGAGGTGGGTTCATGCCTGGGTGGTTGTCACCACCGCGGGCACACCGGCGGCAGGCAGACAGGCGAAGAGGAGGCGAGGGAGCACCAGGCCCGAGGGAGCAGCTTTCGGTGTATCAGTTACATCTTAATTGCGGCTGTCTGGTCGCAAGGAAGAACAGGAAGGGGAGCAGAGGGTGAGCCTTGGCTTTTGTTTCATGTGCTGAACTTTCAGGCTCCTCTTTCCTTTCTTCCACCCACCTCCTTTTGCTCAGATAGAGCCACCCACACACTCGCACCACGCTTGCTCTCACTTTCTTGTTTTGTCCTGTCATGGCTCTTCTCCAAGAGCTTGGAGAGTTTCTTGAAAGAGGAAAAGAGGGAGCAGGGGCTGCATGGAGGTAAAACACCATGCAAAACATTCCTTCGCCTTCCTCCTCCTCCTCCTCTGAGCCGTCTCCTGAGCATCCCTCTCTTTTCCTCAGCAGGTACCTGCAGAAAGTGACCCTGTCAACAAAACCCCAGCAGGATCAGCCTTTGGTCTTGCTCAGGCAGCTGGTTCCCATTAAATGTTCTCAATCACGGAGAATTCTTTCTCTCTCATCTGAAATATTTTATTATTGGTTTTCCTTTCTTTCGGTTTCCTAAGAAGAAGGGAGGGAGTTTGTGTGTGTGTGTGTGTGTGTGTGTGTGTGTGTGTGTGTGCAGTGAAATAAAGAAAGGGAATTTAGAGCTCGATCTTATTGTGCCCATGTGGAAGGTTGTGCGTTTGCCAGCTGCTGTAATATTTATTCCCTCTTATGCACCCACTGAATTGCTCCTCATCTTGTCATTCCCCCAATGCCGCAGGTAGAGTCCCAGGGGATGAGAAAGGCCGCTGTTTCTATGAGCATGAGGCCCTCCATCTGCTTAGCTGCAACTAAGTGAGGCCAAGATTTAAACAGGGTTGGGTTACCCACGACGGGCTGCTGAGGGGACCCATAGGAGCCCCCCCAAGTCCCACTAACCTGCCTCCAGGTTCACGAGCCCTGGCAGAGGCCACACCAGCTCTGCTGGCCGGCTCCCCTGAGGCAGAGGGACTGACTGTCCCTTGCTATAAGGCTGCTCCTAACACTGGGTTTAACACGTGTAAGCCCGGTGATGGCTTGGAGACGCAGCCCTGGGGAAGCCCAGCAGGGCTGAGAAATGAAACACCCCACGTGCAAGGGAAGACATATGCCTCGGTCTTTGCCTGGGGCACCCCAGTCTTGTCCTGTCTGCCTTCTGTGGTGATCCTTTTGCCCAACAAGCTTTCTTCTTCTCATTGAGCACAGATGAGCGATTTTAAGCCTGGGGTGGCTGTGTGCTAGCTGGCTGCTCCTTGCTGCATTGCCTTCAGCTCCCAGGGCTGTCACTTCTCACTGTGCATCTCCCCCACCCTGCGGACCTCCCCTGGGTCAGGACAGGGGCTCCGCACTTCACACCTGAGCCCCTGGGTCGCGGTGGACCATCAGTGTCTGCCACAGGATGCCAGCACTGTTTCCACTGGGAGATGCTGAAATGAGCAGTGGGCACCAACAAGGAGGCACATCATTTTGGGTGGCTAGTAGCCAGGGTGCGAGTTCTCCTTAAGAAGAGAAGGGAGTATATAACTGCATCAAACAAATATTTTGCCGAGACTGGCTCCTGGCCTGAATGGCTTAGGTGATCCCAGGGCTTATTGCAGAGCTGCCATGGCCCAAAATGACAGAAAGGGTTCTGTAAATATTCCCTGGTAATTATTCAACCTCTTTTGCCTTCAAAAAGACAAAGGAGACATGAACCTCCCTGCTCTCTAACGAGCAAATGCCTGCACTTGGTTTTCTCCTCTGGAATTTCAACTCTTTCCCTCTTGCTGTTCGTTTCTGCCCTGCTGCCTGGCCGTGGTCTGGTGCGATGCCTGCAATATTCCTCCTGGGACAAGAGACACGTTTCTCCTCACAGCTCGTTAGTAGAAACTGTCATATCATCTTCAGCCATCTGAAAAAGTATCCTCCTCATCTCCTTGCTTGCAGCTGGCTTGCAAACAGCTTCCCCACAGGGCTGGATGGCAAAGGATCCTGCAACTCTCCTGCCTTAACATGGACACATGAGAAAGAAATCAATCCCGAGTCCTTCGCAGTAGGGATGTAGCGCTGGAAGGGATCTCCTATTTTACCGCGTCTCATCCCTTGCTATTGTCAGCAATCGCATCATGCAATCTTTCGCACAAATGTGAAGCTCCAAACAATCCTAACAAGTTTTAAGATTCTCCCACTACCCCAATTAGTAGGCTTTTCCAGAACTTGACAGCTCTGAGGCTTAAACCATTCTTCTTATTTCCAGTCTCAATTTATTCCTGGCTGAAGCATGCCCACTTGTTCTTGCGCCAACATTGTTCCAAGGCTTAAATAGCTCTTCTCCCTCCCTGGTGCTTATCCCTCTGATGTGTTTACCAAGAACAATCATATCCATTCTCAGCCTGTGTTTCACTGGGCAAAATAAATCAACAGTCTCCTGCCCCGCGATAGGCACCCTCTTCCCCTGACCATCCTGCTGGCCTTTGTCTGCGTCCCCTCTCTTCTTAGTTCTTCTCTTTCCACTGCGAGTGGCGAGAACCAGAGACTGTTCTCCATCACCTGTGCCCCACGCGGGGTCACGAGCAGCGCTCGGGTTTTTGCTGGTGCCCCAGTGGCCAAAGAAGGTCTGAGTGTGGGGATTTTTATAGGCGCAAAGTGCTTTTCCCAGTGGATTCTGTTTTCAACCCTTGAGCGCTGTGTGGAGTTCAGCCCTGTCTTGGGGTGGTTTCTCGATGCTGCTAAGGAGCCAGCAGCCCCGCTTTGCTCTGAGGCTATTGTTGTTCGGCTGCCAGTAAAGTGTGCAAGACTTGCTTGTAGAACTGTAGGTATAAAGTTACTCTTGAGGTTTTGACTCATTTGGTGGCACTAGCTGTTAAAGTTGGCTCTCCGATTTCCCAGTGTAGCAAGGCACCCTGAGCTGTATCACTGGATAGCTCTAGCAGAAGGTTTTGTTTATGTGGTGGTTTTCTTACAGAGCAAGAGGTCCACGTAGATTTTTCCTGTGATGCTTTCCTGGACACTCTGAATTCCTGTCAACAGGATATTGAGAGGCCCAGATAAAATTATATAAGCGTGGGTGTGTTTTTTACATAATTTAGTATGTATCTGACCCTCTACCTCATCTACAACACTTCATTTTTCTCTTACGAAAGATGTGCAGAGTGGAGAAGACAGATTTTAGGCTAGGATACGCTGCAGCAGAAAGAAACAAGTAGGTCTACTTTTCAGTTAAGCCAAACCTGTGCTTCAGGGAAAAACAAGCCAGTTTCAACTCCTCAAAGTGTAGGAACTCAGCCATGCACCTAATTTTTTTTAACTCTGTGACTCAACCCTTCTACACAGGATACTCTATTAGTACCATGCCCTTTAGATTTCGGAAAAGCAAGCAGCCATGGAAGTACGGTGCAAAGTTGCTTTAGGAACTGGCGTTAGAAGTGACTAGCTGAAAAGCAGAGACACAAGGGCTGCAGTCCCTGGGGGCTGAGCCTTCCTCTGGATGCCTCTCACCAGCTCTTACTTGCAGTCTTGCATTATTCTTCTCACTTTTACAAGGGTGATATAAAGAAATCCTTTTTTTTCCTCCCTGACATATCTTATTCCGGCCTGCAATGGACCTTTCTGGGTTGATGTCCCCAAGTCTGCAGACTTATGCAGATGCATCACTATGCTTTTGGAGGTTCAGAAATAATGGGGTATGATACCGAGAGAAAGGTGTTGAAAGGCACCCTTCTTTCTGCGCTCTTTCTTCCACCTGAGAAGCTATGGGTTACAGAAGGTTTTTTTTACTCACAGCTGTCCATCACTTTCATTCAATTCTGTTGTGTACATCTGTAATACCATTTCTTCTATACTGGTCAAAATCCTATGTTCTGGCTGTGCTCTGCCCCAAGATCTCAGCGAAACCCGTGTTGCATAGAAGCAGCGCAGCACAGGGATCTGCCTCTTCATGGATTGACTCCCTGCTCGAGAAAATGGGACTCTGAGAGAGCACGTGTGACCTAAACTGATTTGGGTCCTCCCTGGTGCCAGGCAAGTGCCGGCTTTGCACCCTGGCATGCCTTCTGTCCACATAGGGAGGCAGAGGTATAACAGGAAACAATACTCAGAAACCTAAATAACTTCTTTTTTCCTCCTTAAGTCTTTTGTTCCTGAATCCAAAGCACAGTAAATCAAGGGGTTCTACCATAAATGATCTTGAAGTGCTCTTTATAAAAAAAAATAAAAAATCCAACCCCCAAAACAACCAAATCCCCAAGTCCCCGAAAGGAAGAGGAGGAGGAAAAGATGGGACCTCAGAGAGGATTCATAAATCACATTGCAATGGACCTGGTACAGATGTTCCTGCATTCAGCCCACCAGGCAAAGCGCAGCACCATAATGGGACTGATGGGCCACGTGTGAAAGCAGATAGAACGCAGCTGACTTGGAGGAGACATGCTCTCTCTGGCACATATAACACACGCTCAGTCCCTGCCCCAGCCTCCCTCAGTCCCTCCTGCCAAAAAATAAACAAGCCAGATCAAACCTGTCATGGTCTGGAAGTCTTCAGCTATCCCTTTATTTTAACATGGTGTGGCATGGTCTGGTTTCCCAGCACTTAACGCTTGGGCATAGCACTGAAAAACTGTTGATTCTCCAGCCCTTGGACTGTGGGTTCCCACCTGGCTGTCCAGGGAATGCCCTGGCCCCGGGCAGCAAGAAACTGGAAGGAGGGGAAGGAAAGGGCCAGGCATTTCTCCACAGCCAGACCTTTCCCGGGGGGCGACCCCTTACTGAGTTGCCCAGGAAGCCCCAGCACCACAGCACCCAAAGTCCCAAAGACCACTGCAGAGGGCCCCCATGCCCTGAAGCATGAGGCGAGCATTTGGGTCCACAGGACACAGCCAGCCAGGAGGGGCTGGTGGCTGTGGGGCTGGTGGCCAGGCAGACCCAGTCCCACGTGTGTCCAGAGGCACATCAGGCTGTGTGCCCATCTCCTGGGGCAGAGGCTGCCTGGTGCTGCTGCCACTCTGCCTGCACACCGGCCACAGGCGCAAGAGCACAGTCAGCCCCAAAATCCTCAATCCCAAAGCATCCTCATTCACATCCAAGGGTTTCACTGCGTCTTCCCTAGGTTCTCCAAGCAACCGGAAGGTTACAGATGATAGAACAAAACAGCTCACGCATCACCCAGCGGCCATGCCTTCCATCTGGGAACAAGGGAAGTAGGTGGCAGATGAAGTTTAAAGCTCGGTTTTTCTGTGGTTTGCCTCAGAAAATGACTTGTCCTATCGCATTGCAGAAGCCTGAAATGCTGCTGTTGTCAGAAATGGCCTCGGGACATTCACAATCCCTCAATGTCCTCTGGTGGGTACCCTCAGCAACAACATTGGCAAGAAGTTCAATTTAGGTCTTACCTGCGCTGCAATGGGCTGCAGAGCAATTATGCTTTTGTTTCCTGTGCAGCCAGGTACCCATCTGCCAGTATCCCCGGGCCCCGGCGAGTGCAGAGACAGGCAGCCACCTTGCCTTTGGCCCCCGAGAAGCAAAGAAGCAGAGAAGCATCACGTGATTTGGGCATGCCAGTGTGGGATATGTCATTTCTCTCCATCTTCTTTTTTTTTTTTTTTTCCTTTGATTTGCCCTCATTTCATAAAGAAGGAATAGCTCTCATTGGGACTGTTTTGTCCTTTGTGTAAGGGGAGGAAAAGACACATCAGGAATTCCAACAGGCTCTGGGGCAGCCAACACCTGGGTGGTGCATTGTGTTTAAAATGGTCTCCAAAAATAACCAGGACCGCAAAAGGGGAAAAATTAATAAGGATAATTAACTGGTTTCCATCTCCAAGTGCTTTGGAGACATGAGCTAATCAGTCTGTAGACACATACAAGCACACACAATGTCTGTAATTAGTTTGCTCTTCTACTTCCTTACCTCTTCCCCCAGCAGCTTGCACACGAAGATCCATATCAGGCAGAACAGGTCTCTTTCTGCCCCTTCTGCAGAAGCCTGACAGTCTTGCCTCTGCTCAAAGTGCGCCGTCTCTCTGTCAGTCTGTCTGTCTGTCTACTTCCCTCCCCTGCTGGCCACGATCAGATTTCACTAAATGAATCACAGTCGAGTGGAAACTCCCTCCAACCTTTGCCAAGAATTGCAAAGTTGATGAAAATGGGACTCGCAGCCAAAGGGAGTTTAGTATGGTTCCTTACTGGTTCCAACCAACTGCGTTCCCATTGTAGTTGGTTGCTTCTGGTTGTCCTGTTTCCGCTTTCAGCCTGGCACCTCTCCTCCACCTGGAGCATCTTTCCCAGGATTATCGTGTCGATTACTAGCTGCCACTCCACACCTCCAGGGCCCTGCTGTCAGAGCGGGTTGTTTGATCATTTCCTTCCACCGAGGTGTTCCCTGTTTGGTTTTTTTTTATCAATGAAGAGGACTTGTTAAGACCAAGTGCCCACCTCTTCACATCACCAGTGTGGGTTTAAACATCTTCTCTGTTCCCAGTTGTCTGGTGCAGTTCTGCCCTTGAGCCGTATCTCCCTCTCTGACAACTTCATGGCTCTGCTCGTTCTTCATGCTATACCTGCATGGTCTAGCAGAGCAGGTACCCTCTGACTGACAAGTCCTCTCCCAGATGGGGCCTGGATTCTTTGTGGAACCCCAGGCAATGTTGCTTTGCTTCTCTGCACCTCATTTTCTCCACCAGTGAAACAAGTGTAGTAAACTCCCTTTTGTAAATGCTTTGGGGAAGACACTGGATTTAGTGCTGGAGGGATATCTCATGACAGAGAGGAACCAGCGTGTGGTCTCCTGGGGCCCTCCAATACACAGAAAGGAGGTTGCTTCATGCCCCCCTCAAGCTAACCCTCAAGGACTTGGTAACAATCTTTTCCTCAGCCCCAGCCTGAGATGCTGAAGCAGAGGTCCTGGGGGCTGTAGCACTGGAGGTCTTCATATTCTCAGTCCAGGCTGAGCTGGGGTGGCAGAACATTTTGAAGACATGCTGAGAGAGAAAAGCCCCAGTGCTGTCAGCCTTAGCATTTCCTTTCTGTGGTCACCAGGATCATGCTATGGACTATCACCATGGCCCTGCAGGAGAGTCCCAAACGGACTCTTGGCTGCTTGTGCACTTTGATCAAGTCTCTTTGTGCTGGTGTTGTTCACACATCCAGAAACAGACCTGCACCTCAGGCAGTTCCTGGGAAGCCACTGAAGAGGAGCCCCTAGAGGTTTGCGTGTTGATAGGAAGCTCTTCATCCTCGTGGCTCTGCAGTGGGGTGCCAGGCCTCCCAGGCAGGACAGCATGCATGGTCCCCTTTGGGGGGATGTGTGGAGGCTGGAGCCCCGTCTGGCTACTAGCACAGCCTCCCCAGGCAGCACTGTGGCTGTTTCAGGCTGCACAGGAGCAAGACCAACATGCCGTACCTTACCTCCTTATTCTCCATCCTTCAGTTCTCCTCCTTGCCTTTCCCCTTCTGACCCTTGTTTTTTCCCTTTGTGGTACCTCCTATTCTCTCTCTTTCCTCTCCGAGCCCCTTTTTTTTCTGGTCCTGCCTGCTCTCGCCTCCCCATCCCCTTTCCTTCTTATGTTCTCTCCTCTCCACCTCTGATCCACATCTAATCACCCCAGCTGTCTCCTCTTCTCCTGGGGGCCACCGGGGATGTGTGACAGATGCCCCGGATCAACAGGGAGCAACAGCTCAGGCTCGGGCCCTGGCTCCCAGCTCTCCTTTCTCAGCTCTGCATCAGGAAAGCTCAATCCCTGGCCGGCACAGGAGGTAGTAAACCCCAGGTGTGCCACAGCTCTGTCTCAGCACCCCACCGCACGAGCCTCCCCCAGGAGCAGGGAGCAGCCCGCAGGGCAGGTATGGGGTCTCCACTGGGAGAAGGCAACGTGCCTCTGCCGCCTGCCATCCCACACACGACCACCTCGCCTTGGGGGACAACCGCAAGCCCTTATCAGGATTCAGCCCCTTGCTGTGAGGAGGAGGGATCGTTTTTCCTTTCTGGGTCTCCCTGCTCTCCCTCTAACCCTCTGCTCTCTCCTTCCCTCTCATCCATTTCCTTTGACATCGGTCCCAGGCCCACTGCCAAGTCTCAGATCCATTAGCGAGGTGCCTTGCTGACTGAAGCACAAATCAGGACGGATCCGGGTGCAATTAGCAGCTTCTAGCACCTCATCTGGAAGGCATTAGCTTGGCTTCTGGGGGTGGGGGTTATGGGTTGGGAGGAGAAGAGAGAAATAAGAGGGAATGGATATAGATGCCAAACGGAATAAATAAGCTATTTCTACCACTCTTAGGAACCACCATCCAGCATCTGACAACATAGAGCAACATACAAACAGATGTACAATAGCCATCTGCAGGGGACATAGTTATGGTACCAAGTCAGTGTGACCCATAGACCTTCCCTCCCCGGAGGATGTGGTTGTCAGGTCCGGGAAGGTACTGAGATGGCATGGAGGTGTGCAGATAGCCACAGCTTGCGAGTGATGTCCCTCCTGGGTTCCCCTCACAAACCAAGGCTTGTGGTTATGGTGTCTGTAAGTGTACTTTGGTCTGCCTTGCCCTCCTCCTCCTTTGGTGCTTTGCTCCATCTGGCTCCCAGTGCACTAAAATCCCTAATAATAAGATGATGTGGTGTCTGTCTTACACTTGAAGAGCCAAGAGAGACTAGCACCTATTAGTTATGATGGCCCATATGTACGTTGTAGACGCAAGCCTCAGATAATATAGTTCTCATCAAGCCAGAACTCTGTACAAAATATTTTGGATGTAGTTTTCTTCACCCAGCCTTGTAGATACCTTTATGGAAAGTCTTCCTATTGTTCTCAGCAGAGACACAAACCAACACCTGCTCCCTTGCCAGCTTGCTCTGGTCTACATCCAGGGTGCATGGATGCACAGGAGGCTGTGACTCTTGGGCAGCCTCAGCCTCAAGCTAACAGGACAGAGCAAATATACTCACAGTGTGGCCTTTGTGTTCCTAGAAAGGTCCTGCTCTTTCATGGGCACAATGGTGCTGTCACAGAACATGTCTCTGAGGGATTAAGATACTGCTGGCCATTAGAAAAGGTGACTGTCAGAGTGAGTTTGAAAGTACCCTTTTGCTCCAGAACAAGGGCTGGCCAACCTGTACATTTGTCCCCTTGTCATCTCTGCCAAAAAATAGGCTGTGCATTTTCCTTTAATTTGTCCTCTGTTCCCTATCTCATGAAAGGGGCTGGTCTGTTCATTCCCTCTGCATTTTCTTTCTGCTGGATCTGAGCTTTGGGGAGAAGGCAGGGTGGGAGTGGGGGAGCCGGGGGCTGTCCTGGGCCCCTCTGTGGTGATGGAGCAGCCTGCTGGGAAGCGGGACCCCCAGGGCTAGCGGGGGCTGCCGGCAGCAGGTGTCTGGCATGCCTCTGAAATGGCGCGTGTCAAGCTAGGAGCATTCAGGGGAAAAACCAAACACCGACCACAGTCTCCTCGTGTGGGAGAGCCCACTAGCCAGCAAAGCAAGAGGCGTTGGCTTTTATTTATTCATCTGGGTACAATCCCAGTACCCAGATGCCAGATCCCCCTCGCCATAGCACACACAGGCCGTTCCACGTCCCAGGGCCACCTGCTGGTAGCCAGGGGCTGGGGAAGCCAAGGCTTCCTCTGAGTCAGTGATCTCATATTATTTCTGCGCAGGCAGCAGCTGGAGGTAGCTGGAAACATCTCTAAGGGTAATTTTTCCTATACTGGCTGCTGCCAGACGATGGTCTCTGAAGCCCTGCTGGTTAGTGAGCTCATGGAGAGGGACCTGCACCTGGGCTCAGGGGCCAGCCACCTTCTGAAGATTTCCATCCCTGAAACCACGGTGACATAGGTGTGGGGGTACGTGGGAGAAATGTTGAAGGCTGATAATATTTGTTGGTTCAAAGAGTTTGGGATGTGTTGTTATATTGTGTTCTCTGTTGTTTTCTTCCTGGTAGATATATGTAGATCAAGGTGGTGAGGGTTTATCCTGCCAAAAGAAACAGGATTGGCAATGGATGATGTTAGGATAGTTTAGTAGGACAGTGAAGTGGCCGGAGGGACTCTGTGCAACTGCCCTCTCTGCTTTTGGTCCAAGGAGGCAGAAATGCAAGGCACAAGAAAAAGCCTGCACCTCCCGCCCCGTCCATGCCTCTTGCTAGCAAGCTGTGGCAGGAGATTTTGTAAATTCCCCAAATCCAGGGCTGCCAAAACACTTTCTTTGAAGGCAGAAACTGTGACATGCATCCTTTCAGCACCCTTGTTCATCCGCCCAATGTGACAAGGAGATGCCCCTGTGGTACTCCGTGATTCCAAACATGTGAGCGATTGGACACGCAATGCCCAGAGAAGGAGGTTGCAGAACAGCATCCATGAGCCCCCTCTGCGTGAGGAACATCAAGTAGGTGGGAGAGGAGCAGAAAGGGGGGAGTGGGTGTGCAACGAAGAGTGCCAGTGCCGGGGCGGTGGGGAGTGCACCCCGTGCTGGGTGCTGCTGTGCAGGAGCAGGGGACGAGGGAGGCTGCGTGCCCCGGGGGCCGCAGGAGCCAGCGTCTGCCCTCCTCATGGTTGCAAGTGGCAGTGCCTTGCCTACATGGTTGGAGGCAGAGGAGGACACCCGCACACGCTCTCCTGGCGGCTGCCTGCACGTACTCCCTTGTTTTCCCGGCTGGGGTGGAGGGAGAAGGCCTGGTTTCGGTTAAGCCCTCGGTCACACGAAGATGCCTTTCCTATTACTCTTTTGTTTTTCCTTCTAAGCAACGTTCCCATTTAACTCTTCCAACTCTCCCCTGTAGTGTAGCCTGCCCTGCCTGAGGGCTGGCCCAGGTCAGAGGCAATTCAGGAACAAGGGGGAGTTGTTGGACTCCAGGGCTGGAAACCCCACAGCCCTGCAGAGGAGCTTTGGGAACCTTGGTGGATGGGAAGGATGACACCATTGAGAAGACCTAGGAGGCCAGGATGAAGATACTCCAGTGGTGTAGTGCTGAGCATGGTAGAAATACCTAAAGAGTCAGTCATGGCATTATCATGACTGAATTTGGCTCCAGTCTTCAAATCTGCAGAGGGGGAGTGGGGGAGGCGGAAAAGAACGCATGCAAAGGCCTTTTCAAAACCCAAGACCACAAGAAAAAACTTCCTATAAACAAATCAAATGGAAATATTTTTTTAGTTCTATAAACATTTCCCCTTGAAGCGTTCAACCCAAATATTGCATCACTGTGCTAAGACATAAACAAATCTTGCAGTGAAAGAGATGCACACCAACAATAGACTAGCCTGTTTGCCTTGTCTGGGCTGTGAGAAGTGCAAAAAATAAACAAACAGGGCAGAGAGTGACAAGCAGAAGAGAGATGTCTGAGGAGTACTTGTCTGAATATTCGAGGGAGGGAGTACCACCCTCCCCCAAATCCCACTGAGGTTCAATAAGGAAATTCAGCTCCTTCAGGGTACTCAGAAAATCACAGCTCTGGCAGGTCACAGGACACCAGCCAGATTTGTCTTTCAGAAAGCAAGGTAGCTTCTGGTTTTTCCTCAGATATATTATTAAAAAAAACATCTTTGACATCAATATCTCTTGGATAGAGATGTATTTATTTTTGCAGTAATTTTAATGGCTGTAGAAAGAACTAAACCGGCCAAGCTGTGCTGTGTTCTATACTGATGTCGTGTCTCCCCTACATGGAACGCAGCCACTCACCCAGAGGAAGGTTGTTGTCTTCTGAGCAGCAGTTAGCAGGCTTTCAGGAGGAGGTAGGGGTTTGGGGCCTGGCTTTTGGTTGGTAAAAATCTTTAGAGGCATTCTAGGAGGAAGAATTTGGTACCATATTAGAAAATGTGAAGTTCCCCGCAGGAAACACACACACAAGAAACAGTAGCATAAGGTGATGCTGGGGGCTTCAGGGCTGCCATTTGCACTATCTTCCTGGGAACAGGTACCCCTAATCTGGCTCTACCCCCCATTTCTCACATTTTTGGGATGTACCATGACCCTGCAGATGGAGTACCTCAGTGATGGCACACAAAGAGACCTGCCTCCAGTCACTCCACTTGCTCCTGCAGCAGGGAGAGCACTGCCCCTGCGTGGGAAAGGAGAGCTGGACAAGGATGGGCTGAGGTGGAGGCAGCTGCAGAGGAAGGTGATGGACGGAGTGGTGTGCACCATACCACAACTGCACTCATCAATTTTGGTACCGCTCAGTATTGTGTGTTTAGAGTCACAATACCACGCTGGGACCAGTATTTGGCTCATCCCTCATACAGACACTGTAAGAGTTATCAGGGATCTCCCGGCTTTGTCTCTCCCACCAAAAGAGAGGCGAGGAGCTCCACAAGCCACTCTGGTGGGAGGGGAATTCACTTTTGTTCCAGTTCATGCGAGAGACGCTGTAGAAAGGGCCACCAAAAAAAAAGGCTGCTTAGCAGTTCAGTCTCAAGACAAAGTTTCACTACCAGAAAGCTAGTATAACTTGAAACCTCTTGGGCAGATAAACTGCCTTGGTATTCTGCTGAGATGAAACAACAATATGATTATGCTTAATCCCTCAGCTGGGATCGCACTGCTCTGTCAGTGCAACCAGCAGAAGCAGCTATGATTTCTCTGGTGTCTTAAAGTCCTCCCTCCATGAGTCCTCCTGGCGCTGAGCTGTGCTATGCATGGTCCTCACCCTCAGCGGCCCCGGCCGAGCTGCCTGCAGTGCTGTAGCGAACAGCAAACCTTCTGAGACCATTTGATCTCCCTAGACTATCGACAAAAACTTCTCCATGCATGCTTTGGTCTTGAGAAAATGACTTCAGGTGCTGCTGTGGGAGCTGATTTACGAGGGGAAGCTGGAAGAATAAAGGGTCTCACACACTTCTCGTGTTACATTGCATCCACGCTCGTGTGAAGTCAGGGGCGTTTACGCCCAGCTAACGGAGGGAGAATTGGGCCCAGACCCAGTATATCTGTCTGACCAACAGAGAGGATCAAAGAGCTGGAAAGGCTAAGCAGGGGTGGTCCAAAAATATTAGAATCAGAAGCAACAGGATGAACTATATCAGAGTAAAATTTAGGTTGTAGAGAAAAGATTTGCAGCCGACATCCATTCCCTCAGCCACTGTTCTGCCTTCCACAGGAAGCTTCTAGGTATGGCTCACATCAGTCAGGAAAGGGGATTAAACGGGTTTGGGGTTTAGCACGGTCTGGCGCGCAGCAGGCAGACTAGATCATGAGTATTTTGGGCACTGATGGCTTGCAAGTCGTCAGAAAGTGGTCCGCAAGTGGATTACAGCATCCTTCTCCAAATTCCCGCCCATACACTCATGCCTCATGCAATATCTAACACATGCAGTCAAATGAAATGGTGACAAATAAAAGCAGCTGTCAGAAATGAAAAATGCAGAATTTCAAAGCTTGGCTTGATTTTTATTTGGCTATAACTGCAGGCTGCTGCGTGGTATCACGACATGAAAGAATCTATGTTTTTTTTTCTTCTCTGAAAGGTTAGTTTGTTCTTTGGATTAGAAAAGGATCGGAAACACTAAGATATGTATCGTTTTAAAGTTCATCTAACCCTTGTTCTCAGAGACTGTAAATTCCTAAGCACCATGGCCTTGGTATCAGCTGTGATTCTTTTTTCTAAAAGGAGACCTGGTTCCTAAAGTTTCAAAGCAATGACTGGTAGGTGCTTTGCTATCCTGCTCTTTAAAATGCAATAGAAGTGTATGTGTGCACAGCCTGATGCTAAAACAGAACAGGGCATATATGCACAGAGGCACAGAGCTGTAAGAGCAGCTCTTTCGGCCTTTTACACAGTCTCCAGATTGCAGTAGGGTGACAGCATTGAGTGGAGACACCATGTAAAAGTAGAGAGGAGAGTATTAAAAAAGGATACTGCAGATAAGCAATGCATAGCCAGGCTAACCCCAAAGGAGGGGGACTTAAAATGTTTCAGAAGTCAGCGTCTGCAAGGCTTAACACCGGAGAGCTGGATATATTGCTGAGGATGATAGAAAAGGGTCATAGGAGGAATAATGAACATAAAAAGGGAAACTGCAGGTTGGTAACATAATGACATTTTGGGAGATGTGTGTGTCTAACTCCAAATTGGACAAGAACGCAGCAAGCAGCAGCCCTGTCTTGGGGCGGTGTCTCCTGCAGGCTCTCCGTGGTTGTGTAGCCACTGGGGCGTAGCTGGAGAAGGTAGGTTTAGGGACTGTGACACCTCTGACATTGCTTGGGAGGTCAGGAATGTCCTCTGGCCAGCTGGCCTCTCTGGGGAGAGGGGGCTTATCCCAGGGTGCATCCTCGGGAGCTGAGGGCTGGCACCAGCCCTGATTTGGCCCCATGAGCTCTCGGCTGACCCCGGGGCACCGAGAAGCACCAGCCCATGCCCGGGGCCGGGGTTTTGCCTGGGGGCTGAGCCCTGAGCGGGACCTGCCAGCACCGCGGGGGCTTCCCCGCACTCCCCTCGGAGCCTGGCTGTCTCCAGGCCCCGGCCGCCAGGCTGGGATGTGGGTTAGCAGATTTTTTCCACGCTGTTTCTCCGGGATCCCTGACAGAGCCCATCAGAGCGGCCTTTTATCAGCACTGCACGCCTTAGTGAGCCTGTCATGACTCACACACAATGTGCTCTGTGCCGGATTAATCCGGCCGGCTTTCATGCTCAGGATGTGGGCGACGGGCAGGGTGGGGGGGCACGGGGACAGATGCAGGGCTAGCGGGGGCCCGAGAGACTAGGGATCCCCAACCTTTTCACTTGCTGAAGTTAAAGACTTGTGTGAGGGCTGTTTCAGAGGACAGGGGAAGAACAAGCCATAGGCAATGAAGAAGAAAGAAGGAAAGGCAACAGGTGTGTGGGAAAGTGGTGAAGGAGGAGAGATTATAGGTAAATAATAGGTGAATAAATGGACTACAACAAAGAGAGAATGTTATGTAAAGGGAGATCTGTGTGCCTTAAAATGTAAGCTCCCTTGTTGATAGACATGACAGGTAGCTATTTCACATAGGTGTAATTACTCAGGGACTGCACCCCAGCTAAAGGGATCTTTTCAGCCTTCAGCATTAACCTGGAACACCTTTAAGATACCTCCATATCTTGACTATTGATGTCAGTAAACCCTCAATAACTTACTTCAGATTAAGGGAAGCAGTAAAAAGTGTGAAATCCTAAACCCACTGAAGTCTGTACTAGTGGGAATAAGACTCCCATTGACTACTGTAGCACCAGGTTTCCATGCAGAGTCTCCACAGAGACTCCACAGAGAAAAGAAGTGGTTCGTCTGCCATGAGAAGAAACTAACTGCTTTTTCCAGCAAACCTCTGCAAGCCTGGAAAGAGATAGCAGGGGAAACGGATTGATAAAAGCCACCTAACCCAATGCTGCGCAAACATCTCGCACTCCCTGCTATGATTCCTAGCTGAAGGTGTGCACACACCAAAAGAACCCCTGATTTTGCATGAGCTGGGGATGCTGCAGACATGTGCATACACATAATATGAATGCATATGCTAACACATTATCTACATTGCATATATATGGATATGTATCTCCTCCAATTTGAGTTTCACAATGTTAATTTGAAATTATCCATTCTATCTATTGCATTTTACCCATGAAAGCCCCGTTTTCAGCACCTATTGCCTAAGTTCCCATCTCCACATGGAAGGGTGAACTACTTTATAACATATTCTGTCTATCCACTGCACATACATCCTAAAGTTTCCAAGTAATTTTCCATTCAAGGGCCTGAATAAGCTTGCCTGCTGCTGAAATGGCACCTTCTCTGGGGCAAAACACAACACTTACTTAATAGCACATAGCAACATTGTAAGAGCAAAAGATGACATGCACGGTCTTGTTTTTACCTCCTATCCATCAGGGGAGCATTTCTTATCATTACTTGGAGATGGATTTGGGTGATGAGCCCAAAGGCAGAAGGGCATGTACTACCAGCACTACCACTTTCTGTACGTCCTGGTGCTCTTGTATCCAGCCTTAGGACTTCCCACATCCAGCACTGGCAGTGAGGTGTGCGGTCATGATCACAAACGTGGTTGCATTGGCTTTCACTGCAAGAGAAGTTTTAAACTGTAGAAGAGTTGTTGCTAAGTTCTGAGGAAGAAAGCAGGATCCTAGAGGCGGGGGAGGGGGGGAAGGCTATTTATTTAGGGCATTTTTCTGAGCTCCTCACTCAAGCAAAAGGTTTTACCCATTGCATTTGATAATTTCCAATGAACAAAACCTTTTCTTAAAGACCCAGTACTCTGCCCAAAACGTTGATTGACACTGTAAAACACTCCCCAAATACAATCACGTCTCTGACTACTGATCCCTGAACGTTTTAATACGAGGAAACAAATGGACCCGAATTAGGTCATTTCATAGACCTGGGAGCCCACTGATTGTCCAAATAGTTCATATCAATGAACCCACTACAAACAGAATGGTAGTTCTTTACAGCATCCCCTATAGATACATAGTACAGAGCATAGGTACAGCTATACCCATATATAACACATTTTATGCCAATATACCTATCACTGGGCAAACGGAGAATGATACTTCTGCGAGGATATGTTTCTTTTATATTGTTTTTACCGTGTCTGAAATAGGAATTGTACCAGTAAAATCATCCTGTTGTCAACCCTTCTCTGACAGAAGGCAGAGCTAGCATTCGTTCACTGAGATTTATTTTATTGCAGATTATACACGTTACGCCTCGTGTGCAAACGCACATATAAATTCTGAAGTAAATCTCGGTGAACGTACGACATTTCTGTCTGACATCAGGGTGAG
The DNA here is from genome assembly GCA_013398915.1 of Dromas ardeola. Classification (NCBI taxonomy): domain Eukaryota; kingdom Metazoa; phylum Chordata; class Aves; order Charadriiformes; family Dromadidae; genus Dromas; species Dromas ardeola. The sequence continues at coordinate 658,898 of VYZM01003700.1, read as the reverse complement.
CTCATCCCAACCAAGTCCATGTCCCTGACTTGGACCCTAGTGGTAAAACTAAACTGACGTTGAGTTGGTTTAGTTTACACCAGCACAGATTTCCTAATATAGACAGGCCCTATCTCTTGTCCTCCTGTCCCACCCCCCTCTTTAATTTGTCTCTGAGTTTTGATGACTGAATCACTTCCTCCTTTGTTTCTCTGATTTCTTTCCTAATCTTCTGCTCCTGAAAGATGCTTAGTTCCTGAATCCCTGTACAAATACACTTTTCTTTCTAAGCTTCTCACCAGCCAAACAAGGTTTTATTTGTTTATTTAATTAGACATGCCGAGAGAGAAATGATCCCATTTCCTATGGATTATCAAAGTAACAAATAGCTTTACAAGAGGGTAAACAAAGTAAAACTCGTGCTGAAACTCCTTTGAACCAGAGGCTTCCCATTCACATCCCTTCCTAATGTGAGTCTTTCCCCTCTCCTCCCCGCCACACATGGGATGACTTTCTGGTCGCTTTGGACCGTGGCCGCTGCCTTCAGGTCAGCCCGCTGCTGGGGCTGAGCTGGTCACGGCCTCCTCATCCTTCCCTTCACCAAACTCACCACGAATTACCCAAAACACGGCCAGACAGCTTTGAACTCACTCTGCGAAGGGGAGTTTTCTCCATGTTGTCTTTGGCTCCGTAGCCCAATTACCCCCCATAAATTTGCCATTTTTGCAAAGATTCAGAGCTAGGAAAACCTGGGGTTGAGCCCAGGAGCCTCCATGGAGACAGGGATGCCGCACTGATTTTTGTTGGGATTTTTGCCTAACTCAGGTGCCAGGTATGAACACCTGAAAGCATCACTCTGCGCACACACCTACTGCAAGGTGCATTTATGGAGAAAAATAAACAAAACAACAAAACCCAGGCCTGAATCTGGGCTAAAATTCAGAAGGACTCAGAGCCAGGGGTACTGATGGGCTCCCCCCAGCAGCGTGCAGCTCACATTTTTTGCGGGCATTTAGGTTTGAGGGCTGGGGCCTGGCCTGTTCCCCCCCGCCCCCAACATCCCTTTCTGTTTATTACTCCTGCCGTAATTGGGAGGCATGTGTGGATGAATTAAACATAGCAGGACGGATGAGAAAACTCTCCCTCTTAGCTGGCTGAATGAGCAAATTTAACTGAGCCTGTTACCCACTGAGTATCGTGCCGACATGCCAGGGTCCGGTTTCCTTTGAGCTCGCCCTTTCATGCGGAGTCCCTCCATGCCCCCCGCCTTGCTCCGCACAATATCAAACAGCTGGAGTTTCTGCGGCCCCAAGAAGGAGCCTTTGCATCCGACGGCAGCAGCAGTGGGAATTTCGCCTGGGATCGGAGAGGGATGGGGCCGATCCGGGCAAGCTGGTAGCTGAGGATCGGGGGGCTCTGGCACCTCCAGAGGGGGATGGGTACCCCCCCAAATGCAGCTTGTGCCTGGTCACTGACCACAGTAAAAGCTTCCTTATGCCTGAGAGAATGGGGCTAAAGGAGAGGTTTTTGGCTTTCACACCACTTTGAGTTTCAGCCAGGCCAGTGGCAACCAGAAATCAGTTCTGGTGGGTAGTTTGAAATAAATGGGTGCCAACCTAGAGCCGGTGTCCCCAGCACAGTAACAGTAATAGGGCAACTGCCTGCAAGCAGGACTGCTGCTGGCTTGTCTGGGGATGCCAGAAGGACATGGCCACACGAGCCAGCATCCTGCTTCATCCCCAAGGCATTTTTTCCAGCATTAACAATGGGGGCAGGTGGGAAGAGCAGAATACGAAGGGTGCTGCTGCGCCCCGCGTTTCCTCCTCCCCAGGGATAAACAGGGAATGCAATCCTGTGAGGCTGCAATCTTTTTTTCCCTAGCGTTAAATAAGCCGCGGGGCACTTCTTTGCACAAGGTAGCTCTAATCCTTCTCCCTCGCCTCTTTCTTCCCACCTTTCTAAGACTAAAAGTAGCCAGGGCTAATTCAATTCCTGTTTTAATTTAGGACAGTTTACGACTGCTCTAAATTAGGAAACCCCTGTTTTTCAGACAAGGCAGGTGCTAGAGGTCTCAGCACTTGTAAAAATTAGGCTGCTTAGTGAGGTGTCTACATACAGATTTAGCACCTGAGGACTGCGTTACTAAGCAGCGTAAAGAAAAACTTGGAATCTGGGAAACGGTTCTTTAAAAGATAATTAGACAGCAAAGTTAACATTGTGGAGGAAGGAAGTTTGTGTTCAACCTGATAAGCCTACCCATTCAAATGCAAGTTGAAGAGCCATCAATACATATTCCCCTAGAACTCAAGAAACCCTGCGGAAGAAATCAGTTTTGACGGTTTTAGTACCCCTGTCATAAACCAAGGAAATAAGAAACCCAAACCCAAATATAAAAAAACCCAAATCCTTCAAATCATCCTTATGTGTGAGAAATGGGTAATCCAGGAGCAGAGGCCCCTACAGTGCTGCTAAGCACCAGTAACTCTTAAGCCTAATGATGACATGAGGATAAACTTTAACTCTTTCACTGTCTTCTCTAACTGAAGGACTTTAGACTTAGAAACTACAGATAACATTTATCATCTAAGCTTGGTGCATGGCAAAGATGTGAGAAACCTATCCTGACCTTTCAGTCACAGCAGATTTGTTTCAAGCTAGTCTTTATCGAAGGGCTTTGAAAGATGGAGGATTTCCCTGCACCTCTGGGTAAATTTATATATTGGGGCATGTATTCATCCTCTGGTGTGGGGGGAGGCAGTGAGCAGGAGCTGGCTTGGTTTAATCCCAGGGAGTGGTGCCGTTGCTTTTTCTGAAAACTTGTGCCTGAGATGCTTTCCCTGAGAGCAAGCACCTGCCAGGAGGGATGGCTGGAAGAAAAGATCTTTCCCTTCTTGTCTCGGTTTTCTGCATGTCACCTCCAGAGAAGCTGCACTCCTTATGGGTTAAGAGAAGGAGTCAGTCACCTTCCTTGAAACCAGCTGGCTAAAATCACGTATAGACCATTTGACCTCCATGGGAAGGAATTTTAAAAACCATTTAGCAAAATATTAGCCCCCACACCTGGGGGGGAAACTGCAACTTGAAATAAATAAACATTTGGGCGCATCTTATTTAACCTAGATGCATGCGAAGTTTGGCCTTTTGCATAGTCGTTTCTCTTCCTCCTTCTCTCTTTCCCTGCCTTCGCTTTTGTTTCAGGTGTCTTGAGGTCCTGATCCAGATGGTCTGTTCCAGGTCCCATGACAAGGCAAGCAGGATGGGAACCCTCTCCTGGAGGGAATGAGCCTGTGGGTGATGCCAGCCAGGGAAAGCACCTCGGGTCCTCTCGTAAGCATTGGTTAAGCCTGTGAGGCAGCTCGGCGGATGCTTGAACTTCAGAAGCATGGCTGGGGAAACTGAGGCACGTAAGAGATGACTTGCCTCAGCCCACCCAGCAGAGTGCCACCACCGGAGCCTAGAGAAGGGCAGGAGCCTGGGCTGGGCAGACCCCTGGCAGTGCTCACACATGGTCGCTCCTCCATCCTTCCAGCAGGTGCCTGGCGGTGGCAGGGACAGACCTACAGAAACGGGGAAGCTCAACAGGTGGTTGGAACAATTTCTACGCAACTCTCTGGGTTCGGTCCCTCCTGGGAACTGTGGGGGGGGGGAAGGTCTCCCAGAAGGTCTGCCACAAAGTGCTCTTCATCAGCGGCCCATTTCCTTACAAATAACGACTGTTGGGTCTCACAGCCGGGGTGAGGCGGGATGGCCGCCCGCTGTGTGTCACCCCCGGGGGCGACCACTTCAGCCAGCGAGGCCTGGCGGCTGCCGCCCCACCACCACCATCACCCCACCGTCTGTCCCCTCCCCGGGGCCCGGGGGCAGCTGGGGCCCAGCCGCTGCCGTCCCCGTACCCCACAGCCGGCGGGGTGGCCTCCCGCCGCCCGGGCCAAACTCCTCGGCCCAACTTTCTTTCCTGCTTCCGCCTGCCGGGGCGGAGGGGAGGGCGGCGGGGAGCCGCGCTGCGGTGCCTCCTTTTGGGGGTGGGCACCGGCCAGGCCATGCCGGTCTGTGTTATTATGTGGGGAGGAGGGGGGGGACGGGACACGGACATAGGGGACGGGGCACGGCCGCTGCCTGGTTTTTGGGGAAAAGAGAGGGTTTATTTCACGTTTCTCTCCCTCCTCTGGCTCCTCCTTCTTCATCCCTCCTCCTCAGGGGGAGGGGAGGAGGGAGGCTCTGGGGCAGGAGTAGCCAGAGCAGGGAATTGTTTGGGAGTTCAGTCATCCAAAAGCCGTCTCCCGTATGGAGGGTCTGGCTTCCCGCATCCCGGCGCCTCTTCCCTCCTCCTTCTCCTTCTCCTCCTCCTCCTCCTCCTCCTCCTCCTCCCGCCGCCGCGCCTGAGCTCTGCGCGGCCCCCCATCC
>VYZM01003700.1:635912-653848 GCA_013398915.1 Dromas ardeola | reverse complement strand
GTTGAGGAGGGATGGGGCACGGCGGAGAGAGGGAGAGGGGAAAAAAGCTGGGCAAAATGAACCCCGGATTCATCCTCTGTGGCTCCAGCTCTTGTCAAAAGCTGATGGGAGTTTGTGGTCAAGAACCGGCTCCTGCAGATGCAAAGGCATTTCGGTGTGTGCCCTGTGAAGGGGATGATGCTGCAAAGCAAAGTGAGGATGAGTAATGTGCCAGTAAATTTTTTCTCCTCTCCTGGTGCGACTGTAGGGTTTTTAACCCACTGGTGCGAGGATGAGGAGCGATTTGGGTTGGGGGAAGTGATTTTCTGCCTGGCGGTGGGATGCTGTGGGATTTGTGCACGCGTGCCTCCGCTGCTTGGACGGCAACTTTGGCAGGTCCTCCGGATGGTGACTGTAAATAGAAAATGTGCTGGGGAGAAGGCGGGATGCTGAATTTTTAGCTGTGTCCAGACGAGACTTTTTAAAGTGCTCTGAAGATATTAATAATTACTTTGAAAATTAATAGCAGACTTTTCCCAACACCCCCTGGCTGGCAAAAGATATTTAACACAAATCTCGTATTTTTGGGCACTTCCCCAACTAATTCTGGTACCCTTAGTGTTATTTCGCTGGCATTGTGGGAAAGGCAGTCCAGGTCTGTTAAAGGGGGGGGTTTGTCCTTGTTTGTTTTAAAGAAACTCTCTTGACCTCTCTGCAGCATTATGCAAGTGGGATAACAGGAATCCACACACACACTGTGTGCCCGCGCGTAATTCCCGGCATGTCTTAAATTGCTTGTTTTTCTTGGTGCCCAGTTCTCTTAATTCCTACACCACTACCGTGGTGTGTTTTTGATACATTCATTAGCAATCTGCCGTTAAGGTTTCTTTTCCCATGGGCTAAAAAAGTGGAAAATATTAGAAGAATGTGGGTGTTTTGTAAGTAGGATTTTATCTTAGTTTTCTTTTCTTTTGAAACTAACTGTCTCAGCGTGCGTATATTTAGAGGATTCTTGCATATTTATGCATATACATGCAGACGCTTTTATTTAATGGGTTGGATATTGAGGTTTATGACTCCAGGAAGGATTTCAGCAGAAACACATCATGAGTTTGCAGTGAAGATTTGTTCTGTTTATTTAAGTGACCTAAAGAAATGAAGGTGAAATAACTTCCTCCACTAATAGGAGTCATCTTGGGATCTTCTGAAGTAAATAGCACCATTAAGGGGAGCTGTGAGCTCCCTGGTGGGTATATGATATGCTCTAACAAGAAATAAATGGAGTTTTGTTCCATGTACTTTTCTTAGCCCTCCCCTCTAGATACAATTGCAGGGACTCATCCTGCACATACAACGCAGACGAGGTCCCAGTAGGTGTTTTCTGCGAGGGTCGAAGTCAGATACAGAGCAGTCCTCCCTGCTGGTGTAGTTCCCACTGGGGAAAATGAGGCACATTCATCTGAAGGGTGCACAAGGGTCCTGTGCAGATTTGAAAGGCAAGTTCAGTTTTCTCCCTCTCTCATACACCTGCATAGCCACCAGATGTTTCTTTGAGAGATATCTCAGTGCAAGTAACTGAATCCACACACATCTCTTCTCTGCTTGGTACAGAGAAGAAATATTACAGGTGCTATGTATGTGCTACAAACTGGTGTGTAAGTCTTACGGGTGCTCTGTATCCCTACAGTCTGGAAAATACAGCTTTTCTGTATCTTGTACTGACATGATACTGAAGCACAGAATGAGAAGTTCTTAAAGATTGTAAAGTGAAACCCAGTGCCTGGTGTTTGTAGAGGTTTTTCCAGCCCTTTGGGTGTGAGACTCCCAGCTTGGAGTTTTGCTCCGTTGAAGGACAGGGGAATCATTGCCCAGTCCCCCTCACTCCTTGAAGTTCTGCTCTGTCCTCAAAACTAACAGCAGACAGATCCCTCCAAGCCCTCAGTATCAACTTGCAGCCCGACAGTTTCCAGGCTGCTGGTACAGCTCCTTCCACCTGACTAGGGCTGGCAGAGTTGGTCCTTTGGGAGCCAGCTGGAGCTTCCTGTTAAGCAAGGAGCGAGGGCTGCAGGTGGGCCCATGAAGCCAGCAGGCTGCTTTGTCCCCATCCTCCCCAGTGATGCAGAGGAGAAAATTCTGAGTTAAGAAAACGAATCCATTTAGGGCAGACCTGTATTTTTGTAGTTTCTTTTCATTGTTGCTTAATGACCACACTTGCCTACACCACCAACCAATCTACCTGCCAGTGCTGCCCGGCCTCTTCTTGAACTGCATGTCCTCAGGAATGCAGAAACCTCGCAGTCCGATACCATGCCCAGAAAAAAAACCCACTTTTATTTCTTCTGCCCAGGCTGTGGGAGGTAAGATGGGTGACAGGGCAGGAAAGACACTCTTTGGATGGGAGCATAGGTTTGGATGTGGAGCTGTTTGGGCTGAGTCTTCAGCACATGCCCTGTGTGAGCTTAAAGAATTTTCTCCACAGCTTTGGTTTTCCCATGCAGAAAATGGAGCTAAACCCTGCACCAATGGAGTGAGTGCTGTGGTGGGGCAGATACTGCCATCCATGTTGACTCTTGTCAGGCGACCAGCACCCAGCCTCATGTCTCTCAGAGCAGAGGACCAGGGAGGACCCTCTCTGCTGTGCCAAGCCTCTCCGGGTCTGCTGGAGGGCTGGAGAGGCACCTCTGTGCCTCCAAAATCACTCCTGCTCCTCAGGCAAAGACAGGCTGTCTCCCTAAAATGCCCATTGCGTGCCTTATGAAGTGGGGGAGCAGTAGCAGGGGAAAGTGTGTTGGGGACCGTGTTGGTTGTTTTAGCCCAGGTTGGCCCACAGGTGGGTTTTTAGAGACCTTGGGCTCAGTCTCAGTTTAGTCGCTCAGCCCACGAGAAGTTCCAGCAGCAGTTAGGCCAGTGTAGCTCTGAGTTAACAAAAGTTTCTTCAGCAGTAAATACTGGTGGACTGGTCATTCTAATGCCTGATGCCGAGTGCCTCAGGGGTACGAGGCGCAATTCCCTTGGACTTCTTTAACGTGCAAAGATAACTTGATGTATTACTGCTGGCATGTTACCGACCAAGGCTTGCAAATCTCTCGGTTTGAACCGTTACCTCCCGGGCTAAAGACTTTGCAGTGCTATGAAGTCTATGGTTGGGATGGGATATCCCACAAGGAAAAAGCCTTCTTGCAAAATCTTCGGAGACTTCCTGTTTCTGGTTAGACTGAAAACATCCTGAGGGAAAAGCCTGCTGCCGTGTATTTCGGTGCTCCTGTGGCCAGTCTCGGTTTAAGAGGTTGTTACATATTCCAGTTCCTAGGCCATGAGAACAATTTAGGGAGAATAATGAATAAATGAATTGCAGGTCCTTAGGTGGAACGCGGGTGTATATCATCTTCCAGTTTTCTAAACGTACCTTGGGTAATTGTTCAACAAAAGGTATTGCAAGCATCGTTTTTTATTTCCTTGTATTTGGTTTAGTTCCTCTTGGCCCCAAATCATACGACATTGTTTCTGGTGCTTTGTTGGCTGAACGTAGTGCTTGAAGCCGGTTTTCTGGAGGGAATGCTCGCAGGGTAGGAAGCTTGCAAAATTTGCTTCGTATGCACATTCGCGCGTAAGAGTTTTTTAAAATCTACTCTCCACAGGAGTGAGTGCTCCAGCTGTATGAGCGTCCATGGGAAATCAAGACAAAAGGAGCATGGATGCAGTGGAAGCAACTTGGCTGAAAAGCTCAGAAAGATATTTGTTGCAGGGGGAAAAAAAAAGATACTCAATGGTTGCACAGTCCCAAAGCTGCTGCAGGCAGTGCAGGGCTTTCTACATAAACAGGGAACAACAGATCTCTGCCCTGAGGATGTTGCATGCTCCTTTTATTAAAATGGACTCTCTTCTTCCCTGCAAAAGGACAAATGGGGATGGGAGGCTCAGCTGTGCCTGATGGGGGTGTTAGCAGAGCACCTGGCACAAGGCAGACAGGGTGCCTGAGAGGGGCTCTCAGGGCTGCCGTTGTGTGTTGCAGGAGCTCTTGAGTAAGAGGCAGTGCCAATTTATTTTGGCTCTGGTGGGATCGATGGAGGGAAATGTGCTTCAGGGAGCGTGTGGGACGTGCTCGAGCTTCTTCGCCCTCCTTGCGGGCAGAGTGCCAGCACAGAGGTGAGAGCCAAACTTTACCCTTGCTTTCTGCTCGGCTGCTCCAGGGAAGCTGCTGCCCTGTGGCCGAAATCCTTCCCTGAGCTCCCCTTAGATGTGAGGATGGTGACTGCACCTTGTGCCCCTGCAGCGGGCTGGAGGCTTGCTGGGCAAAGTCCAAACCACACCACAGCGTGTTGCCCCTGTGAAAACCCACTGTTGTCGAGTTCACAGAGGTTTTGGGCTGTGGTGTCTCTATATATGTCTGTGAAGCCAGATGGTGTTTTGGAAACCAGTCATTTTTCATTAACTTTTGTGCCCGGCGTAGGCAGTAAGTCTTTCACCCTGAGCCCTGCAGCGGCAACGCCATTTTGGCTTTACAAGGTCCACTCTGGCAAAGAGATGAGCCAGCAGGTCGTACTCTTATGCAGAGCCACAGTCCTGGGGCCCCGCCAAATGCAAGGATGTGTTCACTGGTTGCAATGTCAGCGAGTCTGAACAAGCTTGTGCACCTAAAGATTGTGCATCAGGCCCTTCTGCTGTTCCTCAAATCGTAAGAGCAGAGAGGAAAAGGGTGTAAAGATACCTGTCAGAACTCTGTCATCTGGCTTCAAATGCCAAAATGAGGTTGCTTTTTATTTTTCGTCTACCAAAGAGAAGCAGAGCCCTGTGAATCAATGTGTTCAGCTTAGTGTGGTTAAGAGAGCTTGTGCTGATATAAACCTACAGAGGTAGTCTTTGAGAAATAAACCTCAAATGTGGATGCACTGGCCTAGAATATAGCATTTATATGCAAAATGCAGCTTCCTCTGGTAATGTCACTGCAATTTATGCTGGTACAGCAGCCATCTTGCTTAGTGATGCCAATATTTTAGGGCACAAGCCTGGGAAGTGAGGAGAGCTGGGTTTGGTTCTCCTCTAGACCGCAGATTTCCCTCCAGGTTGGGGCAGGTTGGTCTTTGCCTCAGCTCTCCACCTGCAAAACCTGTAAGTGGCACTTCCCTGCCTCCTTGTGGTGTTGAGGTTAGGTCTGCTGGAGACGCAGAGAGACCATAGGTTTGCTGGCCCTCGAAAAACCTTTCAGATGAGGACCATGGTTGGTTTCAGCAGAGAGCCTCCTGTGGCATTGACAGCCCGATGGGAGGCTCCTGCGGTTGCCAGTGGGGGTGTCCGCCGCTGCCTGCTGGGTGGATATGGGCTCTGGTAAGGGCTGCGTGATGCTTTTGGTTTGGAGGGTAGGCTGGATGTGCGGCTGTAGGGAAGCCGCTCTCTGAGCGTGACCCTTGGGGAATCTAGCGTAGGTAGTAGCACTGCAGCTGCAGCGAATTTATGGCTCCAGCCAGCGGTGGTACAGAGAGGCCATTGTAATCCTATGTACTGTACAGTGTACATCTCGACAGGCAAAGTGGCTCCTGGGTTGGTTTCCACCCACCACCCCCCTCCTCTCCATCCCTTCACGTCTAGCTTTATGAAGTTCCTCCCCTTAAATTGCAAATTTGGCCTTATCTTCAAAGAAGCCCTTTGGTGCCAAGCTTTTAAAGGTAGGGAGGAGGCGAGAGCAAAAACATCAAATCCATTAACAGCCCAGTTGCCAGAGAAAACGTTTTTTAAAACAAAATCTGAAACCTTAGTGTTTGAGATCCAAAGCTGAGATGGAATACAAGTATGGGCCTTGTCCCCGGAGAGTCGCAGCACTGGGAATACGCTGGCAGAGACCATGGGGCGAGGATTCTTGTGCATGCACGCACACAAATAGACAATTATTTGGAAGCCAATGGTATTCTGGATGCTGAATAATAATTTACTTCATCTAGTGCCTTCTGTCCCAAGCTGCTCCCTGAGCTGTAGCTGACGTGGAGAGCGTTCCCGTTGCTCCAGTCCTCTGCTGGGTGGCAGTCCCCTCTGGGGCAGGAAGGTGGTGCTTGCTTGCACGCTACTCGGCCATGGGTAGTAAAAAGGATTAGCTGGCCCCACTTCTTTAGAGCTTGCTGCTGTCAATGGGAGATTCCTTTGGGCCCCCTGAATCGTGATGGGAATGTGATTTTTATGGTTTTTTCCCCCAGAAGAAAGCTGCTTGTTTAACAAACCCAGGCAGCGTCAGAGTGAAGGGGTGGATTTGAGTTCCAACGTCAAGAGGTGTTTTCAGAAACGTGCTGGGTGGGATTTTTCAGAAACACCTGGGGTGACTTTAATGACGTGGTGGAGAGTCAATGAGACTTGTGCATTGAGAGACCAGGCAGCTCTTCCCTCACTTATAAGTACAAGGTCACGCTTGGCAGGTTTGTGGGATGGTCCCGCTGTTACCAGTGTAGCAGCTGCCCAAATTAGCCCCGACCACCTATTCCTGCTGGAAGTGGACTCTTTATTTCAAAAGTGGCTATCAATCAGGCACATCTTGGCTTGCAAGTAGTTGAAGTACAGCTTCTAAGCCAGAGCCATCTGGGCAGAAGGAGAGAATGATGGCCCAATTATCCAGCCACAATGGGGTCTGAATCCAATGAGGAGCACCCCATCACTGACTCTTTCTTGCAGCATGGCCAGCAAGACCACAGCAGATCTGTGGGACCCTGACAGGAGAACGGCTTGACATCTACTAGATTTTGAGTCCCTGTGGGGACTTCCCTACCCCTTAGCCGGCCAAGCAGAGTATCTGTCTTGTAGGTGTTGGCCACCTCTGGAGATGGAGTTTTGTAGGGTGAGACAGGGCAGTGAAGAAGCTGGAGCATGGAGGGCTCCTCAGAGAGGCATGCCAGCTGCTCTGGATGTGTCCGTCACCACTGTTTCACCAATCTGATGCTGCTCTTGAGGTGTCTGGGGCTGGCCTGAAGGGAAAAGGTCTTTGTTTCCCAGCTTGTGAGGAGCAGAGCTCCTGGTTGCATACTGGCTTGTGCCTGAACGCTTCCATAATGCTGTAGAGAAAAAATACAAGGCAGCAAAAGGGCTAGCTGCTTTTGAGGACCTTGCTGCTCTGGGTGCCTGAGCTGCCGTGAATGTTGCAAGAGTAGCGTAGCACGTTGGCACCCCAGCTCCAGGCCCTGGCAGAGATGGCTGCCCAGCCACCAGAGAGGGATAAGGTCTCAGGATCATGCTCAACTGTGCTCGGTAACCATGCGGCCTGTTAGCTCGATGATGGATGCTGAGAAAGGGAGGTCAGTACCAACGTATGGAGCTGGAGTTGCTGGAGCCTGGGTGTGTGTTTGTGGACCCTACTCCCCTCTTGGCAGGGAGGTGAGTAGCCAGTCTGGGGAAGCGCTAGGGAAGAGCAGTATGGTTTATGTGGCTACAGCAAGACAAGCCAGCCCTGTATCTCATAGGACAGGCATCAGTCTACTAGCAACATCTAGCTGTGTTTGCCTGGTACGCGAATATGCAATACAGGCTGTGTGATCCTGCTGATTGCATCATGAAGCATGTAGTCTTCTTGGGGGAGCAAGGGTCAACCATTTACGTCATGTAGCAAGCCAGGCAGGAACATACTTGCTAAATGCACAGTTGTCCAGTTTTCCTCACAATTGCCTGGACTGCAGATTTGGGGAGGAGGGAAGAGGAGCACAAAGAGAACAACATCAAGAACAAAGTGTCAAGCCATGTTTATCGTTGATATCTGACATGCACTCTACCCCATAATCTGGCTCCCCTGGGATAGCTTCGGACATCCCTAACCTCTGAGCCACTTCAAAGAACCACCTTTAAAAAAACTTCCCAAACTAGTAACCAAGCAAACAAGCAAAAATTTCAGCAGCCACAAAAATGTGAGCACAACCCAGGATTAGCTCCAGCATTGAAGATAAGTAGAGGTTTCTTAACATTGACTCTCTGGATGAAGGCCTGAGAAAGGCCTGCCACGCCATCTTCCCCATCACTGTATTCCAAAACCTAAATTATTATTTGTATTACAGTTGTGTCTACAAGTTTTAACCAAGGCTGGGACCCGGCTGTGTTAGATACCACGCTAACTTGTAATGGGAGACAGTTCCTACATCCCCATTTAAAACAGCAAAACAAATGCAGAACAGGAGGTAAAAACAGAGCATGACAAAGGACACATGTGCCGTGGGGTGACTCAGCAGGTCAGGAATCAGCTTAGTACAGACACCGTGTTCCCTGATACCCAGTCCCATGCTCCATCCTCTGCCTTGGCCTGCTCTTCAGAAGAGGTCAAAGTCAAGCATCGCTAGGGCTTGACTGAGAGTTGTCTGCCTTGAAGCAGAGAGTTGTCCGTAGCAGAGTCTCATCTTCCGTAGCTCACATCAGTCACTCACATCAGGGTGATGTGGCTTCATGTGCTTCAGTGAATGGTTGCCCGAATGGGGCACTTGGGGCTGCAGGTGACGCTGGTAGCATCTTGCCGCTGTGGCATGCTTGGCTTTGGGGCGGGCAACCGGTCTCGTGGAGCTGAAACTCCTGCCTCTCTTTCAGGAGGCAAATGAGCAGGAGTTCTGTCGGGCTGCTGAGGGAATGGCAGGTGGAAAGCAAGAGCGCATGGCTGAAGGGGACGGAAGGGAGCCAGTTATGACTTTAATTCTCTCCGGTCAGCTAGTTTTCAGTTGCGGCATCATGCTTTGAAAGATAGCTGGGGGAGCAGAGAGACAGTGTAATAAAAGTGTTTTGCTTGCAGCGTGCAATCTCAAGTAAAGCAATCTCATTACATAAATATTGCGTGCGTTCTTTCTCAGGGGGGTCCGGGACTGTGCTCCTCCTGCTCTGGAGGCACCAGCTTTCAGTGCACAAACCAAGGATAAACTTAAACAGATGCTGCTAAGGCCAAGTCCGTGGCTCGTGCAGTGGCCCAGATGCAAGCAGAGAGGTTGCTCATCTCCCCACGGTCGGCACGGAGGTACCTTATGCTGTAGGGAGGCACAGGAGGAGGAATGAGGAGCAGCAGGGGTACAAGGAGCTGCTCTTCCTGAAAACTGCGGGGTTGAGCATGTGGGCTGGGGACACACAGGGGTGCCCGAAAGCTAACCTGACCCCTGCAGGCACTGGTAGCCCAGGATGGAGCAGCTGTGTGGACACTAATGACAGGATACGAGCAAAACTACCTCTCAAGGGGGATAGGATTGCTTCAGTGAAACCTGGGCAGGTTCCTTCACCCCTCCTTTCTTGTCTGACTTACAGCACCATTTTGGGGAGTAGGTGGGGATGTATATGCGTCCTCTTCTGGCACCTGTTTGTTTGCAAAAAGCTGTGGGCAAACTCTCCTGGGGGGATGCTCGTGGCAGTGTCCTGCTGCTGTCTGAATAACAGCATGAACTGCAGTCAGAGGTTTTTTGCTTAGAGGAATGCTTTGAAACATATTGTTTATAATGGCACTGTGTTGCCAGGGGCTCTTTGTGGCTGGATGAAGAGATGACTCCTTGCTCTGCTCTGCAGGGAGAGGAGCCTATCTGAAGCAGGACTCCTCCATTTTGCAAGTGGGTTTGATCTACCCTCTTCAAGCTAAGTAATTTAACTACAGAAAAGATCTTAGATGAGGTGTTTGGGCCCTTACGGCTTCTCCCTACCTCAGCCAGCGCCTTGGGAGTGGGAAGAGTGGTGGGAGATGCCAGACAGCTGCACAACTATGGCTTTTTCTTCTCTGTTGGTGCCAGGTCACTCCTTGTGCATGGAAGACTGCAAGGAGGCACCAAGGTAGCTGTTGCCTTCGTTTCTGTCCAGCTGAATTTGGCCAGGTGTGGGATGGAGAAGGTGTCAAAAAATGGGATTGTGCCACCCCATCCCTCCTTGTGCTTATGGAAAATAATCACATCCCTCTCAGTTTTGCTGGGGAGGCTTTTTTTTTTTTTTCTCAGCCCCAGCAATGGGGAGGGAGAACGGGTTTGCAGCTGAGGCTGTTGCATGCCCCTGTTCCCCGCGTGTGTGCTGCCTCCCAAAGGATGCAGGGGCTGCCGCCAGGCTCTCGCACCCTCCTTTCTGCCCATTTTCTGGCTTTAATTTCCTTGCTTCTGCCTGAGGTCCCTCTATGCCAACAGCAGTTGCCGAGGCTGAGAAAGGCTTGTTGGGCCATATCCCGGATGCCCCTGTCCTTACTTGTTTTGGGGAAGGCTGATAAGGAACAACTGGGGGTGCCTCCCCAGGCGCCAGCCCGCTGCCGGAGAGGTGCTCCCAGCGGGGTGCTGGCATGTCGGAGCGGGTTTGGGGAGCCCTTGCCTGGGCAGGGTGGCTGCCTGCAGTTGCAGGCAGGGCTGCTGCCTCCCCAGAGGTTATTCTGGAGAAATATCATCCTTGAAAGGACAGACACATCTCTCCGGCCCTTCTTTCCCCACAGCTGGTGGACTGGGGCTCAGGGGTTCAAAGGGAAAGTTCTCAATTCTCTGACAACATTTCTGATCTCACAACGTTTTGTAAACTGGGAGGGTTTTGTGTTTACCTGTCTCCTCCTCTGTCTTTACCTTCTCTGCCAGGGAAGGAGCTCAGTGGGGCTGGCGGACGTGGCATGCACTGAGGTGCCAGAATCTGCAAGGGGCATGTAGGCACCAGGCCAAAAAGCCTCAGCGAGCTGTTAATGAGCCACAGATCGACAGCTTTATCTGGGAGCCTGCTGCCTTGGTCTTTTAGAGCTTTCTGATGAAGAAATACATGAGTAAAAGCTGGTGCTGGATAAGGGTTGGGAAGGAAGACCCTAAATTAAACATCCTTAGAAAGGCACATCTGGGGTGGATCTCAAGAGATCGCCTCTGCCAGAGAGGTCCTCATGTGTTTTTTCTGAAGGTTTCCTTAACTATTTGGAGGCTGCAAAAAAAGACTCAATTTTCTGTGTAACACTTTCGTCATCAATAGGTAAGACCAGCAGAGGTTTCTCTGTGGCTTTTACAGCAGAGGCTCTCCAGAGGCTTTGCTGGGGTACAAAGCCCCAGAGGCTGTAATGGATGTGTTCCCCTCTTGCATGGGGAAGGACGCTCCCGACAGATGTTTGTTATCAGCAAAGCGGGGGAACAGACAAACTTCAGCTGGTGAGAAATGCAGAGGGAAATTATCATTGTTTCCCTGTTGGTCTTGCAGAGGGAATTCTGGAAGCTGCTTTTTGTCCCATTGTTACAGTTTATGTTTATATAGCTTCTCTCTTTCATGAGGGACTATTAAATTCTGCAACGTGTTGTGGATGTGACTATATGAGAACTGCTTGCTTTACCCATCCCAGGGCAGAGTGTGCCAGCTGCACAACTTGATTTGAAATCACGGAGAAGCATTTCCTCAAAACTGAGGAGTGCTTTTCATCCTAAAAGAGTTTATGGTATTTTTCCAGATTAAGAAATGGTCAATAATTTCCCTATTGGTAATTGTGAGATTGTATTTCCCTTTTGTAGCTGAGTTTTCCCAGTTGCTACTGGGAGAGGGGAGGTCCTTATTCCCCTCCACTTCTAAGATTGCATTTGTGGTCTGTAGCAAGTAACGGTATTTAACATTATTTGGAGGGTAGGTACTGACTGAGCTGCTCTACAGATGACTTTGCACTGAAGAGTGAAAGTTTTTTCTAGGGGTATTTAGTGCTATGGGACAGTCACAGACTTCCCTTCTCAAAGAAAGTGTTGACAGTCTCTGTAAGCAATTAGAGATAAATGTCCCTGAGGCAGAGGATGTCTCCTTATTGTAGTTTTTGTAGAGTACCTAATACTGAGGTCTTAAAAGATTCTCTGTAAAATAAGAGAATCGAATACTCCGTATGTTCCTTTACTGCACAGTAACGTAAGGATATTTGGAAGATCCAAAGTGTTTTAAATATATTTTTTTTCCTGGCAGACAAGTGAGCAAATGTCAGAGACTTGCTATGTTCTCCCAGACCACTGCTGGGTGTGTCTTTGGAGAGGATGATCTGATCTTGTCTGTGAAATGCCTATGAACACCTCTCAAACAAAGGTGACTTTTGCATTAAAAAGGCTTTCTAAATTGGTAAAGCAATTCACAGCACAAAAACATCTTAGTCCTTTGCAACAGAGGAAGAAGTAGACTTCTTGGCTTAGACCATTGCTGGGGCTTTTAAGAATTTCTTTGGCTGAACAGTATACGTTAATAGATGGAGAGGAGAGGAGAGTCACTTCTGTTCTGCTTCCCCTGTTGTCACCCACCCCTGGGGCCCAGGGGCCGGTGTCACTGTTTCTTCCTGGTCTCTTTACTGCATACGGTTTTCTCCAAAAATGACTAAATACATAAAACAAGGATTGGGCCTTGGGGTTGGTTTGTTGTGTTTTTTTTTCTTCCCCTATTCTAGGACAGACACTGACCACAGTCATGTATTTGTTTTTCTCCCTTACTTCCAAATGCAGTCACATAACAATAGCCTGGAAAAAAAATACTGGAAGTGATTTGGTCATGAATTTGTTTCCTTTTTTGGGCTATAGGGAGCGGGTTAGCATGTGGGTGAGGAGGCTGGGAGATCCAAGCCACCTCTTCCAAGGTTGAAAGGGGTTTAAATGGGGCACCATCTTGGTAGAATGAAAAGTACTGTAGAAAGGCAGCCTTTTGAGGGGCAAGCACTTCCATTGCCCCATGTGCAGAGCCTCATGCTTGGGGCCCCTTTTCTCAGCTGGCCCCAAGATGTTATTTGCTATTTACGTAATAGTAAAGCCTTGTACAGACGCTGCTAAACAGGCTTTGTCTGCCACTGGCAGGCAGGGGCGGCTAGAAGAGAAATGCTGCCTCTCGTATCAAGCTTCTTCAGAAGTGGGTGGCTGTTTGCTTTCCTTAACAGATTGCTAATAGAAGGTGGTGGGTGGTGTTGTCTTTCTTATTTATTTTATGTAGGACATCATGACAGATGGTTATTTTGAATGTTGTCCACAGCTGTAGAAACTGATTGCTTTCTAAACCAAGTTGACTAGGATGGAGGCATGGGAGCTGATGAGACGCAGGATAATCTGCAAAAGAGGAAAACCGATCAGAGTACCAGTGGGCTGTTTTCTGTCATCTCTCTCCCGAGCAGCAGGAAGAGAAGTATTTTGCAGACAAGGTTGGGAGATATGTTTTCAGTGTCTGGATCTTTGGGTCTTGGGAGGTGGTATCACCATTTACAAGGAAAGTGAATGGTCATCAGGTGGGACAAAAATCAATATGTGACTGCTGCACTGGTCAGGAGGGTGGTTGTTAAAATCTCAAACAGTACAGGCAGTGAAACTTGAAATTTTATCGATGGTTCAGTGGATTTGGTCCTTATATGGAGAGACAATGAAAGCAAGTGGAGCTTATGCATACTGGAGAGAGAGAATACCATCTGATAAAGGCTAGACCAGTAGGTAAAGTTTTCAAATCGCAGTAAGTTTCCTTAAAGTATTTATTTATTTATGGCTTTGCCGAAAAAATTTCGCCCAGCTGTGTTTAAAAATATAACAGTAATGAGATACTTAAAAAAGGAGTTAATCTCTCCCTCTCTTTGACATGCTGCAGAACGCCAGCTGTAGCACAGGCGAGCCCTGGGGAATCAAAATGGCATAGCCCCACAGCCTGCGAGCCAAAGTCACACCTTGGGAAGCCAAACCCTGTAGGGAAGCACCAGCCTGTGGCAGGTCACAGGGATGCTGGAGGGGTGACCCTTTGGCCATCCTCCCGGGGCAGCAGGTTCAGCCTGCCCAGCTCTTTAGGGCTCCCCAAATCTCCCGCAGCCAACCGGCCAGTCGCCCTAAGGGCAGCAAGACCCAATTTTGTCTGTGCTGCTGGGAAGCCTTGAACTGTCTCTGACACCCTCAATGGGGAAATGCTGGAATGAGGAGGAGGGGAAACCAAGGGCTTTTGTACTGAGGGAACAAAAAACATCCTCTGCATGTCCCTGGGTTCAGCTGTTACAGACTCTCCAAATTGGACTGTTTTTTTTTGTTTTGCTATTAAATGCTTCTTTAGACAACGTGATAATTTATTTTTTTTTTGGCTGGAGGGTGTCTCTTTGGGAGACAGAGCCAGTTTGGGGCTCTTCATTTGGCCCATCAAGCTTATCCACAGACCATGCACAAGCCCTCTCCTCCGGGCTGGATTTCCTCTAAGATTCCCTATGGCTTTGCAATGGCCAAGCCTTCCTGTTTGGTAGTGAAGTTGGAAAGGCCAGCAGGGACAGGCCAGCTGTGTTGTGTCCTCCAGTCCTCTGCCAATGGGGGCTCAGTGTGGGGTAGGGGAGCACTGAGAGGGCTACAGCTATGAGAGTGGTGAAAAATGTATGTGGTGATTGGCAGGAAACTGAGGAAGAAGATGCCTCTTCTGATGATGGTGGGGTGGCACGTGGTGGACTAGAATGGTAAAGCAAGTTAGGTTTGGTCCTAGGTGAAGGTTTGTGTGGAGAAGTCTTGTTTCCTCTGGGTCTATTGGTTTCAGCTTCAAGATGATGTACCACAAGAGAAAAATCTTTCCTCACTGTTTCCTTTTTCCACCACTGATAGCTAATCAAGATTCAGTTTTAATGACTTCCCTCTACTCTCTCTGCTTCCTCTCCCCCTGCCCCACACATGCCTTTTTTTTAATTTATTTTTTTTTTTAAATGCATTTCTTTTTGGCAGAAGTTGAAACACAAGAAGCATTTGGACCAAGATGAAACCCGTGGAGGAGCATGTTGGGCAGTGCAGTGCTTTGTTCTGAGTTCAGGGGGAGAAGAGGGGGAAGCGAGGGGGGTGGGATGTCATTTCCCAGATGGGGACCCAGCCAAAGATGTTCTTGCTTCGGAAAGCAAAGAATGATTTTTGAGGTTATACCAGGTTTAACCCTTTGTTATCCCACTTCTGCTGTGCAGGGAAACCCGCCTAGTCCTGGTGCTAAACTGGGGCCGTGTTGTGTTACGTGGCCCAGGTGACCTGAAGCCAAATTCTGCTGTTGTGACTAAATGCTAACGACAGTCCAAGGTTCTTGTTGCTGGAAACCATAAAGAGTACATAAGAAATCTGTGTTTGTCTGTGAGGGTCTAGAACCAGCATGACTGCCGTTCGAAAAACAAAATCAGCATTTTCCTCGCAGGAGGTTGGGACCACTGTGCTGTTTCCTGCCCTGCCCAGAAGCACCTGGTGGGATTTGGGATGCTGCTGACCTCTGCTTCAGCTGTTCCCATCAGGGGGCAAGGAATACTTTTGCCTTGTAACGTTCAAGATGCTTGGGAAGAACCTTGTCCTCTGGCCAAAGGAGCCCTGCACTGATGAGACCAGGGCAGCAGTGAGCCCTGACCCCGGATAGCTTGTGGTTGTGCTGGGAACTGGTGGGAGGTTGCAGTGCTGGTTCCTCCTCTCTGTTTTGAGCCAGTCTCCTGTGCGAGAAAATTGTGATGTTGGAGGGTATGGGGGGTGGAAAACCTCCGTAGGCATGTGCTGCTATATTTGTGACTGCCTTGGGCCATAAATATTGCACGGTGCATAGGCTGCTGATTTAATTGCCCCAGGACTGTTGCACAGTAGCAAACTGGGGGCGTGAGGGTACAGGAGGAGAGCTGAGAAGGGAAAGTTAAAGCAACTCTGTCTCTTCATTAAGATGTTTTCTGGGTCATAAATATTTGGAGCACTTGTGTCAGGACTCCAGAGGAGGTCATGTGCCTCCTGATTAAAAAAACCCAAGGGTTTGGGTCTGTGGTGCTGGGCTGTTTGTTGGTACGGAGATCCAGCCTCTTCAATCTGGATGGGGTTCTCCTGGGAAGACCACCCTTTTCTCTCAGAGCTGGAGGGGACCAGTGCTGTATGCATAAATTCCCTTTGTGTCAACCCAGGCAGAGTCACTGTTCGCCACAACTAAACCTGCAAAGCCCTTCATGCAGACCAGCAGTCTCTCTGGCCCTCTCACAGTCCCTTTTGTCCAGCTAGGGAGGTGGCAGCTTTCCTAATTCCCCCATGAACCTCTTGAACATGAACACAATCTTCAGCTCCAAAGAAGGTGTCAGTAACTTTGGGCGGGGAGACCACAAACCTCCTCTTCCCAGCAGCTTTGGCTGCAGTGTGTTGAATTTTTGGTGGCTTGCACAAAGTGCAGCTGGCCCCAGATGTGCCAAGGGGTGGTCACAGCAGCACCACTGTGAGTGCAGCGGTGGCCAGTGACTAATAGAGAAATGATGCATATGATGCAGGCCTTGAAACGTGCCTTGTGTCTTGCACGCTTCTTTCTAGACAGCCAAGAGAGGCCTGATCTGTAGGAAATGAACATAACACCACTCTGGTGTCACCCATCGGGATGAGGTGGGGGAGAATAGGGGTATGCAGACAGAAGATGTATGTGCATGATCACCTGTGATGGGTTTCAGCGTTATTTTTCAACATGTGCAATCTTGAATACTTTTCCGTGGAGATCAGTAGATCTGGTTGGAAATTTCATGTGCACAACTTATTGCACAGTATGTCTGAACTTGCATATTTTTCATCCCTTTTCTTGGACCCCTTAGGTCACCCACATATGCCTTTCAGCAGTCTTGCGAATCATAGGTGGGAAGCGTTGACTGATGGATAGGCACTTGGGTGGGAAGCAGAAGGCCAATGTTTCTCTCCCTTGCTCCGCTGCTGACTCTGTGTGACTAAAAGAAACTTCCTTTACCTCTTGGAAAGGAGGTTCCCTTTCCTCCTGCCCATTGGCTTTAGCCAACTTAAATAAAAAGCATGGAGAGTGACCGTGGCCTTTGTGAAGCCTTGCAGCCTTGCTCAGTGCCATTGAGCATCCCCGGTTTCAGGGCTGAGGTCAGCTGACCTGCCTTTAGGTCTGTGGTGTGTTTGGCCTTGGTCTCTGGCTCCCCATAAGCATGGTAAATACCACCACAGGCTTCTAGGTACAGCAAAACTGAAAATAAACATATGAAATGTGTCAAGGCCAGGTTGGATGGGGCTTTGAGCAACCTAGTCTAGTGGAAGGTGTCCCTGCCCATGGGAGGGGGGTTGAAACTAAATGATCTATAAGGTCCCTTCCAACTCTCACCATTCGATGATTATGATTGTATGATACCAATAGCTGTCGAGTATCACTTGCTGTCTTGGAGGACTCCCTTCAGCCTGGAGTTTGGCTTCATTTCACTCGCCCACGTGGGTGCGTGTGCTGCGGGAAAGTGTCCATTGAACCCACACAGACTGCTGTGCCCACACCTACCCAGGTCTGCAAATCCTGTGCTGAATGAAAATATTTTGAAGGTGTGAATTGCTCCTTGTTCATCTAACCTGGTAGTGGGTCTTCGTGTAGTATTTCAGCCCCTTGGCTTCACTAGTGCCTGCTGATGGGCTGGATCATGGGGCATTTGCAAACGGTGCCACATGGACTCTGCTGCTTCTCCTTCTCTGTTTACTTAGTTCTTGGCAGCTGCATGTTTGAATGTTTGCTTGACAAACACTTTCCCTGGAGTCTGTGATTACAGAAAGTTTAGTCTGACAAACCTCACTGAATTATCCTGTTCTCTGTTGTCAGTAATCTCTTGGTTGCTGTCTCCCTTAACCACAATATTTTGTGTGTGGTGCAAATTCATTTTTTTCCACCCTTGTTGTAATCAGCCTGCCCCTCCCTGCTTCGTTCAGTTACTGAGGCTGTATCCCCAGGATGCTGACATCTGTATTTTACTAATCCAGAAATCCTGAGGCTACCAGGAAGCAGTACAGATAATAAGACTGCATACCTGTCTAGCACCTTTCATCTGAGAATCTGAAATTGTCTGACTCATCTTACTGCTTGTACCAGCTGGGATTTGCTTTTCCTGTTTTTGCAACCTGGGAAGCTGAGGCACGCGGTAGGGGGATATTTTGTCCAATAGATGAAGAAGTGATTGCAGAAATGTGGCATCATAACCTCCATGACTATGAGTTTCTATCCCTCTTTGTCTTGTAATACCTAATTTGCGCCCAAAAGGATAGAAGTCAGAGCGATTGGTTGGTTTCGAGCAACACTTTATTTGCAGCGATCCACAGCTTTTT
>VYZM01003700.1:616314-629157 GCA_013398915.1 Dromas ardeola | reverse complement strand
TGTCCCGGGCAATGGGAGAGGGCAGGGAGAGGGATGGGGGGGCGATGAGGGAGGGAGGTGGGATGGAGGAGAAAGGGGGTGGGGGGGCGCAGCCCCTCATACATATTCAGGAGGGGTCTTGAATGGGCAGAGGAGAAATAAAGCAGATGGAATTCATGTTAAAGAACAGCCACAATCGCCCTCCAAAAACAAGGAGAGAAAAGCGGGCAACCTTAAAGGAGCGTAGGGAGCAGCGTTTATCCAATTAGCAGGGTTGTCAAATTGAATTTACTCAGAATGGAGGGGGAAGCCGGGGGGGGAAGGAGGGAAATTAAGTGTCTAGGGCATGGGGGGAGCACGATATTGAAGAAAGGACTCGGGTTTTCTTTCTTTCTTACACTTTAGCCTTGTCTTTTCAAGGGCTGGAGCTGTTTTCGGGGCGCGCCAAGGGGCAGCGAAAGCCGGCGTGCATACTCTGTTTTAACACAGGGCTCCTCTCCTGGTAGCTGTGGAAAAAGGGAGGCGTATCCTGTGGGGCAAGGCCATCCTCGCATCCCTGGCCCACCGGCAGCAGGGCTGTCTCAGGCCAGCAGGTCCAGCCACCCTGGGACCACCATGCCACAGGCATGGCCTGAGGCAAGCCGCAGTCACTACGGTGACACTGTGGCCGACATGAGGGTGGCATTTTCTTCTTCAGTCAGCCTTACGCTCGCTGGCTGATGAAATGCCAACGTGAAGGGGTTTGCTGGCGCTCAGCGAAGTCAGCCTGATCAATGCCCACTGGAAAGTGGCACTCATTTCAGAGGAACCATTGGATGGAGAGGTGCCAGAGAATACAGGCATTGGGTCTTCAGGGGTGCAGGCAAAAGTCAGACAGGCGATGGGAAGGCTTTGCATCCTGTTGCTAACTCAAAGCCAGCATGCCCGGTCTCCTCCCTGGCGATATCACAGGCGGTTGTGGAAAGGAGTTGCCCAGGGCAGTCGCTTTGTCTTGAGGAAAAAGGCAAAAAAAAAAGTCAAAAAGACCACTGCATGTTTTGTTTGGCTTGTTGCTGGTTTGGTTTGCATGAGCAGTTTTGTTCAAGGAAAAAGAGTTGTTTTACCTGAGAGTTTAGGTGTCTGTTGCCACTGAATTGCTCAGGACTTGCTTGGAGAAAATCTGTGGTTCTTTTTTAGTGTCACCCAGTGCCCAAGCATGATTTGTAGTTTGCAGGTAAAGTCGCTCATCTGCATGGTGATGGTGCCATGCCAGGTTTTGCTCTGGATATTTTCCTTATCCCAACTATTAGCATGAATTTATCCTAGGCTTTCTCTGTTGTGGCTTCTTGATGGACACACTGAGCTCACAAGTAGCCAGTAAGAGAGTCTTTTTTGCCTAAGCACTTTAAAAAAGTGAAGGCGGGGGGCACACACACACTCCTCACACAGTTAATCAAGGGCTATGTTAACAGAGCTAATACACTCTGAAGTCAGGAGCTTTCAGTGCTATAGAGGGAAGCAGGCAAGCTTTTAGCTCTGTTTGCATGTACACTGTGCTACCTCCTTGACTTTAAACACGGCAGTGTAACATTGGATGCTGCCTCCCTCTGCCCCGTCATGACACCACCCGCTTCCCATTTGGGATCCTGCCTCCTCATACAGCATCTGCACCCCCATCCCCTCCAGATGCCCGTGCTGTTACGTGGGAGAAGGAGCATCTCTCCTGCTGCAAACCTCTCCTTTTCCAAACCCTTTCAGAGTGAGCAAATATAACTTAATGGTGTGAAATTAATACTTGGAGTGGGGATGGGGGTTGGTAGAGGGTAATCTTGTCCTCTGGGGTGTTTTTGTTTGATGATTTTGGAGAATCAGTCTTCTTCAGGGGTGTCCAGATTGCCATATGTGCCCAGGAATCATGCGGGGACTTTGCAGTTGACCTGCTCAGGTGGGTCACCTCGATGGTGTTTTTGTTTTGTTTTGTTTTGCTTTTTCAGCTAGAGGATTATACAGTTGTGTGGGGGTTTTTTCAGATGGGACTTCAAAGATTTGGGACCCAAGAACAACTTTCCTGATGGGATGAAGGTCCCAGTCAGAGAGCTTTTGGTTTCCAGCCCTGGCGTTGCTTTATTGTATGACCTTGGGCCAGGTCGGCTTCCTCTTCTAGCCCTCAGGTTCTCTCAGTTGTAAAGCAAAGGGGTACTGTGGCTCTCTTCTCTTTTACATTTTGTTTTTCAGTGCTTTAAGCTCTATAGAACAACAACAAAAAAATACTGTCTTGTATTAAAAAGTAATGGTTGCAAGTAAAATTGGCACGCTGTGCTGTGTAAGACATTGCTTTTTCTGAAGAACTCAAGTCTCAATGTATAAAACAGAGAACTGGGAGTATCATTGTCCCTATTTGACCCATCAGAAATGGAGACCAGCTGCAATGAATTCTCCGGAGTCACCCAGGGTGTCCCCAGCTGGTAGCTGGACCTGAGTTGCTGCAGCCTTTGCCTTAGTGCAAAGCAGCCCCTTCCCCTTCCTACCATTCCTCCACGGCACAAAGAGGGGCTGGGGGTCCGGCCGCCTGCCACAACCCCAAACTGCCCTCACGTGCACCAACACGCTTGCTGTCTGGTGGGTAACAGCATGGACGCATCCGACCTGACCCATTCTGCCTCTGCGTTTCCCCCCTGCCTGCCCGTGGAGCTGGGGTGTGTGGTGCGAGGCTGCTGCCCTGGAGCCGGGGCAGAGGCTGGTTCCTATTTGGGAGCCTTGTAAATCACAGGCAGCATGGCAGTAACAAGGGCTGCTTGGCCGGCCCTTGTTAAGCAGGAGGGGGCTTGGGCCTGTGGGCAGCATTTCCTCAGTAAAACCTTCAGTTTCTAATCAGCAAACACCTCTCCTGCTGCCTGCGCTTAATTCAGATCCCTTTTTCCTTTCCAGCTTTATCACCCCCCACTCACACACGCGTGCCTCTACTTCTCTTTTGTATCTTCACCTCTGGTTTTTCTTTCTTGCTTGGCTCCCTTTGCCGTGCCCTCCGTCGCCGCGGCACAGCTGGGGCTGTGCGGCACAGGGGCCTTGGTGGGCTTAGGTGTGTGGCGGGAAACTGAGCCGACAGATTTTACACCCCCACCACCCCCTATATCTGATCAGGCTCTCGTTAATTTTGTTCTCCTAATGGCCCCTCCTTTGATTTACTGGGCTGTCTGAAAGGGACTTAGAACCTTCACTCCACTGACAGGAAATTGTTATTTTAACCTGGCAGGAAAGAATTAAAAATAAATAAACAAATATTTTTTTTTGTTTTCCCTTCCCCCCCTTGAAGCTCTTTAAGTCACTTTAACCCTTTCTTTTCCCAAATAGCAATTAAGCAGCAGCTGTTGAGGCTGGTGGAGGCTGCAGAAGTGCTGGCAACCAGGGGTATCTCGTAGCATACCTGCCTTGGGGAGAGGAGGCATCAGAGCAAGATGCTGTCATGCAGCAGCCCTGCGGCTCCCGGCATGTTCGCCTGCCCGGGACCACTGCCTCTGAGAAGGCAACCGGAGCACCTGGGGACTCCTCTGCTCCCCACCTCTGCCGCCTCTCCTGCTGCAGCCTGCTTTGGCGGCGCATGAAGGGACGCCGGGCAGATAGAAAGCTGCGTGATTAATAAAGTTCCTTGCCTTGCACTACTGCAGGCTGCTTAAGGGCAGCATTTTCAAAAGAGGTCAGCTCCCATTTAAGCATCGAAATAAGTTGGTTGCCTATTCAGGAGAGCTCAGCATGTCAAGAACTGAATGCTTTTGAAAATCTGGCTTCAATTGTGGAAGCTGAGAATTTCGAAATCTGGCCCTGGATCCTAATAGTTCTTTTGGAATTGATGTTTTCATTCATTTTCCTCATTATTTTTATGCTGGCCATTTACTTTTTGTACTTCACTCAGCTGTGAAAGAAATGGCCACATGTCCCTATTTAGAGCTCATATTCTGCCTGGAGGTTTGGGGAGGTACCATACACTTGTTGCAACACACCTTCTCTCCTCAGTCTCTGCTCAATACTGTTCAATCTGCCCGGTGCCGCGGCCAAATTTTTTGATCTCCCTTTTTTTTCTCCCCACCTATTACCCTTCATCTTTTTACAGGCCTGGGGGCAGCCAGTTCAGTCGTTGTACCGATGTGCCTGGGTGGTCCTAGCTCACGAAGGGTCCATTACACATTTCTGCGCCTTTGGCTTTGCCCTTCTGGCCAGAGGCTCCGCGCGACGCAGAGCTGCAGGGAGGTCTGGTTGGGAACATCTTTGCCTACCCCCTCCCCCAGCATGGGCTCCAAGAAGCAACTCTTTCCTGTCCAACATTTTTCCATACTGCTGCCAAACCCATCCAGATAGGGGGAATGAGTCAGCTTTGTTCTGTAGGCTTCCA
Source organism: Dromas ardeola (assembly GCA_013398915.1). Classification (NCBI taxonomy): domain Eukaryota; kingdom Metazoa; phylum Chordata; class Aves; order Charadriiformes; family Dromadidae; genus Dromas; species Dromas ardeola. The sequence goes on along the minus strand of VYZM01003700.1, from coordinate 624,812 downwards.
GCACTGAGGAACAAGACGTTAAGTCCTACCCCAAAATGTTTCTTCTATGTTGGTGGAAGGCTTTCTATCCTCAGCAAACCTGACGGTGCGAGGTACAAACAAAACCCAGGTTTTAAGCCTAAACTAACTCAAGGTCTTTTCTAGATGAGTGTAATCAGTGGCGCATCAGTGGTGTCAACAGCGCATGTTCTGGTGCGGACAGACCTTGGTCACTTTTATGGCCATGGTCAGTGTTGTTTGCCCTAGATAACAGCAACAGATTTTTGCCCTGGATTGTGGCATAACAAAGAGCATTTTTGTGGCTGTCTTACCCAATTTTGTTACTCCATGTATCTCAGATGCCCTCCAAGCTGATAGCAAAAGGATGTCATACAAGTGTATGTGCTGGTTGATGGGGGAAACTCTTCAAAGACAAATTGTTGAGACTCTGTTCCCTCTTTTGGGAAGGAGAGCGATACCAGGAAGGACGAAGCGTGTGGGAGGGGGATGTTGTTGTCTTGTCGCTTTGGCACTGGTGGTTACCCACAGAGGATTTCCACATGTAACAAGGCTGTGGGCTGCAGTAGCTGGAATATGAGTCTAGCTGATCTTTCTGGGTTCCTTCAGGGTATACGTAGACCAATATCCGATGGCCGAGCTCTGGCGATGCTCCCAGCCACCCAGAAGCCAAGCTTGACCTAATTTACCCTACCTGTCAGCAGGGTTTGCTATCTTGGGCTTATGGCCACACTAACCATGGCTGGGTAGCTGCTGGGAAACAGCTGTCTTGCCTTGAGCCTGCTGGGCAGGCTGGCCAAGTGAGCTCACATCAGCCTGTGAAGATGCTCTTTGTGGCATTAGCAAAGCTCCAGCTGCAGGTCACTTCACTTGGCATTGCTTCCTTTTGAAGTTGCCAGCTCACAAGTGGCTTTTCTTTTTCCTGTCTCCTCTCAATTTTATACAAACATTTCCTCCATGACTTCGCCCCCAGTCAGTGCTTTCAAGGGCAGGGGGGACAGGACGGGAACAGCTTGTGAGGCTGTCAGAGGGACAACCCTATTTGCAGAGATTCCTGCTGTCACGACGTGGACCTCAGCATAGCCAGCCATGGACACTGACCCTGCGCTGTGCTCTTGCACCTTTGCTGTCACCAGAGGCAAGCAAAGTCATCTGAGAGTAGCTTGGTGAGATTTCCCCAAATGCTGTGGTTCCTTGCTGGCAGTAATCAGCCTTGCCTTGAATGATTTACTGAGCAGCTCATGGGGAGTCTATGGCAGTCCGTACTTCAGGAGTTAGGAGGTTTAATTTCAGAGGTTATTCTTGAAGGGGCTTGTCCCCTCTTTTTGACTGAGTTGTGCTTGGAAAAGGGCATCCTCAAACAGGTGATGGCTGGACCAGTGACCATGGTGGAACTGGGAAATACTGCTCTGCAGAGGCCAGGTGCTCTTGAGGATGGTGGTTGCAGTTAATTGTGTATCTGCGGCGGAAGCAGGCAATATTACTGCTGTTTGGGCTGGCTGTTGGTTTGGTCCTGGGCTTGTCCTCTGTCAATGCGGACATGTCACAGAAGCAATTCTGAAACGCCTTTGAGACTTGTGGGTCATCCTCTTAGTGCTGCAGCTGGAGGGAGCTCAAAATCCTGTAGCTGCATTTTGATGTCCATAGAGGGAATCCTCTTCTTGACTTCAGCCCTTTGCCCTTGGTTGAAGCTGATTTCAGTCTGACATCTGAGGTGTCTCTTGGTGCAGCCACTTAGGTCTTTAATCTCCCTGACCTGGCTTGTTTGCTTTAGCGTTCATTCATGACAGTCTCTCCGAAACATCTGCTGCAGTGTGCAGCTCTTCGCAGCAATCTGGGTTGTGAGGGGTGGCCTTTGGCTTCAAGTTTTTTGGAGATTGTCGATGCTTTCAAATGTGAACCTGGTGGTTTGTCCTGACAGGGTATTTCAACTCCAAATAAGCAGCGTGTTTCAGGCAGAAGAGTTAATCTGAAGTCTTTCCCTAGATTGGGTCTCGTAGTTTAGAGTAAAGGTGTGTTAGGCCAAATTAGTGTAATCCGCCCTCAGCGTACTGCACTGAATTTAAGCAGATTTAAAATTGGGCATTTATTTTCTCCTGAAAAAGCATTTCCTCCACTTCAGAACAATTCCGTGCAGAAATGCCCTGAAAAACTTTTACACCTCCTAAGGAGTCCCATCTGGATTGAAACAGGTATGCACAGTAGCAACATGGCCAATGTCTCTGGAAGAGACTGTGAAACTGCAGGATCACCTCTGTTTTCATATAGCTCAGGACTTGTACTAATCTTTAATTTTGTGTTCAAGCTGGAATATATTCCAGACACAGCCAAGAAATGGCAGCAACACTTAGTGAATATCTCCAGTGACACTTTGTTGGAAATGTTTGTGTTTTGCTCCTGGAAATTGCCTGGTGCGCATTGCTGGCACAGTACAGGCATTCACTGTGCCAAATCTGAAAAGGGGAAGGAAAGTGAGTATGAGCAACCTGGTCTAGTGGGAGGTGTCCTTGCCCATGGCAGGGGGGTTGGAACTAGATGATCTTTAAGGTCCCTTCCAACCTGAGCCATTCTGTGATTCTGTGTGTCTATATGCACACGTGTAGATTTGTACCAATGGCTGAGGGTGGGATGTCTTGGGAGACTCACGACCACGCTTAGGGGAGAGACTGGAGAAGAGAAGTGCTTGCATCAGTGTCTGTAGCCTGGCCACAGTGTCAGGCCACTGGCTCGGTGAATCCTTGAGAGTTACAGGGATGTTGGTAAAGAAGCCAGGCAGGGCTGGAAAGCAGAGAGAAGTCTGAGGGTTTCATCTGTCGTGTCTCTTTTCATCCGCAGGAATCCGCTGCCGCACCTCCACTGCACCCCCTGAGGCAGCTTATGGGACCCGTCCCTGGGCGCCTCTGCCCCAGGACACACCGCATGGGATGGCAATGACACGTGGAAAGAAGAGACCCATGTCCCCCATCCCTTGCCTCATCCTCGCAGCCGCTAGCTGCTTTGCCAAACTGAGTAAGTTTCTGTTTTTACCTATTTGTTTCCATTTCAGTTATGTTTTGCCTTGAGACTGGTTAGCATAGCCATACCTCAAGTGCAAAGTGGTTTTCTCTCTCCACTGCTTCCTCAATAGCCTTTACCAAAGGTCTGGGTTCAAATTCTCCTCCAGAGGAGAAGGGGATACAGTGGGAGTTGGACATCTCTGTCTAGTGGTGCTAAGAAGAAATGGGGCTGGTGTGCATCTCAAAGCACCAGGGTGGGTGTGTGGGGAGCTAAGGGGAAGGTGCAGCACAAGCAGAAGCGATGGAGAATGCAAAACATACCAGCACTGTAGCTTTTTCCTCTGTCTTTCTTTTGCTGAGTCTCACAGAACTTTCTTACTCCCATTTTTTTCCTCTGTGCAGGTGAATCTCTGCAGGTCACAGTGCAACCTGCCTCCATTGTCCAAAAGCTTGGGGGCCCAGTCAGCCTGGGGTGTGTGGTGGACCCCCCCAGAGTGAACCTCACCTGGAGACTGAACGGGAAGGAGCTGGCTGGATCGGATGAGGTGCTGGGTATCCACATCGAGCGAGGGAAACTCATCATCACAGCTCTCAACAACCACACCGTGGGGCGATACCAGTGCATTGCGCGTGTGCCCGAAGGAGTCATTGCCAGTGTCCCTGCAGTGGTCACGTTAGCTAGTGAGTAACCTTAGTCCTCTGCCATCCCCTGCATTGCTTGGGCAATGGGAGGTTCCTCCACGCTCACTTGTTCATGCTGGCATCAAGGCAGGTCTCCTTTGGCTTAGGCCATTTTGTAGCAGTTTTGATCGTGGACTGGCTGTCATGCTGTGGCCCAGCCATGACCCAAGCAGTCCTGCATGGTAGACTGCTGACCTGTCCTGCAGGGACAGATTTTGCAAGACCACAAAAAACAAGAAATACCTGAGCGATGGGGTTTGTGTGCCTGGTTGGTTCCCTGGCTGTCATGTTGCCCCATCTGGTTGCTGACTTCTTGATTGAGGTTACCAAAAAGTACCTGCTGGTGCCTATGGCCAAACCACTGCCTGGGCTGCTGCGGGGCTTTTGCCAGCGCTGGGTCACTGTGTGCTGAGTTTTGCTGCCTGCCTGACCCGCAGAAAGCGAAGTCCGTTGGCCTGCTTGTGCTGTGATGGGACCCACACTTTTTTGTGGTGCCCCTGGGTTCATCATAACCAAAGTACCAGCCCCTGCGCTCGCAGTAAGGAAAAGTTAATCTGGTTGTGGTAAGGAGGCGCACCTGAGCACCTGCATTAAGTGGCTGCTGGCCCTCTGTGTGCCATCAGGAAGATCCCTTACCAAAATGCAAGGCGGGGTGGGGGGCTGGTGTTGGGAGAATGGTTGCATAGCGATGTCGAAGGCAGAGGCTGCTCTGTCCTCATTTGGTAGGGCAGGAGAAGTTGGCAGGTGGCAGATGCCGGAGAGCGGAGTATCTAACTGCACTTGTAATGAGGTTTTTGTCTTTAAGGGGAGGAGACTGCATTCATTACCACTGCTGTTGATCCCAGGAGGGCATGCTCCCCCTTTCCAGGGCTTTGTCCTCTTCCTAGGAGGTTGCAGTGGCATGGCAGTAAAGAGCCACCTTGTTTCTGAGTCGCAGCGCTGAGTGAGGGACTTTGCTCCTATCCCTGAGCTTACATGCTCCTCACTGCTGCCCTCTGGCATTGGCAACAGGCCAAGGAGATGTATGTGCATGCGAGGAGGTGTCTTAGAGTGGGGAACTTCTCTTACAGGCGCCTGTTTTTGGCCAGACAGAAAGTGCTGTCTTTGGATGCATCTGAGAAGGCGCAGCCCACGCCTGCTTGGAGAAGAGGTTGGGGGGGAGGGGGCTCTGCGTGGACCACCCTTGTTTAGGCGATGTAGAGTCTGATCTTCTCGGAGACCCATGGAGTTTTTGGTGGAGCAAGTGCGTGCAGAGGAGACCGCTGGCCCCTGGCAGTGACAGCCCCCGGGCGTGGAAAGGCCTTCGTCTTCCCAGCACGGGGGAGTCTGGGGCTAAGTCTTAAGAAAATGAAGAAGTGAAGATGTTTGTGCAAAGTGGGGGCTGGCTTTGCTTTAAAGCCAAGAGCTATTGGCTTGTCACTGATACATTAATCAGGAGTGAAATGTTTAGGCCAGGCTGGGTGGGAGGAGGAGGTGAGGGAAAGTGAGGGGAGAGTTGCTGAGCTCTGAAACGGGGTGGGAGGGGGTTGTCACGGGGCCGAATCTGTCGGGGGATTTGGCCTGAGCCCTGTGCTGAGATTAAATTTCAGAGAACACATTCCAGAGCAGAAAGGGGGCTGTGTGAGCTGGTGGCCTGATAGAGGGAAGGAGAGGAGGGGAGAGGTGGATGGGATTACCAAGGGCATGGTTTGCATTTAGGAGAGCAGGGTGTGCACAGCTCCTCAGCCTGATTGATTTCCTCTTAGGCTGATCCCCTTTTCTTTTTTTCCCCTCATCCCAACCCACCACCACCAGTTCTGTCTCCTGGGACAAAGCGTGGCTGTTTGACCTATCTGTCTGCTTTGGTCTAGCATCAGTGGTGGATGGGAGACAGGTCCTAGAGCACCAGAAGGTCCCACCGTGTCCCTCAGGACAAATTTAAGCCACAACTGAGTAGTTGTCAGCCCTCTCCAGGGTGCAAATCACCTTCAGCTATTGGATTGCAACTGGGAATGGGGGTGCAAAAGAGGGGGACTTGCCCGTTGCTGCAGTCCCTGCCGTGGCAAAGGCACTACTGCCGAGTGGAGCTCAGGAGCACCATTCAGTGGAGCTCACAAAACTGGATCCAGAGCTTGGTTGAACAAAAAACTAAACCATCATGGAGCACCCCTGTGCTGCACTGCATGGGTCCCCTGTCCTCCAGGGGAACTGGGGGTGGCAGAGGCCATGTCCCACATGCCCAGACAGCCTCGGGCGATAGAAGGCCCCCAGGTGGGGAAGACTTGGCAGACAACGAGTGAAGAGAAAGAGGGGGCAGCCCAGGAACGACATGGGGCTGACGGTGTAGGAGGGAAACCTTCTGGAGGGGTTCAAATAACTAGTTTCATGTTTGTGAGCTGGAGGCTGCTTCTTGCAACAGTGGCTTTGCAGTGGTCTGAAATAACAGGGGGCACCGATTTGTGGTGGGGCTGAGTTTGGAAGCTATGGCAGCAGATGTGCCATGGGCTCGCACTCCTGCACCAGACCTCCTCTACAGGGCCTTGCTCTGAGCTGGTTCAGTGGGGACCATGGTCCTGGGGGTGGAGGGGGAAGCCCCTGGCAGGTTGACATTGCAGTTGATACATCTCTTCCAGATCACCTGCTGGGCTGAAAGAAAATCCTCTGAAAGTCTTAGCCCCATCCAAAAATTATTTTGGGGGGATAGGGAGAGAGTGAAACTAGAATGTGAATGAAAGCAGTGGGGGAGGAGTGGTGGAAATATTTTCAAGGTTTAGGTTTACTTTGGAAGAGGACCTGGAGTCATTGGAAAAAGTGACTTGATAGGTTTCGAGGGGTGTAGGTAACATCATCTGGCCAACTTTTAGGCTATTTCCACTCCGCCTCCTTTGGAGGAAGCACCTTCGAGCACCCCAGGCTCTGTGTGCCCGGTCCCTCAGGGCCTCCTTGTGCTTTGCTGACAGTCAGCAAGCAGCAGATAACCATCGCTGCCATGGTGGCAGCCACAGCATAGCCTTGGGACCCATACCTCCTTCTCCCGTCTGTGGCACAGCGACGCCGAGTCCATCTCTGCTCCCCCTGGCTCAGAGGGCTGGTTGAAACTAGCATTTAATTGCTCCAGCGGAGATAAAATAACTATTGTATAGCCAAGCGGTGGAGGGAGGAGGGATTTGCAGAAAAGGGAAGATTTCATAAAGCAACAAAAGGAGCAGCACTTCAGGCATTTCTTGGGCACTTTTGAGTCCAGTTAGAGCTGACCTGGTGCCCCATGATCCCACACTTGACCTTGGCAGCCTGTGGCAGATTGGTGCAGATAGATACCTGCTGGCCTGGTGTGCTGCACAAGATGAGCCCCGCATGGCCCCCAGGCAGCCCTTCGGCCTGGCAACGTTGGGCTGGAGTCTGGGACAGCTTGAATGGATGGGGCAGAGTTATTCCTAGTATTTTAGGTCAGGCCCTAAGCCTTCATATGGCTGAGAGCTGCAAGGAAGAGAATGATATTTTCTCTTCCCACTTGCGGGTGGCAAATTTGCCATCACGCCAGAAGCCCTGCTCCAGCCCCTCTCCTATATGAAAAAGGTATGGTTGCAGTGGGCTCTGGTGGGGCCGGATAAATCCACCAGGGACATGAACACAGCACTGTGGACTGGTCCTGCAACAGCAAAAGGCTTGGAAGGTCCTTGGTGGAGCTTGCGGGGCAGCTGAAGTGTGGGGCTGGAGCAGAGGTGGCGAAAACCATGCAGCTCCCAGCATTCAGCTGCACGTGTGGAAAATCAGTGCACTGAGCACAACGGCAAGCCTGACCTGGGTAGACATGACATTTAAAAACTAAACAAAGAAGTAGGTGTGGGGCACAGCAAAGGGACTGCACCTGTCCACCTGTATCCCCCGTGGCCAGGGACCAGAGGAGCATGGGGCGCCTGTGTCCCAGGGATGCTGTGGGACAAGGGAGGCTCATTGCCACCAGCGAGGGCAGCCCTCGGCTTTGCGGCACCACGTGGGGGAAGCTGGGCCTCAGCGTGCGGTGCTCGTGGGCAGTGACCCTGCGCCGGGTCCAGCCGGGCATCCCCCAGGAATTTGCAGCTGCTTTCTGAAGACAGCCCCATTCATTTTCCTCCGCCTGGGCCTCTCCTCTGATGGCTCCCCGGAGGCGATGGCGGGAGGGAGGGAAGGAAGGAGGGAAGGGGGGTGGCTGCGCGTTGGAAAAGCATTTGCTGAGCAGGCACGGGGGGGTCTCTGGCCCCCGGGGTGCAGAGGTGGCGTGAGGAGGGGAGAGAAGGAAAACACAGGTGGTGTTGCTTGAGCCGGCGGAGCTGTGGCACGAGGGCTGTGCAACGTGCCCGGGGCGACGTGGGGGAGTTGGGCAGGGGAGGAGGGGATGTGCTTGAGGGTGCGTGAGCAGGCAGGAGGCCAGGGGGCTGGTGGGGACAGCATTGCTGCCCAGGCTCCTGTGGCACGGACTGGACATGGACTGAGAGCTGTACCCTGGGCTGCTGTTACAGCCGAGGAGGGGATTAGTGGAGAGCGCCTGCCCCCAGGCTGGGGGACCCCCATCCCTGCCCATTCCCCTTCTCAGGGTCCCTCCCTCACCCTTCCCTACAGCAGGGAGGACTTTCACCTTGAGGGCCGGCATTTTATTTACTACTGCTTCTTCTCCGAAGTTATTTATGGTCTCCCATTCATTTAATCCAGTCTGTCTCGCCTGCCTCGTTGCTTGGCCCCCGGCCCTGGGATTCAGCTGGTTTCCCTCCCTGATGACAGGGGTGCAGCCAGCCACAGGGCTGACCTTCCCCGCACCCCGGCTCACCCCATCGCGCCTCGGGCCGGGACACAGACGGACACAAGCGC
>VYZM01003700.1:547827-616251 GCA_013398915.1 Dromas ardeola | reverse complement strand
AAAAAAGAAAAAAAAAAAATAAGCCCTGTTATCCCAGCACGGCTGGGATTGGCAGTGCTCGCGCTGTCTGTCTGTCCACAGCACCTCCCGGCCGGTGGCTGGTGGATGAGGACTTGCTGCTTCCCTGGGATCAGGCGTGTCTTTTAAGGACAAGGACATGGGCTGGCACGTCGGGCGCTGCTGTATGAAAAGGAAAACCCAGCCAGTGGAGAGGGGATGTGGTTTTCTTCCAGCTGCGGCGGGAGTTAGACCGGGGGTGCAAATTGCATGTTAGACATGGGGCACGGCTGCTGCCAGACGGGCAGCCGAAGGGGCGAGCGCTGCATCCCCCCTGGCGCTGACGCTCTCCTCCACCTCTCCCTGCACTGCCTGGTGGGGGGAGGCCTGTGTGGCCCCCCACATCTCGGGGAAAGCTCATTTGAAGCCCCCAGGGTGAAACTTTGTGTCCTAACGTGGCAGCCTCCGTTTTGCTGTGCTGGGGCCAAGTCCAAATGGGTGAGTGAAGGGGGGGCTCATCCCACAAACAGGGGGTGCCCCCAACCACCTCTTGCCAGCCACAGCCGACCCATGGGCGTTAATGGGGACTGTATGCGCCCGTACCAGCGGGGAGCGGGGCGGTTGAGACCGCCCATGGCCAAAACTCACTGGCAAATAAAACAGTCTTGTTCGCTGTGGGGGAGCAGGAATTTAGGGGAGTAGTTTGGCAAGAAGCTCATACACTTGCGTATTGGAAAATAGTTTGTCCCGGTGCCCACCTGATGTTTTTCCCCTCTCCCCTGCCAGTTTCGCTCCGCTTCTCTGGCGGTGACCAGTTCTCGCTCCCCCAGGCACCTCAGGATCCCTTTCCTCTGTCCTTTCCCCCTCCATCCACAGCTTTGTGCGGCGGGGCTGGGAGGGGAAGGCAGGATGAGCCGGGGGTGCCGCTCCCCCCCTCTTCACCCGTGGGGCTGCAGCACTCACAGCTGTGGGAGCGGTGGGCTGAGCTGCCGGCTGGGTGGCTGCACGTGAGGGACCCCAATGCCCGCCCAGCCCAAGGTTGTCCTGGGGGTTCCCCGGCACGGGAACATCATTTTCCATCTCCAAGAGCGTGGTGCTCCCCGGTGGGCTCCGCTGTGCCAGGACCATGGGTCTGCTCTTCCTCCGGGCTCCTGGGCCCCTTCTCTTCGGGGTCTGTGCGTGCATGTGTGTGTGTGCAGATCCCTGCCAGCATTGCTGGAGCCTATGCCTTGGCTCTGAAATCTTAATTTGGCTGTGATGAATCCAGACCACCAAGGCGCACATTAATTTTCCTGATGCTCGTTTATATTTTGTTGATCGGAGAAATATGCGTGATGTGGGCAGGCAGACACTGGGCTCTCGCCTCTTCTCCACCTCCTTCCATTTCTGTGGCTCTTACTATTTTATTCCTTGATCAAATATAAAAAGCAAAGAGGAGAAAATATCCCGCACCCTTCCCCTCCCCAGCAGTAACTTTCGTTGTTGGAGGAGCGTGAGGTGCTGCCAGCTTTTCACAAGTTAAGAGTTAACCTTCATCTGGCTTTAATACCCAGTGGAAACATGGCTCCCCTCCTCGGCTTGTCTTAGAGGATTAATCACATTTCTGAAGTTCACCCGTATTCCTTCTTTTTATTATTATTTTTTTTAATTGAACGATGCCAAGAAATTCCAGAAGTATTAAGCATGTTCGCTGCAAATCATTTTTATGACATTGCAAAACCTCCCCTTTTCTTTTCAACCTCCTCCCCTTCCCTCAGATCTGGGCCCGGGAACGCTGGCTCCCCCGGCAGCCGCCCGGCAGCCCCTCTGCGCCGCGCTCGGGGAGGCTTTCTCGCTGCCTTGCCAAGAGAGCTGGTTTTTATTTAAACTCCATAAAGGATCTTGCTTTAATCAGAAAGTCTGCTTGAGAAATTTCATGTCACTTTTCCATGACTGTGGGTGGGAGAAGCTTGGAGCCAGAGTTGTCTTTTGCTCTTGGAGAGCTGCTGCATTTCCCAGGGAACAAAAACACATTTTTCTGCCGGCTGGGGCTGCCAAGGGAGGCTGCCTGCCGTCCGCCCGCCGCCAGCCCTCCTGCTTCCCCCCTCCGGCTCCCTAAACTGCCCGAGGTCGCGGGCGCCACGTCCCGGCATGGGTTTTGAGGGACGAGAGAGCTGTTGACAGCGCGTGGCCGTGCCGTGCCGTGGCGACGGATGCGATGCGCTGCCTTAGCATGGGGTTTTGAAAAGGGAGTGCGGTCTCGTCCGGATTTAGCGGTGTGCTGCTCGGCAGACGCATGTTAGCCCTGGGTCCCGGGGAGGATGGGCCGGCTCGAGCCTTGATGCCACAACGTGACTTGCGACTGACTGTGAGATGTGCAGTTTGTCACTAGTGGTCACCTGGGCTGGTGCACGGCACCGTAAAAATGCATGTGCGGGACTTTTTTCCTGGCACAAAACCCTCTCCCTCCTGGCACAGGCTGACCGAGACAAACTTTGGGCTTGCAGCGCCCCGGCAAGATTTGCCATCGTGCACAGGGAGAGCAGGGACCGGTTCCATCTCCGGGAAGCTCGGCAGGGCTGGGCTGGCCAGATCCGCAGGGTTTCACCGCAGTCCTCTGCTCCTGCTTTGAAAAAGAGGGAAAAGAAAAAAAGAAATAGTCTAGCATCCCTTTCCCCTGCCCCTGTGCTGCCACTCCTGCTGCCTGCGTCGGCCCTGCCGGTGGAGTGACCCCCCTCACAGCCTGGCAGGGGGACACGTGCTGGGACGGGGTGTTTTCACGGCTGCTTTAGGGAGGGGGCAGCTGTGCTGTGCAGAGGAGGAGCTGCGTTTCCTGGCAAGTCCCCGTTCTTTGAACTGGGGCGTGGGCACCGCTTGGGCACACGCAAAGCGTCGTAGTTAACCAGCCTTCAGCCATGAGATATTTGATGGGAACGAGAGTGCCCAGAGTGGAGACACCGACTTCTCAGGCTGCTGAAGGAGCTCAGGGCAGCTCTGGGAGCACCTTCTCCCACTGTATCACCCGGCATCTGTACACCCTTGAAGCAAGCTGGGCTCCCTGAGTTATGACTCCAAAGTTAGCCTCTCGGTAGCGGGACAGCAGCGCCGTTTGAAATAGCAGGCGGCAGAAGGACCATTTTTGGCCGCCCTTCAGTGCTGCAGTATGTTGGCTCATTTTTCACTCTCAGGCCAGGATTTTTCGCACCCAGTTTCTCAGCCGTGGAGCGGGTGGTTTCTCCAGAAGCTGTGTTTTAAGTTATCCATTTTGTAGGAAGGAGGAGGAGAAAAAAAATAAAGCTCTGAAACCAGGCCAGTTTCCCTCGCTGCTGGGGACAGAGCGGTCCTCTGCCTGCACCGCAGTGAAACAGCCCCAGGTCCGCAGGGAGAGGATGAGCCGAGGCCAGGATGCTGGGCCAGCCACTGAGATGCCCTGTCGTTCACTCTCTCTGCAGATCTCAAAGATTTCAAGTTCGATGGCCAGCACGTGATCGAGGTGGATGAAGGGAACACGGCCGTGATCGCCTGCGACCTGCCCGAGAGTCACCCCAAGGCTCAGGTCCGCTACAGCGTGAAGCAGGAGTGGCTGGAGGCCTCCCGAGGTGGGTGCCACGGGGGTCTGTCCCACTGAGTCCCTTCCTAGGACCCTCAGTTTTACCTTTCTGTACCAGCAGTAGCTTTCTCTGCCTGTTGCCTCCTTGTTGTCCCTTCGCTGCCAGTCTGAGCACAGGTTAGTTTAGGTTCTCTGCCAGGTCTCCCTGATGTCCCCACTGCCTGGGACTGGGGAGCCACCTGTAACACCAGCTTGTGATAAGGTGAAAGGAGGCAGAATTAGGTGATGCACAACGTCACTCTTCATTGTCTCCATGTGTCTGTGAAGCGTTCTTCTAGCCCAGCCTGGATAGAGGCAACTTTTGAATTTGGGGAAATTTTAAAAATTTGGATCTGAATTTTGCAGCTTCACTCCATCTGCTGTATGTACCTGTGACAAGCTAGCTTCACCTGAAGCTCTGTTCCTTGCATCATTGCTCCCTCTGACAGTTGAACCAAAAGGGGTCATTTCAGTGCTGTCGGTGTTATCATACTGTTTTTTCCCTCACCAGTTGTCCACCTTTTCTTCAGGGCACTGCATGTCTTCCAGGAGGCTGGGCGGGAGCATATCTTGTGACCACGTGCCACCTCCTCTTCTCTCTCTACAGACAATTACCTTATCATGCCATCTGGGAACCTTCAGATCGTCAATGCCAGCCAAGAGGATGAGGGGACTTATAAATGTGCTGCCTACAACCCTGTGACGCAGGAGGTGAAAACCTCAGTCTCCAGTGAGAGGCTCCGTGTGAGACGTAAGCAGCTCTCCTTTCACTGCGCATCTTCTCCATAGCGCTTCCAGCCCTGGGAGCACATACCAGTGCTATCGCAGCTGGTTTTCCCTGTGAACCGACTTTATCAGTTGCTGGGAAAACGCCTTTCCAGCAGCAGAAGGCCCCAAGGTCTGCTCCTGGGGTATGTGTGTGCAACCCTGGAATTGCCGTAGCTCCTCAGGGCTTGTTCTTGGTGATGGGTGAGCAAAGGCCCTTAGCCCTTCGGCAAGACCCATGTGGGTCCGTGCCCCTTAAGGAATGCGTCCCTCTTGGCCTGCCTTGCTATTTACCCACAACAGCGCAGGGGAGCAGCGCGCTAGCCCTACCATTACCCCTATGGGCATTCTGCACAGGGTACTTTCCCACCGGCCACCTTCCTTCCCACCCACCTCCTTCCTCCTCCTCTCCTCACCAGGCTCCACAGCGGAGGCAGCCCGGATAATCTACCCCCCCGAAGCTCAGACCATCATTGTCACCAAGGGCCAAAGCCTCATCCTGGAGTGTGTGGCCAGCGGGATCCCCCCACCGCGGGTCACCTGGGCCAAAGACGGCTCCAGCGTCTCTGCATACAACAAGACGCGCTTCCTGCTCAGCAACCTCCTGATTGACCCCACGAGTGAGGAGGACTCGGGCACCTACAGCTGCACGGCTGACAATGGGGTTGGGGAGGCTGGAGCCGCATTCATCTTCTACAACGTGCAGGTGTTCGGTGAGTGCTGCTGTAGCCTTTGTTTCAGGAGGGACTTGGACTTTCTCCACTGCTCTCAGGGGAAAATACTAGTGCTGCCGTACTCTTCCTCTCCCTGGACAAACCACAATGTAATGCAAACCCCTGCCTGTGGTTCCAGTTTCTAGGAGATGGGGCAAATTCTTCCTGGAGGGTGGTAGTTCCTCCTTCCTGGCTCTCCTGGCTGGAGATGGTGGATCCTCCCTTCCACTGCAGAAGCTCTCTTCTCTTGTCATTTGTGGCACTGGGTTTGCTCTCACACTTTATAGTGAAGGACTGTCTGCTTCTTAGGCACATTTGACATTGGCATAGGGAAGACATCAGAGTGTCTTGCTTTTTGTTCTGTTCTGTAGTGAAACTCTCAATGGGGTGGGAAATGTAAGGGATACTACACTTTAGATATTTCTACTGTGTATCCTCTTCTTCTCACAAGCATTAGGGAGGCTAAGCCTGTGTTTCATTGGATTGCATTTCATCCAGGTGCCGATGTGTTGTTTTGGCACAAGTGCAATCTTTGCAGAGTCGCATTTCAGCTCAGAAAATGTGACTTGTAGGTGGCTGCTCTCGTCTGAGAGGGGCAGATGGCCTTGGGCCACCTTTCCTTGTAGTTCACAGTTCCTTGTAGTGGATGCTGAAGGGGAGGTGCAATGAAGCAGACCCCTGCTGGCCCCCACAAAGGGGGCGGGACTTGGGGGTGGGCTAAGAAGCCATCGCTCTGCCCTCGTCCCTGCCAGAGAGGAAAGCGCAAAGCCATGACTGTGCCGTGCTCCCTGCCAAGTGGCACTGCTTGGAAAACACGTGTTTTTTCCCTGCACAGAGCCCCCGGAGGTCACCATGGAGCTGTCCCAGCAGATCATTCCCTGGGGCCAGAGCGCCAAATTCACCTGCGAGGTTCGAGGGAACCCCCAGCCCTCCGTCATGTGGCTTCGCAATGCCGTCCCTCTCTCTGCCAGCCACCGGCTCCGGCTCTCCCGCAGGGCACTGCGGCTGGTCAGCGTGGGGCCCGAGGATGATGGCATATACCAGTGCATGGCAGAAAATGAGGTTGGCAGCGCGCAAGCCATGGTGCAACTGAGGACAGCCCGTCCGGGTAAGTTCTCCTCTTCAAGCTTGCGACCATTCAATCCCAGGGCCTAACACACGGTGAAAAAGCAGGGGGAGCAGGAGAAGAAAGTCGGTGTGTAATCCTCCCGCTTGTGTTTGAGCTGCCTTGCTCTTCCCTCCCTGTCGAGTGCTTTTTCGACTGGGATCTCTGTACCTCCCTGTAGGAACAGTTGGTAGCGGTTTTCCTTCTAAGTAAGTGCAGTGCCATGTGTGCATACTTAAGCTATCTTTACGTGAGAGGCATAGGACATCTGGGTGTAGTGTCTCACCCCATGGCTTACTCAGAGCTTGCACTTGGAGTAAGGCCTTATCCCATGCCTCGGAGCTTGCACTGAGCAAGGGCATAAGCACTGGTGTGGGTGGATTCGCCTGGGTTAAGAGAGGTACCACCTTGGACACTGCTGAACTTATCCAGGGTAAGAGGGGCTTCAGAAAGGGAGGAGGCCCCATGTAGCCAAGGCCTGTTCTCGGAGAGGCCCCAGTGAGGTGCGTTAGATTTATGGTGGGAGAAGGAGAGATTGTTGCCAACAGCTTTTTGAGTGGCACAAGAGGCGGCACTGCCTGGGACCTGACACCTCTAAGGTACCTGTGCTGCAATGGGTGCATAGTGCTGGTCTTCTGAGAGGCTCAAGGGGCTCACAACTCTGCCTTCACCGCAGACTGGGACAGGCATTTACCCTGCCTCGACACCTTGTCTTTCAGGAGCTACACTCAACCCAGGGCGAGATGCCCAGCTGGGCTCAGCTCAGCCTCCAACACCACCTTCCAGGGACAGTGCCTTAAAGCTGCCCCTGGATAAAGCTGGACTGCCAAAGCCTGGGACGACCCCGCTGGCAACATCTCTGCAGTGCGCAGCCAACAGGGATCTGGTGTCTCCAGCCGAGGCCCCCATCATCCTCAGTTCTCCCCGGACGTCCAAGACAGACAGCTACGATCTGGTGTGGAGACCCCGGCCTGACAGCAGAGCCCCCATCCTCTATTATGTGGTGAAGCATCGCAAGGTATCACTGTTCCGCCCTGCTCCCATCTTCCCTCTGCGCCATTCCACAGGCGGGCTGGTGGCCTCACTGCACGTTTTCACACCTCGTGAGCAGGTGCGTTGGGGCATGGGCACCCAGCGCTCTCTAGTGATGCTGGTTGGTGGGACCTCCTCAGCTGCAGCCTCAGCCTGTCAAGGTGTGATGAGGACCGGCTGCAAGCGCAGGTTTGCCAAGCTGTGCAAGAAGAGACCATAGTGGTGCCCGTCCGCCTAAGTATGCAGAGGGCATATGCACCCACATCTATTTCCAGTCTGAAGAGCTTCCACTTCCCAGTTGTGTGCTTACACAAGTAGGAAGTCTTGAGGGCCGATTGCACAATGACATGCTCTGTAATGTCATTGGCACAAGCCACAGGGACAATTCTGCCTTAAAAGGCTCAGGCTGCAGGACACTGAGCAGGAGCCTCTCTCTGCTGCACACACCTGCCCTGCTCAGCAGCACTGAAGCACCTATGCTCAGTGACTGTGAGGAGCCGGTAGAGAGCCGTCATAGCCATGCTAAATCCTCTGGGAGGGTCCTCGACCACCATTTTTATTCTGGAAGCTGAAAGGCAGTGCACTGTTGAGCATGTCTTTTGGCTGGTGAGCACATGGTGCGCTGCCGAGCCCTGCTTGAGCCCAAGTGCCCCTGCCGTCTGAGGCGCTCCTCAGCACCACAGGCAGAATGCAGGCAGAGCTGCAGCCCAGCGGTTTCTCTAAATAGCGAAGCGTTGTTGAGGCAAAAATTCTGCTTTTGAGGTGTAGAGCATCTCTTCCCATTGTGCTGCAGATAAGTGGAAAAGAAGGGGCTTGAATTTGTCTGTTTGCTGCTCGTGTTTCCTTTGGGTAGGCAGGGAGTTGCAGTAGAGAGGCAGCCTTTGGGGTTTGAGTACATTCCAGATCTGGCATGTTTTGGATTCCCAGACACTGCAAGGCACCGTTTTCAATTATATGTGAATATATATATATATATATCTGTTTTCCTGGAATTGTTTGATTTTGTGAAAATATGGTATAATAGCAGGCTGTTATAATCTCTACACATCCTTGATTTCTTTCTAAAAACTCAAGCTGAGGGTTTCAACTAACCATCTCTTTAAGGAGCCCTTTAAACAAAGGCAGAAGATGCCAACACAAGAACACAATAGGGCAAGCTTAAATAAAAAACAAAAGATGCCAAAGGCCTCACCAGACTATTGGCTCTGGTTGTCTGCCAAGAAGAGATTTGTCCCCCGATGGTGTATCATGTAACTACCAATTCTGCATGCGATCTTAACTTGCAGACTGGAGTTTGTCCATATTTTATTTGTTTTTCAGCGCTTCACCTGGAAGGGGCTGTAGGGCAGTGGAGGTCACCGTGGGTCACTGCAGTTTGCAGTAATATGTTTTCAGTGTAGTCCAAATTCTCAGCTGGAGACTCTTTCTTGGGATGCTTAAGGATTGTGTGGGAAGGAATTAGTCCCAATAACCCTTAAACTTGTTAAGAAAGAATCTCTTTCTATGAGAGATCCTCAGGATCAAGTTATATAATGATCTGGTTTTGACATCTCTGACTAGAAAAGCATGTGTGCGGAGAGGGAAGGAATCAATTCAGCAACAAAAGAAAAGGCTCTTTGTGTGGAAGATGGCTATAAGGAAAGTAAAACCTGCTAACAGGAGGCTTATATTTGTCCTGGGCAAGGGTCTGCTCCTCCTCTGAAAAATATCTGAGGATGTCTTTTTTTTTTTTTCCCCCCCTGCTCTTACACTGCCCCTAAAATCTCAGCAGCCCGCAAGCAGTCAGTGCCACGTAGCCATTACCTTTGTTTCTTAAGAATTTCTCTTTTTCTTTCCTGGAAATTAGCAGTCTTTAGGGCTCCCCACCCTGGCCTCACAACTCGGCGGGCTTGGGAATAAAAATAAAACGAGGCAGGCATTAATCAGTCAGTGTCAAATGCTTGGAGAAGATGAATGATACGGCAGAGTCTTGGCATTTCCGTTTTGTTGCGTTGCCTGCATTGCTAATGCTCCTTTCGGCACCGGGTCACTTCAGTGTCCTGCCTGTAAAAATATTATCCTTGCAGCTGGGGAGAAGGAGGAAGGTCCCACCTTCCCTCCCCCTCCACGTGGGACATTGGGGCATCACTGAAAAACAAATTGTGTTTCTAAGCCTTTCTGGGGACCACGGTCTCTTCCCTGCAGAAACCTGTGCTCAAACATTACAGTTCCTCATTTCAGCCAGAAAGTGCTCGTGGTGAGGCTGGATAAAACTGGATAAAAAGCTGTTAGTCACATGATTTAGGTCCAGATGATCAAAGTGGTGTTCGGGGTACCTCATCCCATGGAAATGGCCAGCGTCTAAATAAGCTGCTCAGCAGCTGGGCTGCAGGAGAAGTTTGGCTCCTAAAGCAGCTTGACCCTCTGGCTAATCCTGCCTTTGGTGGGCACACTTGCGCCAGAGCTTTATGTGCATTGAGAGGCTGTGGTATCAGAGGGGACCAGCGGACAGAACTGGGTGAACCCCTGGGGTCAAGAAAACAGCCTGGTGCCTGGGGACTTGTCCTGCTTATACCTGGATCCTTCAGCTTTGCAAAAACAGGTTGGAAACATCTTACACCTTTGCAGGCAGGGAACTGGCCTCCAGGCAGGGAAGGTAGCCCTGGTTAATACAAAACCTGTCACGAAAGTTTCTGAGCTGGGTGGGGGCAAGAAGCCCAGCCTGCCCCCGGCTTTGCAACGCTTGCATTGGTCTCTCAGCAGGTCACCAACACCTCGGACAGCTGGGCGGTGAGGGACGTCCCAGCCTCGCAGCACCGCCTGACCCTGACCAGGCTGGACCCTGGGAGCCTCTACGAGGTGGAGATGGCCGCTCACAACTGTGCCGGCGAGGGACAGACGGCCATGGTGACCTTCCGGACTGGTAAAGGTCAAACCTTTCCCTGGGTGTTTTGCTCTGAGTCAGGGGAGGGCCCCTCCGAGACATCCCGCCCCAGCCCTGAGGCACAGGGACCAGCCCTAGGACAGAGGGGCTGTTTCTGCTCTGGAAACCCACCTGCCCTGAGCTTAGAGCGACTCTGTCAGAAAGGAAAGTAGAGGGTGGGGCTGAAATGGGATGGAGAAAATCAGCTCTTCCCCTTCTCCTGGGTTGGAGTAAGTCCCTTCCTCCCTCGGTGTCTCAGCTGGCCACCTGCAGAACCATAGAAAATAGATCTGGCAGGGATGTCAAGAGGTCGTTCAATCCATCCTCTGCCTGGGGACAGGATCAGCCTGTGGGTGTTGTTCCCAACAGGTGTTTTTTTAGTCTGTTCTTGAAAGCTTGTCCTGCACTAAAGGAAACTCCAGGCCTTCCCATACAGTCTGCTTGGTGCCGAGTTGGTTTTGCCACTAAAAGGATGTTCTAAATGTCTCCGCTAAGTCCCTCTGTCCCCTGGCTGCTTTTCTTGTCCCCTGCAGATGTGGGGAATGACATTCCCTTTGTAGCAACCTTCCCCATGGTGGTGGGCTTGCTCACATCTCCCCTCAGGCTCCCATCTTGTGATAATTACTACCTTTTCAGGCAGAAATCTAGCAACATTTCAAGAAAACCAATTAAAAGGTTTAGAAAATTAAATATGGGGGGGGACCTAATAACAGTTTAACAAACGTGTCCCTTTAGCTTTAGTTCCTGCCTGCAGGTTGAGTGGTTTGAACCTCTAGGGTATTACAGTCCAGAGAGTACTTACCTCGTCAGCGTGGCTGGGAATATTTTCTTTGCTCATCACAGCAAAAATTAACTCTAAGCCGCGTCTTCGTATCACTAATGTCACCTCTCCTTTCTGCACAGGCCGGCGCCCAAAACCAGAGATTGTTGCTAGCAAAGAGCAGCAAATCCAGAGGGATGACCCAGGCACGAGCACTCAGAGCAGTAACCCGTCTGACAACAGCCGTCTGTCCCGTAAGGCCCTCCCTGAACTGGGCAAGGAGGGAGGGCGAGGGGTGCTGGATCTCTTGTGGGTGGTCTCTAGCTCCTGATGAGGAGAGGTCCTTCTCAGACACCCCTGCCACTGCACGTGTCAGGCAGTCGGTCTTAGGAGAATCAGGCTGTTCCCACTGCCTGTCCCCACCATTAATGGAAGGACTTGTCAGAAACTCTCTGTCTCTTGCCGAGTTTCACATGGAGGGTTCCTAAAGCCCTGCCATAGAGTCTGCAAATGGGCGGTGCACAGGACCAACAAGCTGCCGTGCACCAGTGCTGGGGAAATGCGAGGGAGAAAGGGCAACCAAGTTCCTGCAGGTCCTGACATCCTTCTGTCTCAACCAAGCCCTGACAAGGGGCAGTTAGTGCCCATTCTAGGGGTGCCAGGGTTCTCCATTGGCTATTTTGCTACACTGGAGAAACATCAGTTCCTGCCTGGTTAATCCAATTCACTGTTTCCCGCCTTGTGTCTGCCATTACTATTATTCACCAGTGCCATTATCCTTTCTGTGAAATGCTCTCCTTCAATCCTTATCCTTTCTGTGAAGTCCCCTCCTTCAGTCCCCCACGCTCATTCTTGTATTGCCTTTTCTTTCATCTCCACAGCTCAGTTAATCTCTTTCCCTCCCATTTTCTGATTGTTTTCCTGTCAAATAACATTTCTACAGTTCAGAACTTTTCCCTGTTTCCTCCTCAGCTGGTTCTTCTCAGTCTCTCCTGTTTTCGTCTCCTACATTCATCTGTCCCCAGTGTCAGTCTCCCCCTGCTCACTGCTTCCACATCAGCCAGGCCTTTTGCTCTAGCTCCAGTCCTCCATCCACCTCTCACTGCTCGCCCTCCCATGATGGGTGTACACTCCTCAAACCTTGTCTCATCCTACTTGAGCTGGGAGTGGAAAAGGAGCAAGATGCAAGGAGGAGTAAAAGATGTCTGCACGGCCCAAACTGAAAGGAGTGAGGATTTGGGGGTGCGAGCTCTAACGAAGGAACGTGGTTCATGTCCTGATGTCCTTCTGTGCCCCTTGCAGCTCCAGAGGCACCGGACCGTCCAACCATCTCCATGGCATCAGAGACATCTGTGTACGTGACCTGGATTCCCCGTGGGAATGGCGGGTTCCCCATCCAGTCTTTCCGTGTGGAATATAAGAAATTGAAGAAGTTGGGAGACTGGGTCCTGGCCACCAGTGACATTCCTCCCTCTCGCCTCTCTGTAGAAATTCCAGGCCTGGAGAAAGGTAGGCAGGTGTTCTCCTCCCTGCTTCCTGGAGGTCTGTAGGAAAGCTGCGCAGTCCCTATAAGATGGTTAGCCATCTGTCACGTCATGCTTAGCCCTGGTCTGTGCGAGCAAAACAAAGCCTCCCCAGCTCCCGCCTTAGATGCATGGGGAAAAGCTGCAGATCCAATTTCTCCAGCTGCGAAGACCGGCATAGATTTGACCTCCCTCAGGGAGGCTTTCGCATGCTTTTCTCTATTACAGGATATAGTTACTGAAGGCATTTGGTTTTGCCATTTACTAGACAGGACAGAACTTTCCTTAGCCACAGGCAAGACAGATGGGCACGCAATTCCCATTGCACTTCACATGAGAGAAGATGGAATTACTAAACTGGACAGCTTAAAAGGGCAACATATCTACTCCAATTTAAAGACCACTAAAACAACACTTGGGTGAAAGTTAATTAGGCTTTGAGCTTTTAACTGAGGTTTATGTACTTAATTTCCATGTAGTAGAGGAATAATGCCTGCCTTTACCTGCTTTTGGGTCAGGACATCCTTTCAGGCATCTCTGAATCCACCCACACACTGACTGCTGCCTGACCTCTAGACCATCCAGACAGGAATTGGGGAAGGCAAATGAAAGCAGGCTCCATCTAGCACATGGCTGCAATCTGGCCATTCAGTGTTTGTACTTTGATCAAAACCTGTCTGTAAGCTCTCTGCTTCTGGAGAAGATGTAGCCCGTCTCCACAGTCAGACCTATGCTGACAGTAGAAGTCTTGGAATACTCCAATCTCTGCAACTTTTTTATTTCCCATTTTTCCCCCAGGCATGTCCTATAAATTCCGTGTCCGGGCACTGAACATCCTGGGAGAGAGCGAGCCCAGTGCAGCATCTCGGCCATACGTGGTGTCTGGGTACAGCAACCGAGTCTACGAGCGCCCTGTGGCTGGGCCATACATCACCTTCACAGATGCCATCAATGAGACCACCATCATGCTGAAGTGGATGGTAAGGTTTGTAGGGGTGGAGATCTCTGAATGCGCAGGAAGCAGATGTGTGGGTGCCACTTGCCTGGCTTACACATCTTTCAGGTTACCACCCTGGCACCTGTCACCACCACAAATGGATCTGGGAGCTAATAGCTCCCTCCAGCAAAGGAGGATTGGGCTTGGTGCACATAGAAGTGGGGGAAGCCAGAGAGCCCAGGAAACCCTTTTCATCTGAAACCAACATTGTACAGAGGAGGCATTTCAGCCGGTAGCCTCAGGGTCTTGACCATTTTGCTCAACAAGCACAGTTCAACAACGCACGGGGCGGCGGCTTGCTCTCCTGGCCAAATTCCTGGAATCCATTAGCACCTCTTTCTGTCCCAGTAGTATTCAGCAGATATGTCTTTCACTCTCACTTGCTGGGTAGCAGTCCTAAGTGCTGATAATAATTTACACTGCCCACCCCAGAGGATTTTTAGGAGTGGGCAGGATCTTTTGGATCACAAGCCCAGAACCAAGTGTTTCCAACAGCTTAGAGCTTATTCAGAGGAACGCATTGCCCTCTTCTCTCCTTGCTGCTTCTAGACAGAAATTGCTGAAGGGCAGGATGGACACTGCTGCTCATTTAAACACAAACAGTGGCTGATAAAATCCTGGGTGAAAGACAGCAAGAACACATGGAGCTGGGACAGTACTGCCCTGGGCACGGGAGCAACAGAGCTGTCTTCAGAAACACAAGACTCCTGCGGTCACTGGTTGGTGGCAAGATGCAGTTTGTCTGGAAGCCATGAGCCTACTGGAGTCAAGGTGGAGGTGCGCCTGTCCTTGCCCAGATGAGTCGCTGGTGCTGAGGAATTTTTTCTCTGAAGCGTTGGCTGCAGCTGCTGAGAGGGAACAGAGTACTGGATGCTTGGGGTGACATGACTAGACTCATGCTTTGTCTGTTACCTGAGAGAAGCAAGGTGTGAGAGTATAAAATAGCACTGAGCTCTTGGAAGGAAGCCCTTACTGTGCAAACCAGTGTCAACACAAGGAAGATCCCCCAGTTTTCCTCCTGTCCCATCCCATTTATCACCACTGCCCCTCACCTAGTACAATATGGAGCGCAGACATCTCTCCTAATTTCTGCTCTCCTTCCCATTCTCTGCAGTATATCCCAGCCAGCAACAACAACACTCCCATCCATGGTTTTTACATCTACTACCGCCCCACTGACAGTGACAATGACAGCGACTACAAGAAGGACGTGGTGGAAGGTAGGAGATATTGAGAGACTGGTCCCAGCTGCTGGTTCCTCCTGGCAGAGTACATGGCCAGAAGGAGCACAAAAGGCGTCTGCTGCTGCTGTCCCGGCCTGCTTTGCTTAGCAGTGCTGCAGAGCTGGGCCAGCTGCGTGTTCCCCAAGGAAGCTAATGGCACCGTGTGTGTGTTCCCTCCTCAGGAGACCGGTACTGGCACTCCATCAGCCACCTGCAGCCAGAGACCTCATATGACATTAAGATGCAATGCTTCAACGAGGGTGGCGAAAGCGAGTTCAGCAACGTGATGATCTGTGAAACCAAAGGTAACCAGCTTCACAGGGCACCTCTGGGAGCGCAGCCTGCTGCCATTCCCACCTGCAGCTGTCCGAGCACAGCAAGGCTGCGCCCACTACCATCCCTGCCTGAGAGCG
This sequence comes from Dromas ardeola, assembly GCA_013398915.1. Lineage (NCBI taxonomy): Eukaryota > Metazoa > Chordata > Aves > Charadriiformes > Dromadidae > Dromas > Dromas ardeola. The sequence continues at coordinate 601,253 of VYZM01003700.1, read as the reverse complement.
CGTCATCCGAGCTCGGGCAAGGAGGTGGAGGCAGCACTGGGCAGCAGAGAGGCATAGGCCTGTTGATGCTGTTGATCAGCATATACCCATACCAGTACTCACAGAGCCCTTGTGCAGAGTCCGTGACCGTTTCCCTCAGAGTCGCAGTTACCTTTTGTTTTCCTAAGCATCACATAGATGGTGACGGGAACCAAAAGGGCTGACTTTCCCTTGCTGTGCTGAACTCCTGTGTTTGGTTATAAGCAGGTCCCACGTTGTCTTCCAAGCAGCAGCACTGTCATGATAGGAACAGCATTAAGTCCAAGTGCGTGTTTTGGAGAAGCTATTTTCCTTTTTGTTTTTGCTTTAGCAGCCCAAGAGCCTGGCAGATCCATAAGCCAAGCACAGAGGACTTGTCTGGACTGCAAATATGCATCAGCCTAGGAAATCCTCTGTCATCCAGGAGCGTTTCATTAAAGCCACCATAGAAGTGTGTCCACTCCACAGCAGCACAGAGATACTTGGAGCAGGCTGCTTTTCCATCTGCCATGACTGTGTCTAATGCGCTCTCTCTCTCTCTCTTCCCTTCGCAGCTCGGAAGTCTCTTGGTCTGCCAGGTCGTCTTCCACCCTCCACAGTGCCTCCCCAGCAGCATCCCCCACTCAGTGGTGGGCACAGTGGCCTGGGGACAGGAGCCATGGTGGCCCGTTCGAGTGACTTGCCATACTTGATTGTAGGCGTTGTGCTGGGCTCTATCGTACTCCTCATCGTGGCTTTCATCCCCTTTTGCCTGTGGAGAGCCTGGTCCAAGCAGAGTAAGGGTTCTTTCTTGAGGGCTGATTTACAAGATGTGCTCTGCCCTGTGGGTTAGATCTGACCCTGGGTGTAGTTGGGTCAAACACCCAAAGTGTGAGGGTGGCACATTCTGGGAAGTAGGGAGAGGGTGGGCAGAGGGCAAGTCCCAAATGTCCAGTGGAACCCCATAAAGACAAAGGCCACCGTTTGTCCCTTGTCCTGCTTACCTTGTTGAGAAGGAACTCTGGGACTAGAACAGGAGGAAAGGGGCATTCCCTTTGCCTTCATGTGGAGCCCCTTTTCACCATCTGTTTCCAAGGCTGCTTTGGGTGCCAAAATAGCTGCCTGATAGGACAGCCTAACACTATCCCTGCTGGCAGCTCACTTCAAGAAGCTCAGCTTTGCCTCTGCTTTTGGCCTCAGGCTTCCTTTTTCTTCCATCTGCAGAGCAAACCATCGACATGGGCTTCCCAGGAGCTGGGCTGCTGGTATCATCCTGCCAGTACACCATGGTGCCTCTGAGGGGCATCTCTGCTCCTCGTGCCAATGGACATCCCTATGTTAATGGGCAGCCCTACGCTAACGGGGCCCACCTGAATGGCATCTGCCCCTCTGCAGGAGTGGGCTACGCAAGTACCAAGCCTCGAGATTACAGTCCAGATGAAGTGCCACAGGTACGTCCACACCTGCGGTTAACAGTTAGTTTGGCTTGAGCTGGAGGACATGGTTGAAGTGAGAGACCTTCTCCGGACATGGCTGTCACCCTTTGCAGCATGTAGAAGTAGCAAGACTGGCTCCTTCTTAAAAGAGATCTCCCTTTTGCAGTGGAGTCTGAAGCAAAGGAGGAACAGGAAGGTCTTCAAAACACTGGTGAAGAGGTGGTTTCTTGGGGTGGTGGCTCTAAGTATGGAGGAGGCAGTGAGCAAAGGCTACTCTTATGGGAAAGGTTTCTCTTTCTCCTGAGCAAAACTCACAGGGACTGATGCTGTTGAGCACTCTGTGTGTAAACAGTAACACCGGCCAAGGCAGTGCCACAGCTCAAAATTGGTAATCACCCCCAATGATTCAGCAGCAGGCGCGAAGTGAGCTTTTCGGTGCTCAGTTCTGCTCTGTCCTTTGTAGCAAAAGTTTCAGCTTTCTCTGCCTTCTGTCATAAGAGCTTCACCAGCCTGCCCCGTGGCTCTGGCTCTGGCTCCCAGATCAGCACCCACCTCTTAATGCTGCTTTGTGGCGTTGCTCTGCTGAGAATCCCTCTCTCTCCTTCCAGTCACACGAGGAGACCAACGCCTTGCTCCAGGCGAGAGTGCTGCAAAATGGGACTGCCCAGCAAGACTACCAGCCCTCCAGGTTAGCCCTGGCTTATGGAGGGGGAGGATGGAACAATACGGTGGGGCCCACAAGACTACATGCTCACAAAAGCTTGCCCTCAGCATGCTCCCATCTGTCCCAATTTGCTTGGGAAACAAATCCATGCTCCAGCACTACCCCTTCTTGGTCTAAATTGTCTTTGTACGGCTCGTGCCTCTTATGGTTTGAGGGAGGGATAATTTCATTGTAGAGGTGGCCAAGACCTACTTCCCCTTGGCCCCTTTTCCTCCCCCTGCTCCTAAGTGGGAGACTGAAAAGTGAGGATGAGAGACACTAACACTATGACTAGATGCTGATAAACAGCTGCCCCAGAATCTGACCAGGGTCCAATTGCAGGTGCTTTGTGTGTCACTGTTCAGACATCAAGTCATTATTCCCATGGTTCCTCAGGAAGCACTACTCCTCCCAGCTCCTGTGGCACTCACTAGATTTTTGAATCGTGGATACCAGGTGCCGTCACCTCATTCCCATCCCACCAGTACATCCCAGTTTCTGCTCCTCTCCTCATTTAGGAATGCCCTATGTCATTGCATTGATGCAGCTGGCTGAGACGTTACATGGGTCATATCTTTCAAGAAGGAAAGATCTGTGAATAGTGCTAAACCTCTTTGTCTGCCTCCCCAGATTGCCCAACTTAAGAACAGAAGACAGCTCTTTCCTCTACAGTCTCCCAGATGACTCCACTCACCAGCTTCTTCAGCCACAAGATGATTGTCCTCACCTTCAAGAGCACTACGTTGGCCTCCGTCATCCAGTGATGGGCAGCAAAGTGGGAGGCCCTGGCCTGGATGCTCGACGGGATCCCCTGTTCCACCAAGGTCAGTGGTCTGGAAAACTCCGTGCTTGCTTCATTGCATCATTTTAGGCTGATCTTGAAGGGAAACATCACTGTAGAGCCTTTCTGATGGCTCTGTTCATGCTTGCTTCTGCGGCACAAGGACAGTTTTAACGCTACGCAGAACAACAGCGTGGAACGGCCATACTAGCCAGTTGGTGACTGTAAATTGTCTCAGTCAGTTTTAGAGGACACGTTTCTTATTTCTCCAAAAGCTTGAGCTGTATGCTGCCGGGAGGGCACATGCCCACCTCCAGTTGCAGAGACACTGTCCTTTATTTAGTCCTCCTAAATTTTGCATTTTCCAGACTGCTAGTAAAACAACAAGGTCCCTGAAAAATTATGTGAATCCATCTCCCTAGGACCTCGTCCACTGATCCACCCCTGTAGTGTGAATCAAACTCGTTGTGTGCAAGCATTAGGATCAAACTCCCGTGTAGCCAGGACTTTCAGAATGCAGACATTCCTGTTTGATCAGAGTACCTATCCTCATAAAGTGGACTGCGGACTAGAAAGCTACCACAGTGTCTCTCATTTCTGTATCCATTTTAATTGTTTCTTGCTCCTTTCCCTTTCAGGAAGCCCTTGCTGCCTAGGCCTAGTGCCAGTTGAAGAGGTAGAAAGACTAGATTGCTGCCAGTCCAGAGGAGATCTCCATCCCCAGAATCCAGTGATCACATCCTTGGGTCAGGACCTACCAAGACATCTGAACAGCAGCCCACCACCACTGAGACCCTTAGAGACTCACTCTCCCACCAGCTAGGGACCAAGCTGCCTTTTGCAAAAGACTTATTCTAAAGAGAAAAAGAGAATGGGTATTTATTTTTGTATAACACCCCTATTTATATATTTATGCACTTGTATATAGATGTATATGTGCCTTTTATAATGCTATGGAGACAGAAGGCATCCTCAGCAAGGTCACAGGAGGGCCCAAGAAACAAGGCAGCAGCTATCCGTGACACCGGGCCGTTCATCAGAGCACAAGATTGAACGAGCAGCACAAGAGACGTCGCAGGACATGGGTTCAAACAGAGCTGCCACCACCAAAATCTAGCACCCTCTTGCAGTGAGGGCTTCATGAAAGATAACGCTGTCGAAAAGGTCCTTTCCTCTCCCCCACAGGAAGGTTTGTCCCAGGAACACACTCCTGTGAATGGACTGGAGTTATGCACTCTGCCTAATCAACTTAAACAACCCTTCACATACACGCCATCTGCCGCCGCGTATCTGTAAAGACAAACCCACGCTTTAACATCTAAAATAAAGGCTTTAGTCTTTTCTGTGGCTGGCCGTATGCTAAATCCTCCCACAGAATGAACCTACTCTTTTTTACTTGCAGACGTACAGCAAGCAGGACACTTGGGGAAATGTGACATTTTCCTGCAGTTCTAGTTTTCCAAAAAGCCACCGACATGAATCTTCTTATTGCTGAGCTCAGGAGAAGAGGGACAGCCGCTACCTGTGCCAGTTAAGTGAGATAAAACTTCTGGTGAGGAGCACAGCTAGAGAAAATTTTCATTTATCTCCAAGGACAGCTGCATGAGTTTGGTGATGGTGGGGGGAGGGAGACGGACACCCACATCTCTGCAAATTCTGTTTCCTTATCCCCTACCCCCCATCCTGTGGTTTTTCAGCACCCAGGCCTGTGGTTAAGGGCGGGGTTTTTTCCCTTAAGAAAACCGGAGATGCCGAGCACCTTCATAGGGACCCGCTGAAAAGGCAGGCTGCACGTGTACCGTTCATTCAGTTGTGCTGAATCAATGTTCTTGTGCCAGTTCTTGTTCCTGGCTGGGATCTGGTTGGATCCTGGCTGAGCCTACACCAGACAGAGGAGCAAAGACCAGTGGCAAAAGGCAAGGGATGGGGAAGAAGAGCAAGAACAGCTGCAGCTTGTTCAATCTATTTAATTGAAAATTAGCAACAAACCTCAAGTCTCCCTGTGCACCCTCAGAAACTTTGCACTGGAAGAACAGTGCAACACAGCCCCCTCCGCTTTGGGGATGAAGGAAGTTTTCACAGTAAGCCAGGGTAAGTGCTGTAAATGATGGTGCACTGCCACCACACCGAATGCCAGAGGTGAAAAAGGATAAAACCTGAAAACAGACAGAGCCTGGGCTCTCTCTTACTCTGGTCAGGCAGGTGCAAGCCAGTGGAATTACAGGCTGACTTTGCATTTGCTATACCCTCCTCCTGCCAGGTAAATACCATGTAAATATCAAACTGCATGTAAATGTAAATACCAACTGCACTGCGGCGCAGTCTTCCACTGCTCCAGAGCAGAGGCAAGCGGGAAAAGACTTGATTGGCTCCATACCCATCTGAGCGCTGTAGGCCCTGAGGACAAAGTTCCCTTTGCTTTCTCCAAACAAATGGCACTTCCTTTGACTCTTAACTAGCTCAGTTAGCAGAGAAGAGCCATTGCTGCTAGGATGCTCAATAAATAACAAAACACACCCTTACGGCAGACCTCTTTTACCATTTTTGAGACCACAAGTACTAAAGCTCTATTTGCCCATGTGAAACTCATATCCAGACTTCAACAGCTACTTGTTTGAAGAACAGGCGTACACATACACATACACGCACAGGGCATCTGTCCAGTGCAAATCTCTGCAATGGAACTGATAACAGCATTTACTAGTTGTATTTGCACTTTTTTATTCTGTATTTGTCACTACGGTCATATTTTGATAAGGAAAACAAATACAACCTTTACAACTAAAACCCTGTGTAGCCAAAGCAATTAATTTCACACTTCCAGGTACAACTACTGCCACAGTTAACCATGTCCATTTTTAAGGGATACTTGGACTGTTAGTTACCGCTTTTGGTGTAAGAACAGGGAATGATTCAGCTGGTGTTTTAGAGTCCTGTGGTGATGAAGGTTGAAGAAAAAGGCACTCATCTTTTCTTCTAAGGAGAGCGAGTTCTTCTCTTAAGCACCCATCTTTTCTGCTTAGAAGATTGATTTCTTCTCTTAGGAGGGCTATGTCATGAGCCATATGCTTGAGCTGTGACTCCAGCCTGGCCTTCTCTTTGATGTCAGTAGTTCGGTGCCCCTGAAATTCTGCTCCCTATAAGGAGAAGAAAAAAATAGCTCCTATAAAACATGGGAGAATGAACGGTGGAAATTTATTTCAAGCGGGAAAGTGAAGCTTTCTAAGGGGCAGGACAGCCTCATGACTTCTCCACTCCTCAGTCAGAACTACTTGGAAGTCAGAGTGAGGGACCACAAACTTAGTCTCAGACTGTCACAGGTGGCTGCCTTATTCCCTAATACAGGGCAAAGAAAATGCTTTAATTCATTTCACTGTTGCCATGTAACAAAGGAATAATTTTGAGTTGCTGCAAGGCATTTTTTAATTAGAATTAAGATGAGTTTGTTTCAATAGTAGAAAGCAGCTAAGTAAGAAATTAAAGAGAAGCTAAGGTATGGCCTACTTCAGGATCAGCTCATTCATCTCCCTTTCTACAAGACCTGGAGCAGCCATTCAGCCTGTGCCACTAGGCAATATTAGCCCGAACTGCTGACTGCAGAGCAGGATGTGAGCCCAGAAAGCTGACGAGGGCCAGATGATCCCTGACTCACTTCTGTAGTCCCAAACCTGCATGTAGTACAGCAGCTAGAAGGCTTACCAGATCATTCTTTAGGGAAGCCAGCTTAGTTTCAAGTTGCTGCTTTTCAAGGCAAAACTGGTTCAGCTGCTGCAGCTTCCTGGTGTTTTCCTTTGTCAGCTTCATTAGCTGCTGCCGCAGGTCTAAGATTCTTTCCTAGAAAGATATAAAAGGTTGAGCTGGGATGACAGAGGACAAAAAGTGTGAAGTGGGGAAGAAGTGCTAGGCACAGCGTAAGTGTCACACAAGAGAGGTAAACAACAGACTGATCCTGCGTACACCGCCTGATCCCACACTACCTTCAGTGCAATCTGGTGTCATCGTGGTTTTCTTTTTTTTTTTAATATTGCAAATGCCTAAGTAGGTAAAGCAGTTAGGCAAAAGTGTGGGAAAGAGAAAGCCATTAGGAACATAGTACTTCTCTATGCGCCCTTCTGTAAGGGCAGCATAAGCCTGTTGCCTGCTTGCACCATGGTAGCTGAGCCTTGGGCCCTTCCAGATAGAGACACAAACTTTTCAGACTGCGCAGACCAGCGTCCCAGGCGTGAGCCAGGGCTGCCCTCTACTCAAATAGTTTGTCACCAAAGGCGGTGGGAGGAGGCAGTAGGTGCCAAAGGCCAGCTGAAAACCAAAGGAAAGCACTCGTGAAGAACTTCACGTAGGGACTGAAGCAGAAGGATGCATTTGAGGAAAGTAAACCAAAAAGATCAGCTACCTCCATGACAAAACAGGATGTGTGTCAGCAACTGGAGCAGAGGTAGGAATGATGATGGGAAATGGGAGTTAGACATTAAGGTCTATTAATGACAAGTGAAAAGAAACAAACGTGACACGTTCACAGAAGATTTTAGTGTAACTATTCAGCCCCAAGGGAATTAAGCCGTACAGATCATCACAACATGTAAGTCATATAAGTCTTACTCCTTTTCTCGCTCCTTACCTCCCACTCTTTGAGCTCCTGGGAGTGCTCATGTTCTTTCTCCATTATTTGCACTTTCAACTCTTCCACGCGTATGTTAACAGAGCGTGCTTGAATTGCTTCAAAATCAACCAGCCGGCCAAACTTCTTCATCATCAGATGATTGCACTTCTCTTCCAGTCCTAACAGAAGGGGCACGGCACAAATGGCAGCACTGTCTTTCATTGGTTAATAAGAAATTCTGCCTTACCCCCAAGCTTCTTGTTTGAGCTATTTGGTATTTGCTCTGTAATAAATAATTCACACAAAACTACATGGATCTCACAACTGAGTATTGCCGTTTGTCCTTTCCCATGACCATGTCCATGTGGTCATTAAGCCACACTCTAAGCCAGTCTTAGTAAGCTGCTCCCACACCAAAGGCTACATAGGGCCTCCACAGGTTTGGTGGTGCTAGACATATCTTTGGGTTTGGTCCTTGGGAAAGTAAATGTTTCAGATAGGGCTTGTTTCATTCTTCTTATGTTACACAGAGGAGGAAATTGCCAAAAAAGTTTATGTAGCTTTGGGGAAAGTACTTTTTTCCCAGCAGTTCTGGTTTACAGCCAGAAATAGCACTCGTGTGTCCTGACTTCCAGTGTCTCACTCAGTCAACTCCTTATACTAAGCTTCCAAATTATTTCACACAGCCTAATTAATGACTCTGCAGCGCTGGAGAACTAACAGTACTTCACCAAAACAGTCCACTTGATCTGCTCTTTCTGTTTTATTTTCTGCTGTAACCAGCCATGACATCTGTGTGAATGTAAAGACAGACATCTGGTGAGCTACCCACATCCAGTAAGGGGGACAGATTGAGCATCAGTATGCTGTGTTGTTCAGACCCTCTGTTACTCACGTCGAATCTCTATCTCCATCTCCTTTTTGTCTTGGACAAGCTGCTTATGTTGCTCCTGGGCCTTCTTATAGATCTCTCTTCGCATTATCTTTTCGTTACGTAGGTCCACAATTCTCTTCTGCAGATACTCTAAGGTCTGGTTGGTAAATACCAAAGCCTGGGAGAAGTCACTGGGTATCTCCCTATTAACCAAGTACTCCACCTACAAGAAACAGGCATAAGCAAGGCTGACTTTGCTTATTAAGAGTGCTGGTGATCTCTCTGGATAACAAATGTGTAGCATTAGAGAACTAATGAGTGAGGTAATAGTAACTGCCAGGGAATCACTACCACTCAGCAAAGCCCAAAGACTACTTAGAGCTGTGATGACTGCCTACATACAAAGCTGTCTACTCTTCTATGGCACCTGGAACAAAGAGGGTGTAAGGGACTCCCTGTCAACTGTACTTTTGAATGATCTAGGAGCTGCAGGACTGTATAGTCCTTAGACTCTTCTGTCTGTCTTGCCAACCTTTTAACAAAGGGAGATGAGCAGAGCTTGCCTCAGAGGTATATAAGCTGGAACAGACAGAGGCCTATCTTCTCTCTCTGAGGACAATCTTCCCAGAGGAAACAACAGTATTGTCTTGAGTTTTCCTTCTAATTTTCTACTTATCATCACAGCTAACAGCTGTGTAGATGAATGTACTGCATTCAATCCAGCATTATTGAATTGGGCAAAACTCCCATTAGTTTCAGTAGTTTGGGGGCTTTTTTGGTTTGTTTTTCAGGGATTTTTTTTTTTTCCAGGAGAATATCAATAGGTATGGACCTGAAGGAAAATCCCATGCCAAACATAGAAAACACCTGTGGGCTATGCACATTTCAGCAATGGTCCGACTTGCCTGTCCTTAACTCTTTTCTATCAGTATAGGAGAAGTAAAAAAAAAAATCTAGAGGAAATAGCAGCGTGAAGTTCAATTAATGGCACTTCATTCCCAGAAGACTATGGTGAATCACGAACTAAGGGCCCCAAAGAACAGTAACACCATTGTTTAGCTGTATGTAGGCCATTCTGCACCTGCAGATGTACAACATCTTGAATTACCTGATGGAGTTTCAAAGGCACAACTACATATAGCTCATTCAATTTCTGCAGCTTTTCCCACTGAAAGGTCTCCAGTTCCCTCTCTGCGGTGTTCAGACTGATTTCCACTACTTTTGCCTGCAGAAAGACAAATTGTGGACAAACAAAAATCCAGTACTACTCAAATACCTAAGGCAGCAAGGTTCTATGTTAGAGTTCCTGATCCAAAGGGAAATAAATATAGAAAAAAATGTGCTTTTTTTTTTTTTGCATATTATGATAGATGAGTTTCATAGGTAAACACAAGGATCATCTACATATTCAAGCAAGATTCTACCCTGAATACCTCTGTACACATGTACACTCATAAATGTCTCCTTAGTAGAGAAACCCTGTATGTACCAAGAGCCAGCTGCTTTGTTTAGTGTCTAAAACACTTCTAGATCTACCGAGCCTGCAAGATATTTTTTATTGTGTTTCGCCTGGAAATGCTTATTGATTCTGCATGAGAAAGAAACAATTCAGACTCAAATGTCAGACCCCAGGGTGAATATGTGGCAGCTGGCAGTTAGGAAAGCCTTTAAAAACTAAACAAAAAATGCTGTAAGTTAAGCATATTTGATGGAACATTTTTGAGACACAATAAAAGCAAGACTTGCGTAATGTTATTTTGGCAGAGCGCTCTCTCTATCCCGGATAACCCTTCAAATTAAGATACTTTTGAATTAATATAAATCAAATGTCTTGATGAATGCAGGAGCTCAAAAAATCTAAAAGGAAAACTTGTACCAAGAGAGTTTATTCAGTGATTGCTATGACAAAGAGCAAAACAAAACAACTAAAAGCAAAAGAAACAGATGGAAGAATAGCATTTTTATGCATTTATTTTAACCTGCATTTGTGTTAGGATAAGTATTCTTTAAGCTCTCCATCCCCATACACGTGCACAGAGGATAGGCCAGGCTACACCAGGTGTTTCATCTGAACCAGAGAATCCCGTTTCTGCTGCTGCATGACGGTTAGACAGCTGGGAAGGAACTGGACCTAAAACCTGGATCCAGCCTCATAGCAGCTAAGGTTGGACCACCTTGATTTACCCTTTCCAGGAGGACAGGTGACCCATGTTGAGCTGCCTCCTGTCTCTGTGCTACCACAGATATCTCTACCCAAACTGTGGCCTCTCAAAGGCCTAGGATTTTGGTTTTAAATCTTAGTCAAAATCACTAGCGCAACATTTTCACTGTAATGGAGCCAGACGATGCTTGCTGAAAAGAAAACACTTCGATACCTTTTTGGACAAGGCGTTATATTTCTTTCTGAGGTTAGCAGCAAGTTTCTTCTCCTCTGTTAAAGCTTTCTCAATGTCTAACCGCTTCTGCCGGAGCTGAACGGTGTTTTGGAAGAGTGCCTCACTGCAGTCTGAGAAGGAAAGAGTCAAAGAATAGCTGAGTTTCATTATGACTGTACTATAGTTACAGGCTTGAGCTAGTAGCTTCTCCTGCTGTGCAGGCTGCCCAGCATTCCCCATAATAAGACCATGCTCTTGGTTCCCTACAGCTTTCTCAAACTTAAACCACATGGGCCACGTTCCTCCATGAGGGGGTGAATGTCTTGGATGGATCATTTTCTTTACATTCAGTCAAGACGATTTGTTTCCAGAAGTAAGACTAAATGCATCAAAGCCAAGTGCTCAAACGTTAGCTTTTCTAAGTAATGCAGTCCCAGTAATTAATACATGTTACAGTATAATCTTCAATTATGTGAACATGTAGTTGTTTATCCATAGCACCCTTCACTATAAGTGATGAATTTGCTGGAGGGATCATTTATAGCTCTATTTTTAAACAAAGCTGTGGCTCATAGGACCTGTTTCATGGTAAGGAAGAGCTGTGAATTTTTATCTAGCACAGTGACTCCAGTCATACCAATCAAGTGCATAATTATGCCCAAATCAGCAGGTATAATAAAAAAAGAATCCAATAAAGGCAAAGCAAATGACACATAAAGAGACAAATATGAAGAGGGTAATGCAACATGTAATTTCCCTATGAAATTAGTAATTTGGACTTTTTTAATAAAAAGTAAAAATCTTCATTTCTTCCCATTTCATTGAAAAAGGAGATGAATGAGGAGTTAATCAAAAATTCAATTTGTGGAAATGATATTAAAATCCAATTTAAAAAATATAATAAGGTAATTTGTTGGTAAGTTCTAATTGAAAATAAAGCAGTGTTGCTACATGGTCATTGACATATCACTCAAAGATTTTTTTTTTTAAAAAAACAACACCCTAAACTAGTTAAACTCATACAAAAGAAAATCCTGGGGGGGCAAGGGGAATGCTTGCCTTTGTTGAATGAATGAATGACGCAGATTTTGCAAAGTAAAGCTCCTAACTTTACAGCTACCCTTAAGAGAGCTGCCTAGCAACAGACAATTGCTGCATAAATCCACGAGGTGGTAACAAAGAGCTTAATTTAACAGCATGGTAGGGTCCCTGCAGAACTTCCCTGAACAGGGATGCAGCTAGGCCAGGCAGCAAGTTTCCAGAGAGCAGCTACAGCCTCGCTCCAGCTCCACTCCTGAGAGGAGCCTTTTCTCTCCAGAAAACATCTGTGAAATGGTGAATGGGTCTTTACACAAAACAATTAATTCTTAGTGCTTCGCTAAGTTTTATTTTTCCAAATTTTTTAATTAGGGTACCCTATACTACCTGTGGTTTCATTATTTTCACTGAGATTTCCCAGGGAGAAATGCTGCACTCAGGAGGGGTACACTCATCTGGCCCTTAATGACATTAATACACAGTGAATAATGAAAAATTCAGTGGTTTCTTTTTAAACACACAATATTGCCCCTAAAGCTAAACAAGTAGCCAACCCAAGGAAACAATGGCTTAGGTACTCTTTGGGCAAACAGTGTCATCGAAGATTTCATCTTCAGATCCAGAATTTTCTTCATCAATCCCCAAGCTAGACTCCTCATCGTTCTCCTCTTCATGCTCATCTTCTTCATCTGGAAGAAAAGGACAGTACTGCTGGCTTGAAGAACACCACCAGACCCACTAGCTCTGCATTATGCCAAAGTGCTGGTGAACACAATCCCAATAATCCATGAAAGATCATCCTGGTAATATGTGAATCAAGGCACCTTGTGCCTACTGTATTGGATCTGGTAATTTCACAGAAAGAAAAAAAGAAAAAAAAGATCACCTAGCAGTGCACAGACGCAGGCACATTCTTGGGGCTTCTTTCAATAATGTTCCCACTCTATATATGTGCTAGGATTTTAAATTTTGTGAGTTTACCATTCTACTACAGAGATTAGATTATTCAACCAAGCAAAATATGGAGGCACAAAACTGTTACAAAAGCATCACTGTTGTTCTCTGCCAAGTCGGAGAGAGCGCACAAGTATTCTAGCTCAGTAAGGCTGCCTAGCCATAACAGTTTAAAACCAAGTCACTAAGATAAATGAAATCCTTTCGTAATATGTTTAGACAAATAGATGATTGCAGATTATGTCTATGATCTCTCATTAGTCAATGGACAGATTAAAGGAGAATGTCACGAATGTGGCAGACTAATCACTCAACCACAGCTCCCATTGGTACAGCATAGGAAGTACCTATTTAAAGCGTTGTCTCTTCTTCATACCAGTTATCAGTCCTCAATATTGACTGACAGGAAGTAAATTGCAGGAGCTGTCATCAGACCAAACGTAGTCATGTTAGAGACTGAATCACATCATTGTAATCGTTCAAGATGGCTGTCACAGAACATGGGTCGTTACATAAACAAATCTGGGTAGGGCGGATCTGTGGCTTTTTGAACTGAGTTCAGTGTTGCATGTAACCAGGGCTCCAGCTAGATTGAGAGCCATTTAGTTGACCACACGGATGTATGGGTAACAAATACATAAGACAAAAAGAACAGTATCTCCAACCTGCTTCTCTTCTGACTTCTTTTTTTTCCATGCACTTGATTTTCTTCTTCAGAACCTTGGTCAGAAAATGGGCAAACTCATTGCCTTCTCCAAGGGACGCTTGGAAGTTGGCACAAAGAGCATTCTCACATTCCTGAAGCTTTACAATCTCACACTTTCTATCCTCCATCTGTGCAAGGTAGCTGTTCAATTTTGACTAAACAAACAAAAATACTACTTCAGTTAAAAGGTACAACCCATGTGTGCATATATAGGATGTACCTGTGAAGATCTGGAAAGGCAAAACTTATCTTTCTCTCTTTAAACCTATGCTTCAAGCAAGTAAAACCTATAAGTACGTTCATAAATTTAAGTATATGATTTGTCACTTACTCTACATCCTGAACTACCTATTAAAATACAACTCCTATCATTATGAAAAGATTAACTATTGGAAGTTAAAAGTGACCATCCTAGGCTGATCATCAAGAGTTTCTTGGTTTTCAAAATTTAGCACTAGACGCTGGATCAATGCTAAAATGAAGCAAAAAGATGCCACCATTTACTTTATGACTTGCTTTTGTTTCAAGCCATGCCTTAGTGGTACTGTTAAATCCAGACACACGGCCTGCTTACTTGCATGGCCTCCTGCTCATTGATGAGGGTGTTAACACGCTCCTGGAGAAGGTTCTCATGTTTCTCAAGGTTCTTCAGGATAAGCAGCTCTTCATACCACGTGATGTAGCGCAGGTCAGCACTTTTCATCTGCACATCCAGCTTCAGTTTCTTGTGCCGCAGAAAGCGAAGTTCAGCATCAAAGTTGATCACCAGTGCATTGATCTGGAGCATATGAGAGAGTCAAATGAAGGACAGGGAAAGTATTAGGAGTGGAGCTAAACATGTAAAACTAGAGAAAGGAGCAGAGGGGAAAAATTCTTTCTGCCAAATCAACAACTTGTCCATGCTATTTACCATGAATTACTGAAGCACTTAGAAAGACAAAGTATACCCCAAGTGTGACTTTGTTCTCAGCACAATAGTAAAAGAATCACCAGGGCTTCAAAGGAATGTTTCACTGCATCCCAGTCCATCCCTGATGTATTTTACTCTTACAGAATCATAGAATAGTTTGCTTTAGAAGGGACCTTTAAAGATCATCTAGTCTGACCCACCTGCCATGAGCAGGGACATCTTCAACCAGATGAGGTTGCTCAAAGCCCCGTCCAACCTGACCTTGAATGTTTCCAGCGATGGGGCATCTACCACCTCTCTGGGCAACCTGGTTCAGTGTTTTACCACACTCAGCATATAAAATGTCTTCCTTATATGTAGTCTAAATCTACCCTGTTTTAGTTTAAAACCATTACCCCTTGTCCTATCGCAACAGGCCCTGCTAAAAAGTCTGTCCCTGTCTTTCTTATAAGTCCCCTTTAAGTATTGAAAGGCTGCAATAAGGTCTCCCCAGAGCCTTCTCTTCTCCAGGCTGAACAACCTCAACTCTCTCAGCCTGTCCTCATAGCATAGGTGCTCCAGCCCTCTGATCATCTTCATTGCCCTCCTCTGGACCCACTCCAACGTGTCCACGTCCTTCTTATGTTGGTGGTCCCAGAGCTGGACACAGTACTCCAGGTGGGGTCTCACAAGAGCAGAGTGGAGGGGCAGAATCACCTCCCTTGACCTGCTGGCCACACCTCTTTTGATGCAGCCCAAGATACAGTTGGCCTTCTGGGCCGCTAGTGCACATTGCCAGCTCATGTCCAGCTTTTCATCTGCCAGTACCCCCAAGTCCTTGTCAGCAGGGCTGCTCTCAATCTCTTCATCCCCCAGCCTGTATGGATACTGGGGATTGCCCCAACCCAGGTGCAGGATCCTGCACTTGGCCTTGTTGAACCTCATAATGTTCACATGGGCCCACTTCTCAAGCCTGTCCAGATCCCTCTGGATGGCATCCTATCCCTCAGGCATGTCACCCGCACCACTCAGCTTGGTGGTGTCTGCAAACTTGCTGAGGACGCACTCGATCCCACTGTCTGTGTCATTGATGAAGATATTCAACAGCACTGGTCCCAGTATGGACCTCTGAGGGACACCACTCATCACTGATCTCCATCTGGACATTGAGCCATTGACCACTACCCTCTGGATGTGACCATCCAACCAATTCCTCATCCACCAAACAGTCGATCCATCAAATCCATCTCTCTCCAATTTAGAGAGAAGGGTGTTGTGGGGGACAGTATCAAAGGCCTTACAGAAGTCCAGATAGACGACATCCATAGCTCTTCCCTTGTCCACTGATGTAGTTATTCCATCACAGAAGGCCACTAGGTTGGTCAGGCAGGGCTTGGCCTTGGTGAAGCTATGCTGACTGTCTCAAATCACCTCCCTGACCTCCACGTGCCTTAACGTAGCTTCTAGGAGGATCTGTTCCATGATGTTCTCAGACACAGAGGTGAGGCTGACAGGTCGGTAGTTCCCAGGGTCCTCCTTACTACCCTTTTTTAAAATCGGTGCAATGTTTCTGTTTTCACTGATGACTTCAGCTGACTGCCATGACTTTTCAAATATTATGGAGAGTGGCTTGGCAACTACATCAGCCAATTCCCTCAGGAGTCTGGGATGCATCTCGTCAGGTCCCATAGACTTCTATATGTTCAGGTTCCTCAGGTGGTCATGAACCTGGTCTTCTCTTAGTGGGAGGGACTTTGCTCCCCAAGTCCCTGTCTTGTGGTCCATCCACTTGAGAGGTATGGGAAGAGAGGTTGCCAGTGAAGACTGAGGCAAAAACATTCTCTTCAGAGAATGTTTTACAGTACCCTGAAGTTGTTCATGTAACAATCCCAGATGTAGCAATAAATATGTCTTCTGCCTTGACAGACTTCTTTCAGAATACCTGCTGGCTCTTTCCTTAGACATTTACAGTTAAATCAGTATTAGCAGCTGCCAACATTAACTTATATATACGTAATGGTCACAGCAGCATTTGGATATTCCTCAAAACCTTCAGACACATGAACACAAGGCTGTCTGTATTGGGTCAGGACAAAGAGTCAATGACCAATAGCAGAAGTTAGAGAAAAGATGGTAAGAAACAGCGCAAACAAGTGAACACCTCTAGCACGCTCCTCTCTGTACCCTTCTAAACTCTGACTTAGGGACATCCAGAGCTGGAAGCAGTATGTTTGTGTTCAACAGCTTTGAATGGATTTTTCTTCCAGACTTTATCACACTGTAGCTTCCCCCACAACCTAATGCTGAGTTCCAAAGCTTAGTTATTGTTGGACAGGAAAACTATTTCCATTTGTGTGTTTCAAGCTTTCTACATGACCACTTCATTTGATATCTCTCCTTCTTTTAAGAGATGACTCCCACTCTCCTTTTCTATGTTATTCATAATTTTATCACCTCTGCTACAACCCTTTCAGCTGCCCTTTTCCAGGACAAAGATGCTTTATCCATTTGGATGTGCTTTTTAAAGAAGCTTTTCCGTGACTAAGAATTTTGGTTACTCTCTTTTGTACCTTTTCCAATTCTATAAATCATTTTTCGAGACCAAAGGGTCGGGACTACAGCTATTTAAGAGCTGACAACATTGTGAATCTACGAAGTTGTAGTGATGCTCCTTTTTTTCCTCTTCTAATATTTTACTTGTCTTTTTTGGACACCAAGGTCATAGTTTCATAGAACAATCAATAAGAAATCTAAGATCTGTTTTTCAAGTGATAATAGTTAGTACACAGCCACAGTTAGGGATTTATACTGATTTACACTGTACATTTGCACCAGATAGCATTTTCCTGAACTTCAGAAAGGCAAGAGTAGCTGCAATCCTGAGATGGAAGAAGAGTTGGTTTCATTTCTGATGCAGTGGTATTGTTCAGTCTGACAAAAATAACTTTTGGCTACCTACCTTTTTAATCAAGGTCTCCTGCAAGTATAGATTTTTTATCTTCTCCCTCTTCAAAATTTCCAGTTCCATTTCTGTTGGCTCTGCCTTCTCAATCTCAAAAACCTTTCGCTGCTCTGTGACCGTAGATGCTGCTGCTTTCATTGGGTGTGCACCTGCAACCTGTGCCAGAGGGTCAATCTCTTTAATGGAAGGAGCCCGAAGAAACCCATGTCTAAGTGCATGAGATGAGGGAGACCCTTCCAATTGTTCCTGGAGCTTTGCCTTGGCCTCCTGCTCCTCTTTGAACTTCAGGAGGATGTCACTGTCATACTCAAATTTTTTTTCAGGAACCTCATCTGGGTGTAACTGAGGGATCAGGGGAAGAGGGAGGCGTTCTGATAAATCCAAGGCTGCCTGTATGGATTTCAATTCTTGCACTAAGCCCTTGATTTCATCGATAATAGAAACCTTGAGATCCCGCAAAGACATGATCTCTTTGTTCATATTCACTTTCTTCTTATGGATCTGCAAAGGAAAAAATATTTTAGTAGGATTCCCCCGGAACACTTACATAGTACGTAGTCTTCCCCAACACAAGTAATGGTTAACAGGCTTGTCATACTGACTTTCCTTCTTTCCATACTAGATTTCTTTTCTATACCATCTCCACACATAAGCATTTTTAAACAGCTGTCTTTCTGTCTGTGGTTTTAAAATCTTTGGAACCACCTCTCTTCCTCTCCTTCACAGAAGATAGCAAAGGTATAAGAAGGGAAACGAGGCTTCCCTGTTCTCTCAGTTTCTGACTTGATTGTGAGTTTCTTGACATGAGATGTTGAAGCAGTGCAGAAAGCAGACAGAGGCTGTGAAAATAAGCTGTGGGTTTTAGAGGATTAGTCATTTGGGCTGTCTCTCATTAAATACAGAGGGTATGTCAGCTTGGATATATGGCCCTCTTTCCAGGCATACAGTACAAATAATACACTAACAAAAAGAAAATTAGATTTATTTTAGTATTTTGTAAAGCAAGCTTCCATCCCCAAGACAAAAGAAACACACCCAAGAGGACTTTTACTATATACACTACCAAATGCACAGCTGTACAGAAATCTAGGCCTCTTTGACATAGTCATTGAAACAAAGCTGTTGTTACCTCACATAACCTCAAAGATACTGAAGCAGTTCTCCATAAATGCAAGTTCTGGAAGGCAGATGAGATTCTTGCCTTTTATACGTGATGGTGAAGCTGAAATCACAGCTACTGCAGGTGGTTAGAAGTGGAACAAAGTTCTGAATTTCTGTAGCATAGTATATAACAATATTAAAAACAAGAAAGTAATATTCTGTCAGATGCTTTTGGATTTCATACAAGCCACTAGATTTCCAAAACAAATTCTCTCCAGGCCCTTCAGCAGTCCAGACTCCCAAAGTCAACTCAGAAAACGTCGGCATCAGCTGAATAGTGTTTCTGCAACTCAAGATGAAGATCCACTGATCTGAAAAGTGACACTTATATCAGATGTCAGAGATGGGAATTAAACAGCCAAGTGCAGCAAAACCTATTTGTAACAGCTTGTTTGCATCTTGCTTGGCCTGTAGGCAGACCTCAGTAATAATTCTATATTCAGCATTCTGTAATAATAATTCTGTTCAACATCATTAATTATCTGGATGATCGGCCAAAGTGTATCCTCAGCAAGCCTGCTGATAATGCCAAGATGGGAGGTGTGGCTAATACACAGGAGAGTTGTGCTGCCATCCAGAGGGGCAGGCTGGAGAGATGGGCTGACAGCAACCTCATGAAGTGGAAGCGCAGAGTCCTGCATCTGGGGAGGAACAACCCCATGCGCCAGCACATGCTGGGGGCTGCCCAGCTGGAGAGCAATTTTGCAGAAAAGAACCTGGGGATCTTGGTGGACACCAAGTGGACCATGAGCCAGGAATGTGCCCTTGTGGCAAAGAGGACTAACATTATCCTGGGCTGCATTAGGGAGTGTTGCCACAGATCAAGAGAGGTGATCCCTCCTCAGCAGTGGCGAGGTCACATCTGGAGTGCTGTGTCCAGTTCTGGGCTCCCCAGTACAAGACAGAGCTGGTGCTACTGGAGACAGTCCAGTGAGGGGCCACAAAGATGACTAGGGGACTGGAGCATCTCTCCTATGAGGAAAGGCTGAGAGAGCTAGGACCGTTCAGCCTGGAGAAGAGAAGGCTCAGGCAGGTATCTCATCAATGGATATAAATACATGAAGGGAGGGTGCAGACAGAATGGAGACAGGCTCTTTTAGTGATGCCCAGTGACTGGCAAGAAGAGATGGACACAAACTGAAACACAGGAGGTTCTCTCTGAATACCAAGAAAGGCTTTTTTTACTGTGAGGGTGACTGGGCACCAGCATAGATTGCCCAGTGAGGTTGTGGGGTCTCCATCCTTGGAAACATTAAAAAGCCATCTGGCCACGGTCCTGGGCAACCTGGTCTAGATGGCCCTCCTTGAGCAGAGGGTTTGGACTAGATTACCATCAGAAGTGTCTTCCAACTTCAGTCAGTGATTCTGTGATAAGGAGACACTATATTAATTTCTTCTTTTCACATGAAATAATAACCAAATGTGATCTAACGTTAACGTATTTGGCATAAATTTCTCTGAACTTTATAAAAGAAAACAAACCTATACACCAGCCACCTGAAGTAACTGGAATTCTTCATCTGGATAAACCTGGAATTTATAACAAGAACTATTCCCTTTGTTTGCATTGGCTTGTCCTATTGAGGTAGGTTAATCACTGGGTAACTGGTAACATCAGCACTACAGTGAAGTACTGGAGCCCAAGCGTGAGATTAAAATGATCCAACAAATGCCCTGAGACTGTAGTGCTGCTTCTGTAATGCTCAGACCTTGCTATCAAAGTGACCCAGCCAAGAAGGTGCCTGAGATTAGGCAACCAGTTTATGAGGATAAGACTGGAGAAGATTCAGGGCCACTGAGAGTATAACTTACACTTCGCCAGAAAAAGATAAACCATACAGAGAAGAGGCTTCTCTGTCAGGAAACAGGGTAAGAAATAAGCCTTCCTACCAAAAAGCAACTAGACAGTTCCAAGCTCAATAGATATATTTCTTCACTGTTCTTTTACCTAAAGAAATGTCACTCTTTTGCACTCCAGCCAAATAAAATTAAAAACAGTTCCTATGAGAAGAAGTCACAAGGAAAGCAACAAAGATACTGCACAACATTTGAGCTTCTTGTGTCTTTGTGGTTAAAGAAGACGTGGTCCTGTCACAGAAAGGTGGCTCCAAAAGACCTGGTTTCTCAGGAAGATTCCAATGCTTAGTACCCAGAAGCAGTGATTGCCAAAGTGCGAATATGGAGACGCCATACCAGAAACACCTGTCCTTGCTCACATCCCTGTTTTTGTAGAGGTATTTCGTGGCAGGGGTTATTTAGCTCAGTGTTTTAAGGATACCAGTTACTAGGTAATAAAACTTTTTGAAGAATTCAAAAGGACAAATGTTCCTGCTGAAGTACTGGAAAAGGTAAATTCTCTTTCTCATTTAAAAAGAGCCAGCTGAGAGTTATCTTGGATTGATTGAGGTTTGAGTCTGGTGAAGCACTAACAGTTCACAAGAGAAAGGCTGGTTTGAAACTAAAGCTGACTCAAGACAGTCTGTCCTCCAAGGCCTCTTTGATCCACACCCACATCCACTTTGATTTCCTTCCAAAAATTTCTTCAGTGACTAATACACTACCCTCCCTCCCCTAAAAAGGCGGAAATATATACATCAATAACTCAGTTTACATACCAACACTTCCAGGGATGCAAGCTGCATCACCTTCTTCTCAGTGTTCATGCACTTGTGTTCAGGAATTCTGTAATTAGTGGCAGTCTTCAGCTCATAACATCCCATATTTTCCTGCGCTTCTCTAATGTCCTCAACATCCTTGGGATTCTCATAGTCATCACTAGGTTTGCTTTTGTATCTGGTAGGTACAAAACAAAGCTGAACTTTAAGACAGAAAAGATACAGATGAACAAACAGGGTCATTTCATACCTCCTGATTTCTGCAGCAAGGCTTTAGAGGTGACCTAGGGATCAAGAATCACACACCTCTTTCAGAAACCAATGGCTACATTGAGAAGAATATCCTTGCACATTTGAACAAAAACCTCAGGGGTTTTTGTTGGTTTGGGTTTTTTGAGTTTTTTTTGGTTTTTGTTTGTTTGTTTTCAAAAAAACCCCCTCTTATAACATAGCTCTGCCATGGGACAGCTCTACACTTGGACTGAGTTCTGGGTCTCATCCTCAGGGAGCCATGTGTCAACACTCCACAAGCCTGCAGCACAGAATACCTGATCCAACTCTATATTGTTAAACACTTAATAACCTTAAAAACCCTTGTACTCTGACTCTACATTGGTCCCATTCCCTGTGATTCATCTCCTAATGAAGAACTTCTGTACTTTCATGAGTAAAAATGTCTTGTCCCTCTTTCTTGCCTCTCAAGATAAAGACCAGCATGGAGCATGAAGGCATATCACAAATACTCACATAATGGCCATGATGTTGGTGCAACTGACTTTATTCAGCTGTTACAGCATCTGCCCTATATGATGCTGGTAGGATTAACTGAGAGTTGACTGTCATGGTCCAGGTGTCTCTCAGTCATGATTGATTTAGACACCTTTTTACTCTCTATCTGAAGATGCAGCTACCTCGCTGAATTCAATTTATTTAATATTTTAGAAGAACAATAGAAACTAACTGTTAAGATTTTAATGCTCTCTTGAGACTCAGAGATACATGAAAACTCATCCATTTTAATTACAGCCATTAGGAATATAAAAAACTAGGCAGAGAGATCATAGTGCCATATGACATCTAAATAGCATTACTTGACCTCAGACAAGAAGCAGAACTAAAAGAGCACAGAGTCCAAGACTCACAATTCATCCCACTCTGCCTTCCTCTTCATGATCTTAGCTTTCACCTTGTCAGATTTCTCAACAATTCTTCTGATTTGCTCACGTTTGCTTTCTATATACTGTGCGGTTGGCTTTTGGACCTCTGACGTCTTCAGCTTTTCAGCCTGGCCCTCGGAAATTCTATCATGTGAACCTAAAAGTAACCACGTGAAGATGTAAGTACCATGCAGCACAGTGCAGTCCCAACTATTGGAAACTGCCTGAGATGGCTCCTGTAGAGCCAGTGTTGATCAGTATAGTTTCACTGTAGTGGATGTTCTGAACGTATTCAGGTTCTTCGACTTGACTCTTAAGTCACGTTCTACCCACAGGATTGACAGACAATTGCTGAGATTGACCTAAACACGGAAAACTATGTATGTGCATTACTGTGTATGTAGGTACTAAAAAAGCATACCACAGTTGTATTTCTTTACCTGCACACCTAAAGAAATTATAATTTCTTTAACTTGTACTCATGAAAAACAAACTGAGGTGAAAGACAGAAACAATATTACTGATAAGATTTAAATGGTCATCATTAGCCCTATGCATACGCCTTGTCTCTCTGACGATCTTCTTTTCTTCTGCTTCTTTCCATGCCCCTCTAAGTACTGTCTTCTTCCATGATGGATGTTCTTGGTAGTATTTCTCAGACATTGCTAGAAGTCTGTAGGTGGAAATCTGATGATCGCTTTGAATAGCATGAACAACAACAGTTTCAAATTCCAGTGAGTCCCGAAACCTGAAAAGCCAAATTAGACAAAACTGGCTGATGTCAGTAGGTGCAACCTACCATTTTTCCTTGACCAAAAGGACATGAATAATGCAGTTTACCTATTGCGCATACAATCAATACATGCAAATTCACAAGTCAGTAAGTAATAGCATGATGATATCTGACACTATCTATTGACTTTTATCCAATCTAGGAATGGAGATTCTCAAGAATAAACATAGTAACACCACTCTCAATATTGAAACTTACACCAGGTTCTTCATGAGAATATCTTTCATGTTCCTTTAAGGACTGATTAAAAACTTTTTCGTTAAAGTCTTTTTCCCAGTCACACACTGGGAAAGATGTTTTTGTTGTTATGTATTATTTTTATTGTGTATTTTTTTTAGGAATTCATCTTTTGCTATATACTTAGATTTAAGCAAACCAACCCAAAACGCACCTCATGCTTAAACTTGTGTTCTTGAGAAAGTTCGTTTCATAACTTTAAACTGTATAGGGAACATTGTGTTACTACTAACATTAAAACATCTGACAGAAACGCAACATGCCTGAAAACAGAAGTTCATTTCATAGGTTGTTCTTCAAAGTTCCAATAAGAGTTCTTGGTTCTTACTGAACTGGGAAAAAACCCAGGCAAACTTAGTCTCAAAAAAACCCCCTAGTTTCTTCATATAGAAGTGAATCAGAATGATGCTACTTCCTTGATTTGCATATTTGATTTTTTACCAAAGATTCAAAAGAAGTAATTACACCCAAATATCAATATATACTCTTGTGTATGTTCCAAGTAAAATAAGAACAGAATCATAACAGAACAGAAGAAATATTGATTATATGAGGAAAAAAAATCACATTCTTATTCCTTGTGGCAGGTACAACATCATAAATGACAAACCCCATGCAAAGTCAGAGGGAGAAGTAGAAGAAAAGCGGTACTTACTGATTTCGTAGTTTCTGCAGTCCAATCAAGTGTTTCTCACGCTCCCAAGCCAGCTCCTTTTGCACCAACTGGATTCTCTGTGCTGTCTGCCTATCCAGCTCCTCAAAGATCCTACGGTCCATCTCATACTGCTGCAGAAAGACAGAAAACCCAATATCACATTATCTTGGCTACTAGGTTTTGGTAATAGATATTTTTGCCCAGGTGCCAGTTTTCCATGCACATCAACACAATCCTTTATTTCAGGAGCTATTGAGATCTCCACAGAGAACCACATTTTTCTTACACGCTTCTTAAATGGCACAAATCATCAGCCGTGACTCAGAAATCCCATCAAATTATATATTCATAGAACTACCTTAAACCAAAGGGTTGGACATCTTTGGCCCCAACACATCGAGTTGCAACGTTTTACAAGAAGGTGCCTCTAAATATAAATGACTGTTATAAAACCCAGATGTACCTCTCTGTGCAACTGCATGTGCTTGGGCAACTCCTGATTCTTTTCAAGAAGAAGAAGAAACTCATGCCTCAGTGCAATTAACTCCTCTCTTTTCTTTTTTTTTTTCCCTTCAGCTTCCTTCATTATCCGGTCATACTCCTTTTTCTGTTTGACTTCCTCAATGCTGAAAACACATGAAAAAGGAAATGGTGTTATCTTAATGGAAGAGGGGAAAGATTACAGTTTACGTAACCTTTTAGATTTCCTTGACAGGCTTAAACTCTCAGTGAACTCAATGGCTCTGAAGGTAACTTAGAAAGGAATCATTTTCCTGTATATTTGTACAGTCCTAACATCATGGAGCTTTGAGCTTGACTTTGTGTTGCCTCTGTAGTCTGAAGTTAAGTAAGTCTCAGAGTACCATCTTTGAATTACTACCACAGAGAAGTAGATGAAATAAAGGGAAGGCTCAAAAAACTTTGTGTGTAACAAGGAAATGATCCAAATTCAGGGTGGTCAACTTTTCCCTCCTCTTAGGAAGCAAAAATAAATATGTGGTCTGAAGAAAGAGCTACCAACACTTGAAAATCTCTTTCGTCATTATCCAAGCATCTCTTACTTGTAGGCATTGGGGTCCTCAATGTCTTCAGCAGCCTTCTCCTTCTCAAGCCCACTCTGGAATAAAAATGTTGTCTTGCCTTTAAACAAGCAATAATAGTTTCAACAGACAATAAAGCTTTTACAAACATTAGGACAGAGGGCCCATTGCCTCTAACAAAACCAAAAGAAACCTTCATGATCAATATTGCTATACGGGCCTTAAATACCAGGTTTTAATGTTTCAAGAACAAAAAGCAATTTAGTTGGTTTATGTGTAAAAGAACAAATGAAGCATAGTTCTTAGGGACAGAGAACACAAATCCTATATCCTCCCCATCAACATTAACCATTACATCACTGCTTGTCCTAACTTCCCTCTGTCCCATAATATCTTTGGTTCTCTACTACCCCCCAAACCCAATTCTCTTGTCTCCCCTCACTGCCACACTGACAAGAAACAACATATCCTGGGCTAATTCCAAGTTACATGTGTAATTCATCTGGTTTGCTTCTGCTGACTGCATAATAGGTTCACAATTATTAGCTGTGAATAATGACAGATGGATGGACACTGGAGTTACACAAGACTCATTTCCCTAGGCAGTCATGCTCTAGAAAAAGAGGGGGGCCTATCATCTTACAGTGAATACAGTCGTACTAAATTGATCTGTAATTTAACTCAATTAGTTTCAGAGGATTTGTATTTGATTCTCTAAGAATCCCATTACATTTAATGAAGATGGAATTTTTAAAATCTTCCACATGACTTAAAACTAGAACTTAATGAAGGCACACTTTGACAAGGGAAAAACTCTATTAGGATAGTCATTAAGCAGTGTTGCTAGTCTGAACAATAGAAATCCACCATAAAGATCTTTATATAGATCTACTTACATACTCAAAATGACAAAGCTGTATATATATGCTTTATAATTCTATATTAATACTACTTGTAACACTGAAGCTATCACGGCTCTGATATAACAGGTTCCAATCATTCACTTAGTTTAAGAAAATAATTTTGAGTCTATTCTTAGTGCTATATATTCTTTTGATACTGGTAAAGAATTCCAACTAGTTGTGAACAATTTAACTGAATGACCAAAATCACAATTTGCTCTCTGTTTCCCTTGTCAAGCATCTTTCAAAACGTAGTTACCAACTAATATTAAAAATGTTTAAAAGTTGCATTTGTTTTATGTTGGCACTTTCAAGATTTTTAAACTGTACTGAATGCATATCTACTCCAAAATTCATTGTGCATGATAGTGCTTCTTTACTCAACAGGTCTCACCGCTTCTTTCAAGTTATATTTGTTTAATTCAAGCACTCAAGAGTTTTTTAAAATGTGTTTAATTTTGAACGATTCAATTAAGTCTGAACATTTTTAGTGGGGGAGTTGACACCTCTCTCTTCTTATGTATTATCAGGAGAACTGTTATTGAGTTCCTGTGTCATCTGTTCAAACATGCTAAAGATGATGAGGTCTTCTGTGATTACAGGACACCTGTAAAATCATTACGGGTGATGCTGTCCAAGAGTGAAAGAGCAACAGGACCAGCATCCTGCTGCGCTATTTTGCAAATTTAAAAGATCCAACTTCTGAATTGTATATGAATGTACTAGATGCACAGAGAAACTATACATTTGGTATTCTCCTACGTTATTTCTAGAATCCCCATCCAGAGCAGAATCACACTTTACTGGAACTAAATCCAAGACAGGTATTAAATATGACAAATCCTTGGGGTTCTTTCATTCTAGGAATGTGCATGATTACAGCTTTGAGTGGGAAAGACTAGTAGAGTATTACATATGAAGAACACATACTATGCTTATTTGGAGAAAAACACAAAACATGCAGATGGAACAATGCAGTCATAATGCCTGTTCATTACAGAATGTTTTGCAAGAGCTCTTCTTCCAAATTGTTTGGAAACCTCAGCTTTTGCTATGAAAGATCTATGATGCCAAGTAATTGAACTGTATTTTTTCCACCTGCAGTAGATTCATTGTAAATAGGCCTAATTCAGTGTAAGAGGGTAGTGACTTACCCTAGGAGAGGGGATTTTGGCTTTTAGCTCTTTGTGAACATCCTCTGGAGACAAGATGTTGAAAGTAAAAATGTTTCCATCTCCACCGCAGGTAATCAGAAACCTATCATCATAACTAGAACAGATCCCCTGGATCTGGCCATAATCATTATCATGTACATTGAAGGACCAGTGTTCCTTCAGGGTATTCACTGAGAGGGCTTCTTCTTGGAGAGGATAAACACGCAGTGCGCCATTCTGCATCCCACAGAACATCAGTAGTCTGCTGGTACTGTCAAATAAGCAACGAGAAACAGTAATAACAGGCAACTTCAAACCGGTAAGGTCTCAGCTCAAAACATGATACTTCTTTAGAAGAGCTAATCTATCTGCATAAGTGTAGCCTTCCCAAGTTTGTAAGCTGGGAGCAAAGTATTTGGACCATTTAAAGTACGTGTGATACTACTACAAACTTTTTTCCAGCTAACTGGCTGCTCAGGAACGCTCCAGCACTTGCTGAGCATCATGGAACTGGTCTCAGCCCTGAGTTGTGCAGGGTAACAGACACCAAGTTCAGAGCTAGAAAAACAGTTGTCCCTCCCTGCTCTCCATCTAGTAAGGTGGTGGTGAACGCAGCCAGCTGTAGATTAAAGCCTGAACTAAACCTGCTTCCGTAGATGCAGATCATGCCTAGCCTTACAGGGGACCTAATATCGGGAGTCTGAAAATAGTTTACTGTTTTCATTTATACAGTTCACAGAATGTCCCGAGAAGCCTGTATTCTCTGCACAAGAGGGATGGACTGATCCCTATACGTTCCCCTTGAGGGCTAACTGTGTCCTCTCTTTGCTAACTACCAAAAAGAACAGCTGTTCTGATGATCATAATTTGCAGAGGCTTTTAATGGGTCTCCTGGAGATCTACAATTTAGGATGTTTGAGTCCTAATCAGTACTTAATTAAAAATCAGACATTTTCATCTTTGAAGGGCTTTTAAAATTATTCTGTTAGACACAGTGCCCAACTGTGTCCATTAGGAATTTTAAGTGAAATTCAGTGCCAGGAAAACCTGAGATAGTTCCTGCATGCTACAGTTGACCCACAATTGAAAAAAGGATGAAGCAGTGTACCCTCCTTCTTTCCAAGTTCAATTTCATCAAGTTTTATCATAAAGCTAAGTGTTACACTACAATGTTTTACCAGAAGGAGATTCGGTGAATGGGATTGTTGTCGGTGCCCTCAATAGGAATCACTTCAAAGGGTTCATCTTGCCTGTTTTCAGGGTCATCTTGGTGATCATTTGAGGAGAATTCACAATGATAGAGGAATCCTGAGTCATACCCACCCTGAGGAGGAGAAGGAAAAAAAAGAAATGGTAACAAAAGAACACTGAAGCACCTGACCAAGTAAATGTAATTTTCAGAATAATTCTTCCTTTCTGAAGGGTCTGCTACAGGTTAGAAAAATGTTACTTCCAATCATCTAGAGGCCCTGTTTACCCACAGAGAAAAATATATCATGATCACTGAAATTACAGGTGATTATTGGAATTACCAATATGTTAAGATTCTACCTCCTGCTTGTGAGGGAACAGCTTAGTCTTTGTGCTCATTCAGGCATCAGCAAGAAGCATACCTATTGGAAATTTACTGAACAATCTGAATTGGAGTTACATTGCTGATTTATTTCACAAAGACCACTGAAACTATCAAGTATGAAGGGGATTCCATGACCTAGAGATAGCAAGTTTCAAATAATCAGTTTTCTAAGGCACCCAGACGTGAAGGGATGGTTGCCGCATTTTGCAATCCCGTCAACATGAAATAAAAATTGATTTACCAAGGAAAGCCAAAATTTTCCTGGTGATGAATAAAAGCCGCAGAGGATGGGACTGGGCTTCTCTGGTATGTAGAGAGGTGGCAATGGCTCTTCTTCAGGTTCTTCTTCAGGTTCTTCTTCTTTTATCTCCTTTCCCATTTCCTGTTGCTGTTTTATCCATTCAAGCTTTGCTTTCTCCTTCTCCTGCTTTATTTTCTCTCTCAGTGCAATCTCCTCTTCCAGCTATTACAAGAAGCAGAGAAATATGGAGACACAAAACCAAGGCTCTCCATGCTTTACTGACTGAAGGAGTGTTATAAATGAAGTCCAAGGTAGTCCTGGTGTTATATACACAGAATATCTAGAGAAATCTCTTTTCCTTCAACTAAGCAGAGATCAACCATACTTTCATGGTGATCTCCAGTGGAAATGCCCCCATTTCCCTCCTCCAAAGTAATTTAACTCATGGTCCTTTGAAATAGAAACCAATCTGCATGAGAAGCAGACTTCAGCATAACCTCAGAGACATTATTCCCAAAATTAACCACTATTACTCCTGCAGAACTCCTAAGCCCTGTCCTTTGCCTGCCCAGGAGAAAGAAAAGCACTGAAAAGCTGAACTCAGATTCCCGAATTCTAATGCATCACTGATGTAAAGGAAAAAGAGAAGCAGTAATGGATTTTACTTCTTCTGAACAATGAAGGGAAGACATTTGCAGATTTATAAAACCTTTAAAACCTCCTTTCCATTCAAGCCTATTTTAGCATAAACAAATATCAAATATTGTCTAAAACAGGATCTTCCTAAGAAGATATTAGATAGCAAATCATAGAGAAAGGTTTGGAAAGTATCTCAAAAGAGCATTCTTTTGCCTGAAAGCAGAATCAGCTAAACCTTAAATATTTTCAGCTGATGTTTGTCTGACCTACCCTTTAGAAGTCCACTATGGGGACTCTACAGCCTATGCAAACTATTTCAGTGCTTCACCATCCTTACTGTTAGAAATCTTTCATTACATCTTATCTAAAACATCCTTGTTGCAACTTATTAGTTATTGATCTATTCCTAGAGGAAAGATAGAGCAATTAATATTCTTTTTCTCTGTAGAAACCTTTTTTATTTTTAAAGATTTATAGTGTCCCTCAACAATATTCTTCTCTTTTAACTTAAAAAAACAAAAAAAAACCAAACCAAAAAACCCAAACCTCCAAAACTCCACACACATTCTTTCAGTCTTTCCTTACATATGTATACTAGCTTTGTGATCATTCTTGTGGTTCTTCCTGTGAAAAAAACACCAAGAAATCTTTCTCCTGAAAGCTGACTTCCTCCTAGTCTTAATAAGAAATGAAGCTTTGCCTAACATTCAGTAATGCACCACTCAGAAGACAGGAGCAGTTAATAGAAAAAGCAGAGAAGTCACAGGTTAAGAATAGAATCAGAGAGGTTGTTCGACTGTAGTGGATAGAACACATAACTGAGAACTTGCTCATTGGAGCTCTGCTCCTGAGCCTTAACATCAGCTTGCTTTTTAATTTCACAAAATTAACTACAGCTGAGAGTTGGCATAACTCTTTTCCTTTGGCCCCACATATCTTCTAAAATGCTAGCTCTCATTCAGAAATAAAAACATGCCTTTAAAGTTATCACAACATTTTAAAAAATCATAAATATATAACTGCTGAAAAAAAAAGATGTTTCATATTTGCCTCAAAGTGACCACATGATTGTTTCATGACTGTTCAAAGGGATTTCCTACAGGGTTACCATCAACCACAAGAAACATACTTTTTCTGAAAACTACCAAATTAACAAACCATTTCCCTTTCACTAATACTGTCTTTTAATTATAATCAAAATGCACATCATGCTTTCAGTGTGATGTATGTTCTATTTGAATAAACAAACAACAACTTGTAATTTCAAATGTTGAAACTCAGCCACAAATGGACACTATCTGTCCTTCCCCTTCAAGAAGCTTAGCAAAAAATCCTATGATGCAATATAGGGAATAGAAACATTTTTGGGTAGTTTTGTCCTCTGGCACATGAAGAACATGCAATTCCTCTGCAGGAAAGTTATTTACCTTGATTCGGGATTTAATACTATAAAAATGGAAGTACTGCATCGGCAGGTTTTTCATTTGATAGGTGGACGTTGTGTCATGTTCCTCAGGGAGAGGGGTAGGAACCTGGAGAGCAAAGCCATTCTCGCAAAGGATGAGCAGTGTGCTCTTCACCTGTACAAAACCACAGAAAATACAAGTATAGGGCAGACGTATACATGGAATTGAGAGAAATGGGAAAAAGTTAGTCAGAAGATGCATAGGCACAAAGCCAAGCTCCAGCCAGAAGGCATTAACTCTAAATGTGCTCTTATTTAAACGGACACTTTTAAATGGACATCAGAAACCAGTGAGCTTCTTTTATACTATGTATTCCAGGCAAAGCTAAGGAATTGAAGAAGTCCTTGCCATATACAAAACAGCTATCATTCTGACACCGTCTAGCATGGAAGCAGCATAATGATATTTTGGTAGTTTAGGTAAATTAAAGGATGGATCTGACCCAAAAGTTAGCAGCTGAGGTTTTGTTTTGATAATTGTTTGAAAGTTCGTACATTTCTATACTAATGAATCCCTTATATCTTCAAGACTGGGCTCGGAATCTTGCCAAATGCTATTTAGCTTTGAGTTTGTTTGTTCTTTGCTGGTACTTGCCAGGTCCTTTAAAATACGAACTTAGGAAGAATAGGTGAGGTAAGGGTAATAATTATTTAATGTTTTGAGATTTTAAAAGGCAAATCTGTATTTAGTTTCAATTTTTTAAGCAATCTGGAGAATAGAGAAAGGGTTATTTTATCTGACCCATCACTAAAAATGTACAAAGGGGGCATATTAGAGTTGCTATGGAAACCTTAACTAGAATGATATGGTTTTTATGTCTATAAAATCTCAGCCTTACAAATGCATTCATTAAGTGTAGAGTATTTAATCACCAAGGTGGTTTTTTTGAAGAGAAAAAAGGTGATGTAACACTCAGATGCTTGTACTATGTTTAGTAAGTGTTCATATCTAGCAGTGGAGACCTGATACCAGTAGACAAACTACTCAGAAGGAACCTAACATATCAAAGACATGATGGGTACTTTTTTAGTAAGTAGGAGTACTTTGTCCTTAAGGAAAGGACTCAAAATGCAACCATCAGATCAAAATCTGTCATTTCTGCAGTAAGGTAGAGTTCACACCAGCAAGACTTCTTTTGCCAATGCAGTTTTTATCCGTTCCCATGCACAAGCAATAATAGCTACACTTTGCCACAGTGCACCAGTATAACGTCTTGCTGGCCACTTTGTCGCTGTCTAAATATAATGAACTTTATAAATAAGAATATTGGACCAACCAAATTTCAGACATTACTCTAACCTTATAAAACTTTTTAAATATTACCAAGAATCTATTTGAATATGTCATTGACACACTTCAAACACAGAGTTTGAATTCCAAAAAGCACCCAAAAGCTTTCTTATTGTGGTCCAAAAGCTTTGAAAAAGACTGTTTCAACATGGGAAAGAGGCACAGACAATAATGTTCAAATAACTGTTTTATCAAAGAAGACTAAGACCTTCCAAAAGCTAAGGCACGGGCTTGTTTCTTCAAGGCAGAAACTCAAAGAGCTGAGCAAAATTTTGTGGTTTGCATGTTTCTGCTCTTTATTATCCAAAGTCCAAAATACGTCCAAAGTGACTGGACCAGAGATAAAGCTATACAGAACCCGTAATTCTGAAGCAGCACGAAGAACTAAGTAGCAAAACATCTTTTGCATTGTCTATAGAGAACATGGCCAGGGTGGTCATGAATCTTCATCTATTTTCATTGGAAGTTCTTTTCAAAATTACATTTTAACACTGTAGGGAGGGAATGAAAACTAACATGCGTTACTCACATGAGAAGGTGGAGACCACTGTAATGCCCGCACGGGCCCAGGGACACAGATGAAACCAATTGGCTTGTATTCATCTTCAACAGCAAAAAAGAAAACAGTTTTGTCTTTACTCTGAGAAAAAAACCCAAAGATGATGACTGAATCAAATCTGACAAAGATTCAAAAGGCTGTAAGTACTTTATGACATAAACACAAACTTCAAATGTTTTGTGGCTCAACAGGGGGACTTAAAAGTGATTTGTAACTTAGAATTGCATTTCCATGATGATTACAAGGAGGAAAAAAAAATCCTACTCACCTTGCTCCAGGGCCCTGAGTGCACCCACAACCCTGAATTGCCCTGATGGACCTTACCTGGCATTTCCAGCCGTGTGCTTTCTGCCCATTGCCCCAGGAGCTCCTTTAAAGCTCAGGCTCGGGCACAATTTTTCGGATAAGACAGCACAGGCTGATTTCCCTGGATAACAAGAAAATCCAGAACTGATACACAACATGATGCATGGCAGCTTAAATCCTGCATTAAGTGAAATGCATGGTGATTCAGCTCAGGGAACATGTAACTGCAAATGCACTGATCATGGCTGAAGGCTAGCTTTTAAAGAGAGACCACGTTGGCTGGAAATCATCTCAAAGACTAGCAGGCACGCTGACAAACCAACTAGTTGATCCTGTTGTAAGGCCAAGCAGTGCTGCATAGCAGCTCGAGTGCTGCCAAGGTGGTGTACGAATGGACTTGCTTATACTAATTCCAAGCTACTACTAAACTAATTCCAAAATGAACCAAATCCATCTTCAAAAGGGATTACAGTATTCACACTAAACAGTCCAGTAATTCACAAAATGAATTGTATGAATTGCACGGTTGCTTTCTTTCAGAAAATAAATGCGAGTGCAAACAGATCCTTCTCTTCCTGAAGCACTGCAGAGAACTACAAGAAGTGATCAAGGGCAGTAACAAAAGTATAACTGTGT
Organism: Dromas ardeola; assembly: GCA_013398915.1. NCBI lineage: Eukaryota > Metazoa > Chordata > Aves > Charadriiformes > Dromadidae > Dromas > Dromas ardeola. Next base: position 567,511 of record VYZM01003700.1, on the reverse strand, counting down.
TGTCAGTAAAAAAACTTTACCTTATCTTTTTAAATAATCTCTACATTTGTGGCTTAACAAAAATAACCAAAAGAAGTGATACATACCCCTGTGGCAAGCACATCTCCATTTCGTTCATATGCCAAGGCTGTAACTGCAGTAGCATGAGGTTTGAAAGCTTGTTTCAAATTTATCTTTGCATTCTCTGTATTGGTCTGTCCTGCAAGGACAGGCAATCCTTTGGGATCATAAACTTCAATTATGCGGACAACACCATCTTCAAATCCCACAGCAATTAGACCTCCTTTTGGATTTACCTTTGAGTAGAAGAATGAAGAAAAAAAATCACAGTGTACATTTGAGAGCTTAGAATAAGAATCTGTATGGCACATGCTCGGGTGTTAACCTGTAACTCATCTTACATGGAAGTGTTGCTAAAGCACAAAGAAAGTTTCATACGTGGGAAATGTTGTTTATTCTCTCCCATAAAGGGAGTGGGAGGATTGGTGGTTATTCTTTTGCTTGGATTGGTTGGTTTTTTTACAGATAACGTGCCATTGAGACTAGAAATGTTAATGAGGATGCAGTTGTAACATCTCAGGAAGAGGTAATTCATAGTGATATACAAATATATCCGTAGCTTCTTCTTAAGGAAAAGAGTTGGCACTCAAAAAAGGAATTATTATATTACCCTGAATATAATATTGGGCATGGAATCTGGGTACGATTTTTGAAGAGGTAAGGGAACAGACTTGGGTCTGGCTGACTCCATGTAAAGTACAGTTGTCAACAGGGACAGCTACTTGAGATGGAAAGAGGAGGCTATGGAGTCTTTACCATAGGCCATGTAGGTAAGCCAATTGCTAACAATGTAGACAGGCTTGAAATGCGAGAGAGAAGAGTTAACAGAAACAGGCCTGTGTTTTAGCTGGATCTAGCTGGACTTGAAGATTTAGCTGATATTAGCCATACACGGTAGTGTCTTGAAGTGATTTACAAGGTGAGCCAGCTCCAGACATGGCACAGATGAATATTAATGCACATGAGAAATGAGACCAGAAGGACAATTGCTATGTGAAGAGATGAGAGTGAATGGATAAGATCTGTGAGCAATTAGCAAAAGTATGATCTTAGGTATGAAAATGTTTATTGTTCAGAACGGAGCTGGGGGTAACTGTCTTCCTGTTATCTGGGGAGATCAGCCCGTGATGTCTTATCTTAAAAACCCCCTCTGTAATAATCAGGTGTACAATAGCATTGCTCAGTAAATGACCATGAGGAGTCACTCATGGACCTCAAATTTATGGCTCTGCGTTTGACTCCATTAATTACTTATCTTTCCTCTACTAGGTAGCCAGCACTCAAGATGTGGCCTCCCCAGTGCTGAGTAAAGAGGAAGGATCACCTCCTCCCTCAACCAACTGGTAATGTCCTTCCTAATGCAGCCCAGGATGCTGTTGGACTTCTTTGGGTGCATTGCTGGCTTGTGGTCAGCTTGGTGTCCCCCAGGATCCCAAGATCCTTCTCTGTAGAGCTCCTTTCCAGCTGGTGGGCCCCCAGCTAGTACTGGTGCCCGGGATTATTCCTACTCAGAGGCAGGACTTCGCATTTTCCCTTGTTGAATTTCATGAGATTCTCCTCAGCCCAATTCTCCAGCCTGCACCCATAATAACCCCTAGGGTACACCACTAGAGACTTGCCTCTAACTGGACTTCGTGCTGCTGAGCACTACCCGCTGGGGCCCAGCCATTTAGGTAGTTTTAAATCCATGTCACTGTTCACGTATCTAACCTGTATGTTGCTAGTTTGCCTATGAGGCTATTGTGGAATACAGATGCTTCAAAGTACGTTGGATGAAATTTTCTTAGATTAATAGGACAGATTTTCAAATACATTTGAGCACCTTAAGCTATGTGTAAGTATCTAATGGGATTTTAAATGCAGTTAGTTAAACTAAGTACGCTTGTTTTTCATATTGTGTTTAGTATCAACTTCTGTAAAACTGAACTGAGTCAGTTTTGTAATGCTGAACAATTTATTGTGTCAGTCAGCTTACCTCTTGAACGTTTAGGTCATCACCTAATAGCATCCCTGAAAGCCTGCATGGCCAGAATTATAGTTATAAGAGCATCGCCCCAGTGCTACCGCCACCTTGGAAATTCAAGTAGAGCACTGTCCTCCATAAATTTGCTTATAATTAACCCACCAGGCTTGCTACGTTTCCTCAAGAATGTAACTAGACACATTTTAATTAAAATTAGCAAATATGTCTAAAAGTGATAGACTCCACACTCCACAAATGATCATTTCTGGCAACAGTTTTTTATGATTCATCTCCAAATGTTTGTGGATTGTCTGGGCTGTCATTTCTAAATGTGTTAACTAACTCATGTGAATTGACAATTACTCTGCGTGGGTTAAATAGAAGCTGTTAGTCTATTATCTAAGACTACTACTTCCTAAGTACTACAGACTCCTGATTTTAAAATCTCAGGAGGACACAAAGTAGGATACCTGATAATCCACAGTAAAATCAAACTGTAGACATACTGCATACATATATACTACTCCACAAACTTATATAAATGTACTACTACAGTAAATTCCACCACGGCCTAACAGTGACTTCTTTAAGGTGAGCAATTTTCTTGATGCTGACAGGCTCATAGGCCCCTTTTGAATTTTTGTTAACACACTAGCAAAAACTCACAACACGAGGTGCCCATGTCAGTGCTGTTCCTCCTTGTTTAAACTTAATTTCACTCAGTTCACTGTTGCTGATGAAATCATAGATGCGCACTGACCCTGTGTGGAAAGGAGACAGTAATAATTTATTTCTTGCCACGTCACTTACATTATAAGACTTATGGAGAAATGTCCATTTATTTGAATTAAAAGCTGGATAGAATGTTACTAATTTTTCTCTTTGAGTATCAAATGCCTGCCCGGAAAGGCATGACTGGTGGTTACAGAGTACCACAGCTAGCTTGGTGCTCATGAACAAAACATAAGCTTTCTTCACTCTTTAACTTACACGCTCCCAAGAGTTGTCAGGGCTGAGGGCTGTAACAAGAAGCCCCATGCAGATCACCATGTGTAATTTTCACATAATCACAGAACTGTGGCATGCTGTAAGGAAAATCTGTACTGACAACATAAGAAAAGATGATACGCTACTACTTGGGATTGCCTAGGGAGGAAAATATTTAAATGGATGAAAATGGGAGATTGTCCAAAGAAAAGCCAATTTCACCAGAGGTGAAATTAACAGATTTGTAGACACACATATTGGTCTGCATAAAATTCCATTCCAGCTGGCATATATCCTAACTGTCATTTGCTCAACTGGTAGGAGTTTGTCTTCAGGCTAGAAGAGCATGTACATTGTTTAACACAGACAAATGACAAGATACTGCTAAAAAGAATTGAGTTAAAGACCTTGTAGCATTTTTTGAGGAGTGTAAATGACATTGTTAATGATCTGGCCAGTGGTTCTTCTTTCAAAGCATGATAAAGCTAACTGTGAGAGGCCTAAATTCCAATATTTACAGAAGTTAAATAAATATGTCTGCAATTACATGTTAGCTGTTGTTGAGAGCATGATAGCTATTGCATTTTCTAAGAAAGCCGCAAATATTACTATTCACAATGACTTACACAATGCTAGAGATGTATGTAATTCCTTACAGAACAAAAATCCCAACACTTATCGATCCAGAGCTTTGAATATAAGTGCTGTTATTCAAACCAAATGTCTCATCTTTTCAGCCGTTCCTTCAGAACGAACAGAATGTACAAAGTTTCCCATTAAAAACTTCTCTTGTTAAAATCCCAGGCTTTTAAGATGAAGCAGTCTTAATACATTATTTCAAAACATTAATGATTTGTCTTAACTATTAAAGAACTGATCCCAGGAATAAAAATTGTCTGTAAAGTGACTTTTCAGGAACAAATATACAACTTCAGTTCAAAAGAGAATAGCTCCAAACCAAGCATCACTGCTCTTCAAAAACAATTGCAGTGGTATGAGAGGAAAGGAATAGTGTACTTACGGTCAAGAGCAGTGGTGGCCATAAGGTATGTAATGGGAGAGACACTCACGGCCTCAATGCTACTGGAGTGAAAGGTATACAGACACTCTGGATCATGGGTCTGCAGTGCAAAACAGAACAGAAATTATCCTACATTCTGGAGCTGCACTTACATGGTATTACCAGCCCTACCTACAGTGAACGTGAAAAATCTAGACAGGTGCTGTTTGTGTGAACAAAATTTGGCATGCATGAGGTACCTGTATGAAATTCCCTTTTTTTTACAAATTTAAATGTCCATAAGAAGATCAGGAGCAAAATTAGTGTAGGAACATTAGTTCATTTAAAAATCCATCATTTTCTGTGTGAAAATCATAGAATCATAGGGTTGGAAGGGACCTCTGGAGATCATCTAGTCCAACCCCCCTGCCAGAGCAGGGTCACCTTAGAGCAGGTTGCACAGGAACGTGTCCAGGCGGGTTCTGAATGTCTCCAGAGATGGAGACTCCACCACCTCTCTGGGCAGCCTGTTCCAGTGCTCTGCCACCCTCAAAGTAAAAATAAAGGGCAATACCTTTCATTAAGTGGTTTCAGGCTTGGAATTAGCATTTTTAACAAAGAGCTGTTGCTCTGAAGCCAAAGAAAATGCTCTCAGACCTAGGTCTTATGCTGCCTCGGATATCGTTTCATCCTCCAAAGAATTTTAGGTTTTGCTATACATTTTTTACATTAGTTTTTATAGTATGTTTTGTACATCTTTTATTTACCATAAAATTCTTGGAACATAATTTTACCTGTTGCCACAGAACTTTATTCCACTCAAAGGGATTGTTCCCATTTACTTTAATATGTTCAGGAGCAAAAATTAGCTGCCCCCATTTTAACTGTGTCATCTATTTCTCCATCAAAAACATCTCCAGCAGTAACACTAGTAACCAGTAGGATAAAACATGCGAAGTATATTTCATCTTCTCCGTGTTTTTCCTAGTTCTTTTAGAGAGTTTAGAGAGTTCATTTAGAGACAACAGGAAGGATTGTTTCAAACACCTATCTAGATAGGATATATCAATACTCCTTGAGGTCATTTCCTGCATACATGCAACTTTTATCACCAGTTTATGAACATAAAACTCCTTTAAGGTAACTTGAATTTGGCAGACAAAATTTCAGAAATCAAAAATCAAATTATTTTTTATAATCCTGTACAATCATTATAATCAATAACATTATGAAAATAATTTTTTTAAGAAAAAAAATAACAACAAATGCTAAAATTTTCAAGTGTGCAGCTTCATAAAACACAAACTTAATTCCAGATGCATGCAATATAGTTAAAGGAAGTTATTACAAAGGAATTGAAGAAATCAGAAGAAGGAAAAAGAAAACAAACTTACCATATTTGAAAAAGTCAAATCTAGCTTCCAGATTGCTCCATTGGTATCCTGAAGAAGAAAAAACAAACCATGTAACTTGAATTCATTTTCAAACTGAATTTGGAAATAAAACCGCCCACAGTAACTCCTTAAAAATTTCTTGATGATTATTGTGAAACCGAAACAACTGAATGTGGTGATGTTGGTCCTATCAGTCCTATCCATCAGTCCAGGATAACAGAACTTGGACAATACCTTTTGACATTCCCCTATTCTTATGCGGTTCTGCCTCTGAAAGCCAGAGCCTCACATGTTACTGTACACTAAAAATACAGAACAGAGTAGCATAGCATAGAGTAGCATAGCATAGTTCAGTTCAGTTCAGCTGGAAGGGACCTACAATGACCATCTAGTCCAACTGCCTGACCACTTCAGGGCTGACCAAAAGTTAAAGCATATTATTAAAGGCATTGTCCAAACGACTTTTAAACACTGCCAGGCTTGGGACATAAATCGCCCTTCTAGGAAGCCTGTTCCAGTGTTTGAAAGAGGAAGATGATTTTATATATATATCTAAAAGAAATGTACTGATTTGTAATGGACCCCTACTGTTACTTAACATCACCTCCCTCATTCTGTGTTTCTCCACAGAGATGAATGTACTTGCGTGTATCTTACCTGAGCATACCAAACGGGCTGTCCACAGTCATGAATTTTTGACATGAAACTCAGACTGACATTTCTGCCAACATGAAGTTCATTCATAGGCTCCACTTCCAGTAACCCTGTGTCATCCACAGAGTCAGCAGCATCTATTGCCTCAAAGTTCCACATCTTCATGGTGTTAGAAGCATTAAAAAAATGGGGGTTTATAAGACCAGGTTATGTTTTCATACACAATTAAAATGGAAATCCAAAATTAGAAGAAAACAGGGGAGTGTAGATTCTACAGGTAGAGTATGAAACCTGTCATATCTGCCTCGCTGCTTTGAATGTAACCTAGAACAGTGACAATCAGCAACTACTATCTGATCCATTTGGGTGCAATGCAAATTAAATGTAAAAGTTCTCCGTCTAATTCTGAAACAACAGTAGCTTAAATTCAGCCCTGGCACTAGCAGAGTTATACATGGCAGCCTCAGAACTATAGAGAGTAAATGGTATCTGCCTGCTCTCTGCATTGCTCATGCAGCGCAGAAGAAAGAATGAGAAATCTAACACATCCATGTTCTGCTCTCTGTGGGATAAGGGCATCAGTTGGCACCCTTATAACCAAGTGAATTTTCCTAATGGGATAATATCAATTTATAACACACAACAACAACAAAAACTCTAGGGTGTTTGAAACCTGCTGCTGTCTATAACAGTCAGTTTACCGTTGACTATCTGGGTCTTTCACACATCAGCAGATGACACAACATGTCTTCCCTTAAAGAGGAGGCAAAAAAGATTGCAAAATCCTTGATAACTGACAGGTGAGATCAGATACTGTTGGTATGGACAAGGAAAACTTTTTGACCTAAATTAATAGAATTATCTGTTAACTTCAGGATGCTTTTTCTTTTAATTATTCCTCTATTTCAGTATATGTATCTCTGAGATGCTAGTAAATTTCTATGTCATTTTAACATTAATAATCTGAGCTTTCAAATACTCAGAAAATTAATTTCAAATATGGCTGTAGTTTATCATTTGAAATAACACCAAATGTATTAATAGGCCTGAAAATTATAAAGATTAAACAAAACTATACATGAAAAAAAAGTTAGAATGCAGGCAAGAACAAAGCTGTTAGAGAATCACTGAAAATTATTCTGATTTACTAGAGTAAAAGGCGATTTATTTACTACTATTAAACAGAATGTTGCTTGAACACTATCCAATTCAAACATACACACTGTGGAGATGTGCTCTTATTCTGTTTGTTCTAAAAATTCATTCTCAGAAAGAAAATTTTCTCCATAAATAAGCCCTGGTAAAGAAAACATGTAACATGTACCTGTTGACCACAAATTTGCACACCTAAGGCAGAGCAGAAGAAAAACTCACCCGAATGAAGCCATCTTTTCCAACACTGACAAGTTCTCCTTCATCCAGAACTAACTGGCTGACAGGGCCACTGTGACAGGGCTTGTGTCCAGTTCGACAGAGCTCTACTTTAATGAGGCCACCTTCCCAAAGCAGCAAGTTGCCCCACTCAGTCCCTGACACAACCTTCAATGCAAATGAGATAAGCACATAAGCACCTGCACTTAACCATGCAGAAATATTGGTTAACATTTGTGGCTTCCTTCCATGAAAGCATTAAATCAATAGCAACGTACAGTTATTTCCAAGATAAGGTATAAAGGGTGAGAAGATTCAGTTTTTTACAATGTGACATAATTTACATGCACTGAAATGGTTAAAGATTAGGGCCAACAGCCTTTGTATTTCTTTACACTAAGGTTTCACTAACCCGTAAGAGAAGCCTCAGCTCTAAGCCAACAGAGATCTTTTGTCTGGGAATTACAATACTAAATGTACTTTTCAATTATTACAAAGCAAGCCCAGTTTTTGGCAAATTAAAGTCAATATTAGCTTATCAGAGCAGTGCATTGAGGGTCTAATTCAAATCACTTTGAAGCAAATAGTAACTCTCCAACTTACTCAGTAGACTTTATATCAAAACCTGAGAGGGAACATAAAATCAATTAAACTTTTTCTTACTTACCTTCCCATCAGGCAGCTCCACATAACCTGTAATGTCGGTCACTGCTGTTTTTCCAAACCTGCCCAAAGCTCCTTGTAACTTGAGACCAGTGAATGTGAGAGCCATCTTCCAGAACCTGAGTATAGAAAAAACAACACGCTCTGATACAAGATTTCCTAAACACACTCTTCAGAGCCTCTCCGACATTGTAATAATCTTATCAGGGATGCCTCTGAGATAAGGGCTGCTCATTTATTATTCTTTTTCGCAGGAGACCTTGGGTTTTTCTTTTTAAAATGAAATAAAGCTTTGTAACTACACAAACATTTCCCTATACTTCCCCTATGAAAAAGCTAGGAAAAGTATTTGGAATAGGCAGAATGAAGATTAAACTACTATTTAAAATTAGTAAGTGTAAAACGCATAGCTACATCTTTCCAGCTACAACCAATACACGTACTTAGGGATACCTGCTTTACTCTTGCTGACTTCAGTGTACAATGCTCAACTTTGTAAATGCAAGGGACTAAAGTCTTCACTGAACTTCATCCAAGTACCCTGACAGACTTGAGCTTAACTATAAAATCCGTGAGCCAAAGATTTTATCCTAGATCTCCACAGCTATTTCTATTTGATCATTATCTTTTTAGCAGTATGAAACATAGATTTAAATTACTGCATTACAAAAAAATTAACATCTACTGCAATTAGGGATGGTTCACTGTGTGTGCAGGAGACGTTACATTTAAGACAGGTATTGAAAATTGGAATTTGAGACCACATTTGGGTGAAAGGTCATGTTTATCATGTTATAAAAGCTATGCCAGAGTTTATTCATAGTATTTTAGCTCAAAAGAAAGTTTATAAGGGATTTTGTTTCGTCTGATTTCCATAAATAATGTATTCTAAACCACATTCATTCTAGGTCTAAATAAGCATTTCCTATTTCAGACCCACCTTGCAACCAAATTATAGAGCAAATCTCCGATTTTGATCTGATACCTCTGTTAAAATTCAAAAAAACTTTAGAAGTGTTATAATTTTTGAGGTATCATTTCTATTACAAAAGCATTCAAGTCATATCTTAAGTCTCTGCTGTATTAACATTGAATACTGGATAAATACAGAACACAAAGCTAATCCAAAGAGCTTAAAGTTGTGGTTTATTTTTTGTTACAAAAGAATCCATGAACTTACCAGAGAAGGGAGTGTATGTATACCTTTTGTAAAGCTTCCTTGCAGGCTTTTGGTGGTATCAGAGGATTTCTGATCCATGACTTGGCAACCAGTTTTAATGGCTGCCCAAACAGCAGATGAGTTCAAGAAATCAGAGGTAGAAAGCCCAGAAGGCACAGGAGGCATATGTGCTATGTTACCAGTTAGAAGACATGTATATATTAATATTTTTTATTAATTCTCCCTGGTGCTTGTTGAAATTACAAGAATGGAGCCAGTGGCACTGACATTCAACATCAAGTATCATCCTTTTTGCACAGCAAAGGTGTTAAAAGACTTGGCTGGCTGACTTGAACTTTCTCATTTTTGTAATTGTAATGGCTGGGTAAAATAGCATTTCTCATTGGTCCATGTTTGCTAATGGTACATTCCTATTAGTCGTCATCTACATATTATGACTTTAGAGGTGATATATATTAATCCTAATCTGTAAACCTACCTGATATGTCCCGCTCCAGATGTAGTCAGTTGCTCTTCATTATCAGCAGAAAATGTGACCCTGTAGACATCCTGTGAAAAAGCTTTTGACCTCAACACAATCTTTTCTTGTTTCCAGTCCCAGATAGTCAGCATGTAGTCAGGGCTGCTCCCAATACTGGCCAGCAAAGTGCCAGCGTCATTGAAATCACCAAAAACGTAGGCTTCCTCTGTTCCACCTGAAGAAACATACAAGCCCCAATACACACACACACACACACACACACAGAGAAAGGAGGAAGAAACAATAGGAAAATCTACTTAGAAGGAGCTCAACTTTCACTGTAATTATTTTTTCACTAGGTAATAGCTCTCAGTTGACTATTTCTACTAAATAAAAGTTTTCTCCCACGCAATAATGAAAAAGCTTGAAATCGGTGTTTTCTATTTTGCTTTGAAGGACCAAAAGGTTGTATTTCCTTCTAAACTTCTAAAGTGACCCACTACTCCATCTGCTGGGACCTATAAACACTGGCCCATTTGTGTAAAATGAAAATAGAACTTTTACACTACCTCGTAGTATTCTGTAGGGCCTCAGTGAAGGATAATCATAGATGATGAGGTTTGGCTTCTTTCCTTTTTCTCCTACTGCAAAGTACTGCTTAGTAGGGTGTGCCTTGAAAAAGCAGAAGTCCCGTTGCATGCTGTAATGACACCGTTGTCTCTATTCTGCTAGTTATTGAGTTATTGTATTTACTCACTCAAAATGTCAAAAGACATTGCCATAAATACTAGGTTGCATTTTTCTGTGCATTTATTCTGAACAACTGCCAATTTATTTCTCAGTATCAGAATGAAGTGACTATGCACAAAAAATGGTAAAACCATTATGCACACAAAATGGTATACTGCACATATAATGCAGAACCATGACAAACTATGAAATCATTTGCTTTATTATGCATTCTTTTACTATTCCTACCTCACTCAACTCAATAGCTGATCTTTCCAGGAGCAGGATTTGTGTCAGCAGCCATCTACTTCAGCAGACAGCTGCAGAAAAGCCATCCCAAATGACATTGTTCTGAAGACATAAAGATGTACCACGATTCCCCAGGAAAGGCTGCTTACAACGGAGCAGAACAGTCCAAGGTTGGCATTCTGAAAGCCTTGCTCATGTGGAATACAACTGAGAGAGGGCAGATCCCTTCACGGGGTAAGGTGCTTCAAATCCAGAGGAAGCATTTGAGAGTTACTAGAGTGAAACCAGATACTTTTTCTCTTCATTTATCTAGGAACTTGATTTTCTGAATTTTAACTGCAGGCAAAACACTATAGTAATATCAGCTGTGACTAGGAGAGATGAGTGTTTAAAAAAAAAAAACTTTATATGAGCTGAAATAAGACTGTTATAGTTCTAAAAATTAATCCCAGCTGACACCTGTCAATTCTTTAAGGTACCTGAGCCTGGGACTTCGGTATGCAGGTATTTGTCCTCTGCCAATTACGTTGATGGGCTAAGTAGCCCATGCTGCATAATCCACGCATCCCCCTAATCAATACCATACTTTCTTATGTATATGCATGTGTAGCTGGAGAAATCTTCCATCAGGCAACCAAGTGAACATTTTCCTTCTAGAAAATGACAGCCTAAAACACGAAACAAAAGCCATACCGTGATAAAGCCAATTCCACCACCACTGCTGCTCCGAAGATAACTTTGAGATTTAGTTTTCAGGTCCAGGAGCACCACTTGGTTGCCTGCTATATACATCAGTGTTTTGCTATCCATCAGCAAAAGGTTTACACTTCTGGTGCAGTCATATCCAAAAGAATGTCTGAGAACAGTTCAATAAGGAAAAGATTTGACACTGGCTTTCTAGAAAAGTTTACTAAGTGGATAGAAACACTTAAACAAAAACTGAAATGGGAATACTGAATCTGGTGACTAATGACTTCTACCATGACTGATGGTAGGAGATAGTTTTATTCAGTATACAGTGAAGGTAAAATATACCAAGCCTCTATAACTGAGGGGAAGGCTCAAGTGAAAACCTTCTAAAGTTCATAGTCCATCCTTTCATCTCCACTACAGGGCTACACCTCTTGCCTCTGCTTGATCCTTTGGGACTGCAAGGAATTCATATTCTATCAGTGTTCTCTTTTCAAACAAAGTGTAAGAGATGTGCCTCAGGTTACTAGGAACTGTTCTACAGAAATGAGACCAAACCAAGGAAGTGCTCAAGGTCATCTCTTAAATGTTTACAGGCAGATGTAGAAAAGGGAAAATCCAGTCTTCAATAACAACTTGACCGTGTCTGCAGAGAAAACCACCAGCACTTGTGAAAGTCACGTATCATATCCTACTTGACCATACACAGCAAAGGACTCACTGTAGCTCTTAATTGATGGGCATCACTTCATTCTGCCAGTTTAGATCTTCCGAGCACCAGGCTACAAATCTACCTGGTTTCTTCCCCACTTCTCCCTTAGCAGTTCTGTGAGGAAGTGTGAGTTACACAGCTGCTTTTCTCCTGCCCTCCCCTTAGCTTCTTTGGGAACACCAGTGTGGCTACACAGAAAGGGAGAGCTTTGCAGGGGATATTCTTAGGTTAGTCTTCTGCCTGGTCACATTAACTTGGCCGTGATCTAGTTCTACAAGAGCACTTATAACAGTAAGAATTATGTCAAATAAGAAATGTTTATGAGGTCAAGACAATGTTTAAGATTAAATTCACCCAGAACCATAACTGGTCAGGATTCTTATCTGTGTCTCAACCAAATATATCCCACTAATGCCACATAGGCTACTCCAAATTAGACAAGTACAATTTTAAGAACATATATTAAATATCCTTAGCTTTAATTTTGCACAGCCTCAACAGAAAGGATACTTAAGAGTAAGAAGGTTAATTGGTATCCCAGAGTCTTCAGTGACAAATGGTCGTGAATATATATCTTCATAATTATAGAAGAAAGTTTCCGAGATTTTCTCTTCTACTTTCTCAGGCTTTTTTTGTGTCTCCAAGAGTATTTCACTGTTATCTTGCTCTTCCAAATTGCCTTCTGCACCTCAGAAGTGGGAACATAAAGGAAATTTATATTCACCATAAATTTTAGGGTCCTTACTGATACTTGCACCTAACTGCAAAAGGGAAGGATTCACATATTCCTTGCCTCCTTCAACAGAATAATAGCCCTCCATATCTCAAAACAGGTGGACCACGTCTTAGTAACAACTTGTCCTGGAACAGCCTGTAACAAGCACTCCCTCAGGCTTTTAAAAACTTTACTGTGAATATTCAAACATGAAGAATTTAAAGAATAAAAATTTCAAGAGTGCTTTATAAAAAAATATTTTAAAACTCAAGCCCTACCAAAGTAGTTCGGTTCGGCCTTGCTTGGTGTTTAGGTCTCAGCTTTAGAAAGCAAATAAAGTTTTAAATGCCTCTTTTCAGTAGCTATTGAATGCATATCATTATACAAAACAATTAGTAAAACTACATACAACAGATCACCATAAGACACCATTGTCCTCAAAAAGGCATACTGCTAATGTGTGACCCAGGTTAGTTCTTTGCTGGACTGCAGTGCGGAATACTGTCAACTTGACTTTCAACTAGTCATAAGCACTTGATAAAAGTACTTTTCAGTTTGACACCTCAGATCAAATCCCCATTACCTATTTTGTAAGCTTTCACCCTGTCTTGATATTTTTCTCTCCTAGGTGTTCTATGAAAAACAACCAAAGGGGCCAGAGACCAGCCATGGGAAAGAGCAAAATGAAGTACACAAGGTAAGAAGGTAAGCCAACTGAAAGGGGGCAGAGAAACTCAATAACTGTAACGTGATGGCACTGGTCTGAGATGCTGTTCAGTGAAAAAATGGAAACTAGAAAGTAGTGGGATTTTTAAGGCCATGCCAACATCTCCTCAATGGAAAGCAGTACTCACCAACGCTTTCAGCATCTGATTCCACTTGCTCCACTTCTTCCTCCTGTTCCTCTGCAGCTGGTGATTCCTCTGGAAGACTAGTTTTTCTTTCTTCTGCAAAGGACAATTGGAATTACTCTCTTAGGTATGAATTGCTTTGGCTAATTTGCTCATACATGTCATGTTAAATAAATACATAGTTCTGTAGTAGCAAAAAAAATCCCTTCTGCCCAACAATGGACTTCCTGCTGTTTAGTATTAAGTGTAGGGAGAAGTTTGCTTTCAAAAAAGGAAGGAAAGAAACACATCCTATAGCAGGAAAAAGGTATGATAGGAAGATCAAAGAAATGCTGAAAGTAATGCAGCAATATAAGCATCAAAAATCCTTCCAAAGTTCCACAGGAGACACACTAGTGGATTTTGTCGTCCATGCTGCCTAGATCTAGCGTGCTAGATGACATGAACACCTGAAATAGACACTGGACAGGCATTTCAAGATGAAAACAGTGTTAGAAAGAGAAATACAGGTCTCTGACTGAAAGAGACTGGTGGAGTTAATGAACTGATTGCAGTACTAGCTACAGAGATAAATCTAAGCAGCAAAAATTTTCAGGGGAGAGTCTTTGTGGGCTGAGGGACAGCGGGAACTGCAGACACAGTGGACAGCCCAGAACTTCACTGGAAAGGGTCATCTTTGACCAGAGTCAAAATGAAATTTGGCAGCGCCAAGAGCAGCAACTGAAGATGAACACATGCTAGTAAGAAAGAGGTGAGCAGTGGGAGAAGCCAGAAGCTAATGTAGGTTCAGTATTGAAATCACATTATATAACGGCGGGAAATACTCACGGACACCACCGTGATCTGCCTGTGCACCTTCTGATGGGATCTCATCAGCTCCTCCCTGTTCCCTTGGAGAAGATGGCATGTCCTCTTTACCTGGTGGTGGTGAAGAGGAACTTCTAGTATTTTTGCCTTCATCTGCCATTTGGATCATTTTCATTTCCTCTCAAATGCTTTGAGATTCCCAAAGATAATATTTGTGTCATGTTATAAGGATAACCCAAAGATATGTCCTAATTTGAAGAGTGAATTCATTGGTTCAGGTTTTAGGACTCCAGGCGCTGTGTATATTGCTATAGAACCAACACATATTGTGCAACAGTGAAAGCTAAAGACAGATTTACATGATTTGGGCTTCTCTTTAATATACTGGGGAGAAATTTGGTTTTGAGACCACAAGGCTATTTCTCCACCTTTCTGGTGGACCTCACAAGGATATCAGAAGATAGACATTCTGAGACCATCTAATACCTTGAATGGAAAAGCAGAAGAGATGAATCTTTAAGGAAAAAAGGACTTTCTTGCAAACATTCTATATTCATGGAAAGTGAATTAATAAAATTAACACAATTTAAAAAAAAAAACAAAACTTTAAGCAGCTTAACTAACACCCCCCAACGATTTTTCAGCTTTCAGATTATCAGAGTGCTACAATTTCACTAGTTACCATTGTCCTCTGGAGTGGGAAAGACCCAATTTTTTTCATATAAAAACAAACACATTGATCATTTATGTAAACATCTCTGAAAGAAGCAAAAAGCACAAACATTGCTCTTATTCTAAATTTGTTCTGCCTTTTGATTTCAAACACGGTGTCCATTTCTAAATAAAACACTTTAAAATGAACATTGGAGCAATTTTGTACGAATACTAGAGCTGTAAAATACTATCAGAAATCAGAAAGTTCACAAGTTGAATGTAAAGAAACCTAAATATTCAGAATAACAAATATAGGCAGGATGCAAACGAATCTCTTTTTATGTGTAAGCCTGACTTTGATACCAAGAAAAAGTTCCTAAAAATGCATTTCCTCTTTCTGGCTTTGGGTCAGAATCCATTTGGGAGAAGATCTTTTGAGGCATTTCAGACTTTTCAGGTATTTCAGGAAAGGCAAAGTGTCCGAACATAATGCCATCCACCAGAAGGACAGTGAGGGCAAAGAAATATTGTAGACATATCATTCTTGTCATTATATAGTCAACCTGCCCTACTCAATCTTCATCCAAAGGTTCTGAGTCTCTGCCAGAATCTGACTTTCCTGCATAATTTCATTTAAGAATTAAAATGAGTTTTTTCCCCTCAGGACTGCTTAGAAAACCTTGAAAACAGACATGCAGAAAGTTTTACATTCAGAAAACAAATCAAAAGAAAACAATTGCAATATATCTCAATATATTTAAATGAAATTCATGAGGTTTTAATGGGGTAACAGAACTGATATCACTGAAGTTGAAGAAATAGTTACAGACTAGTTGCATAAATACACAGTAGAGTGTTCAGAGACCTGAATTCCAATTCCAAACCCACTAATGACGTGTACAATTTGTATCAGCCATTTCACCTCTGGCTGTCTCAGTTATCTCTTGTGAAAAATGAGATAATAATACTTACCCATCTTAGCAGAGTGTTTTGATATCCATAGAGAAAAGTGCTATAAAATTTCAAATTATTGTAACTAATTAGCAATCATTTATCTTCTAAAAATTAAGACTATCATAGTTTTCATTATAAATTAATTCCTATCTGGAAAATGCTTTAGGCTGAAAGAGGGTATGAACATTTCCGCCTGCGTTGATATCTGGGTTCTAGTTAAAGAAAGTTACTGCAATGTTCACTGTGCATATTACTGGTGATGGTGTTCAAGCACTGTGCCAAAGCAAATTTTGAATTTAAAGACTCTGAGGAGGCTCAAGGGGGACACACATCTACTTTGGTTGCACATTCTGAGTTTAATGGCTTGACTGATCCAGAAAACTTTTGTGTAGGTTCACTGTGAGAAAGGTATACTTCTCTCTGAATGCTGATTTTCTTTTCCTATATTTTTTTTGAGACAGTTTTCCTAAATAAACTAGAATTAAGGCCTTTGATACTGAAAACTGAGATAGTGCCAAGTAGAAATGGTGTGAAATGGGAAAAAAAAAAACAAGTTGGCAACCAGACATTTTTGCCAACCCTAATTATACACCATGCCTGACCAGGACAGTATTATTTCCCCCCGCCCTAGTTCTAGTAATTCAAGATACTGACCTGAAACTCTGTACAAGATCCACATCAGTTCCACCATTTCACTTTCTAAGAACTCACTCAGGAGTGAATTCAGATTTTTATTGTTTCAGTGTCCAGTGCTACAAGCTGTGAATTTCAGCTAAGCTCCATTTACTTTCAGATTGCCTTTCTCTTAGCTATGTTCTCAAAAGCCACAGCTCACCTCAGAATGGAGAAATTTGTTCATTTGAGTATATTCTTTCAGTTATTCCAAAACTAAGATGTTTATTGGCAATTTTGCTGCCACACAGAATCTTTATATAGAGGAGCTTCTCAAAAATTCTCAGTAAATTTGGGCATTAAAAGATTTCTCATCTCAGACAATTGTCTCATTTATTCAAAATACAAGATAATTAAATCAAATGGGAGTTTATTTGGTAACATATAAACAAATTCACTGAGATGACACCACTTTCTTTGTATTTTGTCATCCTATGTTTTTCCTCTTTCCAGAAAAAAAAAAAAGTGTTTAAATGTGTGAGCTTCATAAATGCAGTGCTTGCCTTAATAAACCCCATGACTGACATTTCAACTGCATAAAATGCATCAAACTAAGTAACGATCAAAACGCGGCCTACACTTTTACTTTAGAAACTGAACATATCTAATAGTTACTATTTTAAGCTGTCTCTGCCCCACCATTAACAGTGTGACTGTGCTTAAAAGACATCACCTACCTCACCTCAGCTTTTATATCTACAGAAGAGTGACTATCAGTTTTGTCCACTAATTCAGGATATGTAGAAATAGGGAACTATTTCTGCAGAAGATAACTGCAGTGCTATTAGTACCAGTAATAAGCAAGAGATTAAAAATTCATCTCTACACTGTGCTGCTTCTGCAGGATTTCATTTTTTGGTTCATTCTAAAATGTGCGATTTTTTGTAGAAAAGCTTTGGCCACTGGTGGGCTTTGAAAAAAAATTCACTTGTTCTTTCCTTCAGGAGAGGTTGTCTTGTGTGTTATTCCTTTACTTATCTTTATTCCACGTGAAGGAACTCAGTTCATCCCAGGACTTCATTTTGTTTTATTGCTTCCAATCCTGACTCCTCTTAGCACCGTGCTATGAGCCTTATGGGCTACACTCTGCTCACTTTCTGGCCTGGGGGTAACACTGGCCTGAAATAATGACTGCAATGTCTGGCTATCAGGAGGGGTGTCTGCCATGAAGAATTACACACTGAATTACAGCCTGTTCCAGGCTGAGGCATCTTCTTCGAGTGTAGCTCTGCTTCAAATATGTTGGATTTCTTCCCATCTGCCAAGTCCTCCTTGTTTAACTCATCTTCAGATACAGTCCCCTCAGCGGTTTTTTCTGAGTCTTCTGTTTCTTTATGAAAAACAGCACGCCATTGAATCACTCTCTAAGCATTCCTTTTAGTCTTCAGACCACATCAGAATATATCAGCAATTTACTGGGCTGCTGATGAGCACAACATGTGCAAGCAGCGGAGTTTTGCAAAATTTACTTTCATTCAAAAAAATTTAAAGTCCTTTAGTGCTTATATACACAAAGAAAAATATCCAAGTGTAAATCAGGCATAGCTATCCAGTGCTGCCTGTGTATGATTATCAGTCAGCATTACTACAAAATTAGTAATAAAAGTCAGTTTTAGGCAATCGACCCAAAGGAAGAAATTTTTTGTACTAGAGAATATTGCTTTCTCTCTTACAATAGCTAGAAGATTTCAGAGCAAGGACAATAACAGAATATATCAATTCTCACAGTAGCTAAGGTTTACTACATAAAATATTTACTAGTCAGAGACTGAGACAGCAAGGATAAAGCTACACAGCAGGATCTAGACACATTGTCTTTATCATTGTCTCTTTTTTCCCCCCTATCAAAGAGAGAAAAGTGGACAGGACAGCCCTGCTTAGAACCTCACTATTGCTATGTTGCACACATTTGAAATATTTTCCTATAAAAATAGGAGAAATAAAACCTAACTCTAATTTCCAACCTTACAACTAAAGTAGTCCTCTGTATGATCGAGATGTCCTAGCTCTGTCTCATGCAAGCAAGAGTTTCAAGTCTGTTAAAGTCTGCCTCGTGAGTAAAGGTTACCAGGTTTTTATTAAGCAGAAACATAAACCGGTGACATCACCACAGTTACTTATTAACTTACAGTGTAAAGGAAAATCATAAAAATGAACATGGGGACAGTGCCACAAATGCAACAGGTAATAAAATTAACTGCCTCACGTAAGGTAAAGCAAAACCACATTTCAAATGAAGTACAGGATGGCCTATCTCAGCTGCAGAACATTCATTCCTGTTTCACTTTTCCGAAGCCAAGCATACATGAGAATAAAGGCTTTTCCTTTTCCAAAAGCCTCTGCGTAGGAAGACTGGTCCCACACAGCCTTCAGCATGCAGAGGTGATGGCACCGGCCTTGCACAGAGGTGCAGGCCCAGCACTGCCGCAGCCTGGCACTCTTCCAAGGCCACCTTCCACCTGGACACCAGGAAAACGCCATGGCGAGTGACCGGCAAAGGGGGGACAGCAAAGGGGCAAGCAGGGGACACCAGGAGCTCCTCAGGGCGAGCAGGGATGGGAGCTTCTGAGGGGCCATGCGGTGGGTGCCACAGAGGGCACCCAGCGGGGCGCAGTGAGGAGACGCCCCGGCCGCGGCGGGTGCATGAGGTGCGGGGTGGCGAGAGGGGTGGCTACCGGGGGGCAGATCCGTGGGGCGCGGAGACACACGGGCGCCTGCATTCCGCCCCCCCGGAAGGGCGATGTGGGCCCGTGTGGGCCGGAGCGGGCCCCGACCTGACCTTCCCACCACCCCCGTACCTGGGGGCGCCTCCATGGCGGCGTTACCGGTTTCCAGGCAACCGGCGGCGCGGCGCGCGGGGCGCTCCGGGAGCTGTAGTGCGGCGGGGGTGGCGCGCGCATGCGCCGGCTCGGGGGGCGG
>VYZM01003700.1:518380-547713 GCA_013398915.1 Dromas ardeola | reverse complement strand
GAGAAGCGGCTGAGGGAACTGGGGTTTTACAGCCTGGAGAAAAGGAGGCTGAGGGGAGACCTTATCGCTCTCTACAAGTACCTGAAAGGAGGCTGTAGCGAGGTGGGGGTCGGTCTCTTGTCCCAAGTAACAGGCAAGAGGAAACGGCCGCTAGTTGCGCCAGGGGAGGTTTAGGATGGATATTAGGAAAAAAACGTCTTCACCGAAAGGGCTATCAAACATTGGAACAGGCTGCCCAGGGAAGTGGTGGAATCGCCATCCCTGGACGTATTTAAAAGACGTGTAGACGTGGTGCTGAGGGACATGGTTTAGTGGTGGTTTTGTCAGTGTTAGGTTGATGGCTGGACTCGATGATCTGAAAGGTCCCTTTCGACCTACGCGAGTCTGTGATTCTTTTGGCCACCGTCGCCGTCTTTTCATAACTCAGCGCGAAAACGAAATTAATTCCTTAAACTTTCTGCCCACAAGACGAAGTGAGCGCTCCCGGGCGCCGGCCGGTCACGGCGTATTTCCCCAGACGGCAAGAGCTCGGGCGAAACCGCCTACCTGCGTCCGTACCCTCACATACACCTGTGCGCGCATTTTTTATACTTCTATTTTTTTTATTATTTGTAAGCAGTTTCTGAAGCTGGCGGCTGGCATTTTGTCTTTCGGCCGTACGGAGGAGGAGAGAGGGAGGCGTACCTGCCGCCGGGCGGGCGGCGAGGGGCCGCGGAGGGAGGGGACAGTCAGCCCGGCCCCGGGACAGGTGCCACGGGAAGGGGAGGGCCTGTGGGCGCGGCGGGGTGGCCCGGCGCGGACGTCCCCGGGCGGGCGGCGGAGGAGGCAGCGCCATGGCCCCGCGCGGGCGCTGCCGGTGGGCGCTGCTGCTGGCCTGGCTGCCGGCCGGTGAGTGGGGCCGCGCCGGGGAGGCGGCGGCGGGGTCCCGGTCCCCTCCCCGGGGCCACTCCCCGCCCCGGGACACCCGTGTGGCACAGGGGGCCGGGGCCCGGGAGGCGCCCTTGGGTTTCGCCCGGGGTTAACGTGGTGCGGCGTGGGGGGGAGAGTCGGCGGCCCCGCGACGAGGGGAACGGGCGGCCTGGCTCGGCAGAGCGTTGTTCCCCTTCCTTGGTGTCCCTCCCCGCCGGGCGGAAGAGCGGGGCTCTCCCGATCTCGGCAGGAAAGCCATGCGGAGAGGAGTTTCGTTACCCCAAAGGTGCGGCTAACTGCTTTCCTAGGAGGAAGTGGCCGCCTGCTTCCTGGCAGGCACCAGTATCGGTCGTGTGCGGCCAGCTTGGTTTGGACCCGAGCACAGGGTACGGACACAGAGGGGTTCCCTCACAAGTGCCCACCCCTGCTAGCTGAGCAGCCCCAGCCACTTTGGGGATCTGGTGTAGCTGCAGAGCTTCCAAACCTGCTAGATACATGCTTGTATGGAGAATAGGAGCTCACCTCTGTGTCCACAGGCGGCCTTCAGAGAGCAGTGTCCTTTTTGCCAAGCTTTGCTGGTTGCCTGACAGCTTCTGACCTCTTATAAGGAAATATAGTGGTCATTTTGCTTCTTGGATGCCTGGGTCTTTGCTGAGGATTTAGCTTTAAATACCAAAGGTTTTCACAGAGAACCAGTAAAACAAGAAAAAATAAATGCTAAAACTTGGCTTCACTGGGCTCTGAAGGTTAGTCTCTTCAATAGGCCTGAGGCCTGAGGTAGCAGTAACTTACTAGGATGGTAGTGTCCAGATTTGTTCTTTCCAAGCAGGTTAAGAAGGGTAGCAGCATGCAGTGGAGTAATGCAGTCCAAGTTTAGGAACTCGCCTAAATTTCACAAGTTTTCAGTTCTCTTGGAGGAAGTCAGTATGAAACATCAGACGTGTAGAGATATTTGACTGTCCTCCGGTGGGAACAGTAGTTTTTTAACCTCCTTAGAAAATAAGGAACTTATCTTTCAACTCCTGACTCTTTTGCAGAACAGAGCTAATGAAAAAGGATCTCTTTCATAAAGAGGTTTGGTTTCCGTAAGTGAAAAGCACGTAGTGATTTTGAGTATTTTATTCTTGCCAGAGAGATGCTGCAGTAGGAAACCCATGGAAAATTTGTTCTGTTTCCATGAGCCTCAACAGGTCAGAATTCATTTGATTGACAATGAGATCAAGGTTTTGCCAATCTTAGGAGTTTGAATTTTGGGTTGGTTTCTTGTGATTTCCTGCAGTAAGAACCTGTGGATCAGCTATTTCACAATGAAAGCTGAAACAAGATGTGCTGAAGTACAATGCTCTTCAATAAGAGCAACTGTAACTACCTGTCACCAGTATGGAACTTGCTTTGCTACAGCATTGTAAAAACTAGAGATCCTTGGTTTTGCTAGAGGTTTGCACAGCTGCTGGTATTTTGGTGTTTAAGTGCATGTGTGTATATTTTACTTTTCAGAAAAGCCTTGGACTAAGAGTTTACCCTGGTCTTCTCTGTGTTTGTGTGGTATTTTTAAGGCAAATGAGTTTGCTGCTTGTGCGTTGAGCTGGCAGAGCAGGAGTCTGTTTCAAACCAGAAACTAGGCAAGTACTGCACTGACAATGTCCTACTGCAGAATTGCTTGTTGAGGCAGCGTTTCACCTCTGCAGCATGTTTTCCACCGGGTGGAAACGAGCAAGCTCATATTTGCCTGGAACATACTGTGGAGGTGCAGGCTAAGAGGACACTGAAAAAATGATGCTTGCAGTTGTAATCCAGATGTTACTACATAGTCCCTTGTTCCCTTGCTGTCATCCTGAAAACATGGAGTAGAGGGAAACTCTTCGAATACACGATAAAAATAGAGTGTTGGTTCATGGTGACCCTTTCCGTTGGTACCTTCCAAGCTTCCCTCCTTTCCTTCCCTCCTTTCCTGCTGTTGTGTTCCCCAGTTAAGAAGCAACTAGCATAGCACTGCAACTCCTGCCCTGTCCTCTGGGGTATATTCCAGACTGGGCATCCCACATTTGCTCCACGCTGTTTGTATTACCTTATCGAAGGCAACTGGTGATAACTTCGCTATTGTTAATGACAAGCACAACTTACTGTATTATCGAAGTTTAAATAAGATAGAGATGTCTCTGGAGTGTGGCTAAAATAAAGCGTTGCTTATGAGAAACTGTGTAAAACCTTGCTCGGTGGGTGCAGCTTCTTGGATAGAAAATGCTGTCGAGGTTGTTACAGATGAGTTCTAAGCATACATAACAATAGCTTCATTAAAAAGGAAAAAAAGGGTAATTGATATGTGCTGTTCTGAAGCAGCGATAAACAGATCAAGTTTAACTATGATGCTGCAGCCCAGAAATTGTATTGTCTTAATCCTGGTCACCACTAGGTAAAATTCTGATGACTGTCTTAGCGAGAGCTTGATAAAATCCATTTGGTGTTTATACAATGGCACCACAGGACTTCTCCAGTTAGGATGGCAAGGCAAGGCAATCCCATCATGTGTGCTTCTGGGCCAAATGAATTATCTCCCCCAGGTTGGAGGGACAGTTTTCCCCATGCAGAAGGAGAGCACCAAGTGATGTGCTACATAATGGCTACTAATAGTTGCTTTGGAGAAAAGAATTCAGTCCATAAGGCAGGCCAGTGCAGCTGTCTCAAGCTGCCTTCTGTCAGGGAAAGGTGAGGCTTGCGTTCTAACCAGGATTTGTAACTCTGGATGGCTTCACCAAAGGGGCTGGTGAGGTTCATAGGTGCAGGTCGTGGGTGAGGCTGAGGGAGGTGTACTTCAGTTGTTGGTCTGGTGCAGAGTGAAAGTTGTGATGCAGTGTCCGTTCCTGCTGGCTGACTGCCTTCTGTGTTCTCATTTGCAGGTTGCCTCTCCCTGCTGGTGACAGTGCAGGATGTTGAACGTTATACCACCTTATTTGCCAGTGTTGTCCTCAGGTGTGACTACAGCACCTCAGCACAGCTGCAGGACGTGGTGGTGACCTGGCGCTTCAAATCCTTCTGCAAGGACCCCATCTTTGACTACTACTCAGTCTGTAAGTGTCAGGCTTGTCCTCCAAGGAATCCCTCTTCAAATGGAAAGGAAGGGGAAGGTAGACTTACAGGGGAATACAGGCTTTTGACCTCTTCCTGCCCGTAAACTAGGTCAGGTGGTGGTATTTCCCTGCACTCCAAGAAAAAATAGGTCATGTCTGTGATTTCCTTTGCAATGTCAATGCTTTATGATATGATGTTGTAGCAATCCCAGCCAAAGCAGCTCATTTGTCCTCCTTGTCATCAACTCAGAAGGCAGAGATGCTCAGCCATGTTTGACGCGTGTCAATCTTGGCAGCCTCACCTTATGCTTCAGCATGTTTGAAAGCAAGGGCCCTGCAACAAGTGGACTTTATGATTCCATGGGGGACCCTATGGTTGGAGCTAGATACCTGTGCCCAGGTATTACTGATTTTGGAGTCACATTTAGAAGAAACACATGTATTCTGGAGGGCAGAAAGACTTCTAAGTAATAACATTTAGTACTGGTGGCAGCACTTCATGTGCAGACTTTCTGGTGCGTGCAGCCTTAATTCAGGAGTGTTTAAGATGGTTATTAAGGTGGTATGCAAACTGCATCCTGGGGTGCATCAAACACAATATAACCAGCTGGTCAAAAGAGATCCCACTGTATTTAGCACTGTTGCAGCCTCACCTTGAATACTGTGTGCTGTTCTGGGCCCCACAATTTAAGAAGGATGTGAAGGTTCTTGAATGTGTCCAGAGGACAACAACAAAGGTCATGATGGGTCTGGAAGGCATGTCTTATAAGGAGCAGCTAAGGGCTTTAGGCTTGTCTAGTTTGGAGAAAAGGAGGCTGAGGGATGACCTCATTGCTTTCTACAGCTTCCTGAGGAGAGGCAGTAGAGAGGGAGGTCTCTTCTCCCTGGTATCCAGTGATACGACGTGTGGGAATAGTTCAAGGCTGCACCAGGGGAGGTTTGGACTGGACATTAGGAAGCATTTCTTCACCGAGAGGGTGGTCAAACACTGAAACAAGCTTCCTAGAGAGGTGGTCGATGCCCCACCAAAGGGGTATTTGGACAATACCAAAGGGTATTTGGACAATGCCCTTAATAACGTGCTTTAACTTTTGGTCAGCCCTGAAGTGGTCAGTCAGTTGGACTAGATGATCACTGTAGATCCCTTCCAACAAAACTCCCCTCTCTTCCCTTCCCCTGAAACAGTCTGCAGTCTGGGTGGGTTGGGTAGGCATGTTACCAAGTGCTCTACAGCCTAGTCCTCAAGCAGGTGGGTTCCTGGCTCTGCTGATGCCAACATAATGTGAGTCCTTTGAGCCCAGGCTCAAGGTAATAGCCCCCAACAGGGACAGAAAGCATGAAGGTCACGGTGTTTGCTTAGTTGGATCTGCTCTTCATGATCCGTTGGAGATACAGCAACGGAGGAACCTTTAACAAGCTTTGTCCTCTCCTCTCTTCATTGCAAGCCCTTTACAGACAATGCTGACTGTCTGTATCAGCTGTCTCCCCAAACGTCAGCTCCCAAATACCTGGAAAATAGTTTATATTGTGAGTCTGTCATAAGAGTATTGGACAGAAATTGCTTCTAGCCCTCCTTTTCTGTCTTTATGAGCTCCACAACATCTAATGGGATACAGGAGGGAGATCCCTGCAGCGGTTCCTGTATGTCTGGAGATTTTGTTTGGTAAATAAAAGATACTTTTGTTTTAGTTCCAGTACTCCTGGGAGTTTTATGACTTCTTTTCCTTACAGTTTATCTTCATAGTGGGAGCTGCCCTCCAACCTACCACCATTAGTTTCTTTCTGCTGTTGTTCTTTCAGCTGTGACTGCAGGAGGCATCTCCTCTGCAGCCCCTGCATTCTCAAAATCTCTGCCATTCCTGTGGCTCTACCTCTGTTTGCTTTTGAGTACTCCAAAGCGACTTGTCCTTGCTGGTTTGAAGCCATGCTTTGTATTATTAAACCAAAGCAAATGCACACATGCATTCAAGAGTTTCTCTGCTGCTCACAAAGGG
Organism: Dromas ardeola; assembly: GCA_013398915.1. Taxonomy (NCBI): domain Eukaryota; kingdom Metazoa; phylum Chordata; class Aves; order Charadriiformes; family Dromadidae; genus Dromas; species Dromas ardeola. The sequence continues at coordinate 541,742 of VYZM01003700.1, read as the reverse complement.
ATAGAAATTGGTCCATAACTTTTGGCATCTTACTCGATGATGTGTGTTTGTAGCATATCAGGCTGCTCTAGCTCTTGGCCAGGACCCATCTGACGACTGCAATGACAGCCAGAGAAAGGTGCGCATTGTCATCCAGAAATATGGGCAGAAGGAACCTGTGTTGGGTATCGACTACCAGCAACGGAAGATCACCATTCAGAACCGTAAGTGACTTGATCTCCCAGGCAGGGACTGAACTCAGTAACTATGTGATATCTGGGCCTGCCAAGTGAAGAGAAGCATGAACATAGCTAATGTCATCTGTAGCTTATATATTCTGTGAGGTGGCAATGAAATAAGAGTCGTGAAAGGCCCTGTCCCCAGCTGTCCTGAGGGTGTCGGAGGCACTAAAAGCTAAGGCTGAGCTGAGGATGCCTGAGCATTTTCCTGAAGAATGCAAATGTAAGCTGAGGACTACAGGGACTAGAAAACAGTTCTTCTTTCAAAGAAGTACTGCATAGTTGTCTACGTCCATTATATGCTCCCTGATGGCCTGACGCAATAGCTGCTGCTACTGCCAGAAGAATTATTGGGATGGCTGGCCTAACAGGGACAGTGCTCTGTGTTCCAAAACCAGTAGGGTTGGCAGCTGTACAGATCTGTTAACATCCATCACCCAGCAGAATGCTGGTTATTTCACTCCACACAGAACTGGTCCTGCTTCTAAGAAGCGTTGCCTTCCAGCAACACAAAGAAAAAAGGGACTGGCAGTTGATGCTCTTTTACAGGAGTTCTCAATGGACTCAAGTGGGATTGTTTGAAGATGATGGCTATGCTTGGGAAGAGGGTAGATGCAGTACTGTATGTCACCTGCAGGCAGAGGGTCCTCTTAGACTGGGACCTGAAAGTAGTGTGTGCCAGTCCCAAATAACCTGCTGACTTTCTCTCTCAGGGGCAGACCTTGTCATCAGTGAGGTCATGTGGTGGGACCATGGTGTGTACTACTGCACGGTGGAAGCACCAGGAGATACCTCAGGCGATGCGGACAAAGAAGTTAAGCTGATTGTTCTCCGTAAGTGCCTGTGATTTGTTGCCTTGGTTGCAGATATCTCCCCCTGTTCTATTTCCCCCCACCCCAAAATGTCTCCATCAGTGGAGAGGTGCTCAGTAACTTACTATGCCCAGGTACATCAGGACCCTCTTTCTTTCTCCGTGTTTCCCATAGACTGGCTCACAGTACTCCTCATCATTCTCGGTGGCCTCCTCCTCCTTCTGCTGATTGGAGTATGCTGGTGCCAGTGCTGCCCACAGTATTGCTGCTGCCACATCCCATGTGTCTGCTGCCCAACTCGGTGCTGCTGTAATGAGGAAGGTGAGGTTCAAGCAAATGTGCATCCATTCATAGCTTCTGTCAAGACACAAGCTTGACTCAGAGCTTGATGAGCTCCACTTTCTCCCCCCAGTTCAGCGTCCATATGGACTGAGACAATTCTTTGGCCAATGTGACCCCCATGACCATTTTGAGTTTAGAGGAGAGGAGCTAGGATACATGTAGCCCATCTTGCTCCTCTGTGACCTACTTTTAGAAGTTCCTCCCTACTCACACCTTGCTACCAACGTCTCTCATCTCATCCAGGGCATGATCACTTCCCATGTACGAGTAGCTCAGGTCTTTTCTTCCCTGTCTTGTGGTTCATATGCGTGTGCATGTGAGGAGGGCAAGCGAATGCCTTGGTACTACTGAGGTACTCTGAGAGGTAATTACGTAAAAGTGGAATTTTCTATTTTAATGTTATTTTCAGAGCTGCTCCTTCTACAAGAAAAAGATTTTGTTTGTTATTCTTTGGGGAAAGGAAACGAGGAGAAAGAAAGGAGAAAGACAGTCTGTCTTGGTGGTCAACCCTGCATATGCACTCTGAGCTTTTGAGGGTCAAGAAACTTTGTTGTGCATAGTTTTTAGCAGTAATAAAGATTCTGTAGCTGACCCTGTGCTCTTAGTAAGGCCAGTGTTTGATTTTGGCTACTGAAGTCATATAACCTCTGTGTTCCTGTGACTGAAATTTAGTAGCGACACAAGGTGGAATAGGCCCCCTGCAGTTTACACAATCTGAAAGGAACAAAATGCAACAAATACGTTTATATAACACTGAAATCACCAGATTCTTCCACAGATGCTACAAGGAGAAGATTTATGAACAAGGAACTCTGTTTCTGGTTTCCCTGTACCTGAAAAAGAGCTATTTGGTATACCTTAGGTGTTAGTAAGCTGTGAGAGTTTTAGATATAAGCTTAATTTGCTTATCCCTTGCAAAGCATCCCTCTCATTTGCTAAAAACAAAACAAAACACTTTCTGGGAGCTTTACAAGCTGTCAAGTCAAATGTGTAGTATTGAGGAGGCCATGGAAACTTGGCAGAAAAATTAGTTTCCGTGAAGGGAGAGTGAGGTGATGGAGATGAAAGACTCATACCTCCAGAATTCCTAGTTCTCGGCAAAAAAAGGGATTCAGAATATGTATGAGTTCTTTTTTGTTTTTCTGTGCTATAGGAGATGATAGTGTACACGCTCCAGACTGCTGCTCTTGTCTTTCCTGCCTCCTGTTGAGGATAGGTAGGAGGGATTCTTGCAGGGTTCCCGAAACCTCTCCCTGGTCATGACAGAAGGTACAGACAAGTCCAGCCTCCCTGACTGGCTGATGGATTCTGTGGCTGTAATTTCCATCCCAGCTGCCTGCCCTCTTGATCCACTTTGCCTGCTCCCCCCTTCTAGCACCCTTCTCTTCACTTCCTCTGACTTGCTTTTTTGCACTCCAAAAAATGAACTGGAGGGGGCATCTTAAAAAACAGTCACGAGGAATAACAGTTCCACACAGCTGAAGGGAAGGCAAAAATCCTCAACTAAGTCTTAAGAGTTACAGTGCAAGAGGAGTATGGGTGATTTCTTCCCAATTATTGGCCACTAGAGGGTAGCCTAGATCTGCTGAACAGTTACAGATGCCGTTGAGGTAAGGTAATGCTGGGTGGTTTAACTAACATGATTTTGAACCTAGTAATAAAAGTGCATTGTTTGAGTAATTAGGAATTGGTGTACAGAAATACTAAACATGCCCCAGGAGCAAGCCAATTACATTCCCCATGGAAATCTCTGAGAAAAGTCCACTACGGTAAATATACGTTATGACCTCCTCCTGTTCTTATTCGTTCCTTTTCTGCTGTGGACTTCTACCACTTATTGGTGCAAAATAGGATATACTTGCACTTGGGTCTGACTAGGTTGGAAAATATTTTTTTTTTTATAATTGGATAATTGGCCCAGCATCTGTAAAGTCTGTCAAAGGTGAAGAACAACCTTTCTCAGCAGGGAGTAAGTGGAGGGAACGACATGACATTCTGCCAAAGTTTTATAGCAGGTATGAGTTTTGGAATTAGGGTGAATCTGACCTTCCTCAAATAAATAGTTTCACTTCCATTTTGCAGGTGGGGAACCAGAGTATATATTGGGTTCAAACTGGAAGGCAAAGTATCTGAGGAAGAAAGAGAGGATGAAGGTAGTGAAGGAAGTCCACGGGTAATTCTGCATTTGTTCAGCTGTAGGGAGAAATCAGAGAATTACAGGGACAGGATGACTTTGGTCCTAACGACTGCCTTCTTACCCTACAGAGGGGAACCCTAAGTAGGTATGCTCACCACAGCTACTGGGCCTTTCACTCCTCAGGCAAAGACTAGTCAAAACCCAGGGACATGCACTCAGCAGGTTCTAAGACATTCTCAAGGTGATAACTGGAGGAACAGGAGAGGGAGAGATAAGGCCTTTCTTTTTATCCTTTTTCATTTTCCTCTTTCTCTCTTCCTCTAAGTTTGAAACATAAACTAGAGGAAATCCCTTGGGAAAAGAAATAACAAAGCAAGTTTGACATAAAATGCTTGAAAGCTGCTACCTCAGGCCACACAGATTTGAAGAAAAATCAGAGTATTAGGACTAAAACCCCTGAAGTTTCCAGCTTTGTAGTTCAGTGTGGTTGGATCCAGGTTGGGGAGAGGGAGTTTGGAGTGGAGAATGAAGTGGAGCTGCATGAACTGTGGGGAAAGCGAGGGATGTGTTGAGAGGCAAGGTCAGTCCCTGTTTTGCTGCAAGCAGTGCTCTCTACAAATTCAACGAAACCACTAAAGGAGGACATGTTTAATAACTGGAGTGCTACCTGAAACGGAGAGCTCAGTCCCAACGAGCTTGCGGTCTAAATGCTGCCTGCTGCAGATGAACCCAGGGGACAGAATTAATTGGAACTTAGCTGTAGCCTGGTTTCTTAAAGAAGCGAGGCTTAAGCAGTCAACCTGTCTGTCTATTCCCTGTCTCTTTCCCTCCAATAGCTTTTAATTTCATCAGCCAACTTCAGCCAGATTTATCAGAGGGGTAAAAGTCTCAAAGGCAATTACGTTCCTATCTGTCTTCTGAACTGTATAGCCAGGAATGCTCTGTTCGTGCCTGACCAGAGAAGAGGCTGCAGTAAAAGCCTGCCACTTCTGTAACTCCAGAGAAACCATATAAGAGAAATTTTGCAAAGGCCCTGTTGCAGAAAAGCTTCACCCAGTAATGACAGACAAACCATGCAGAGTCAAGCTTTGTAAGGTCTGGGGCTTGCAGAATTTACTTGCTCGTAAACTTAAGTTTTGATTGTGGTAGAAGGAGTAAGTTTTTGTAAGATGTTTTTAGGTATTCCCAAAAAAGAAGCAGCAACGAGTGATGATTTTGAAGACAGGGATGGTGAGGTTGTGTAGAGGAGGTGAGATGTAAGTGCTGGAAAAAGTGAAGTGGAACTGGAGCCTGACCCCATGAGTAGGGGTCTGCAGTTTGCAGTTGTGGGAAAACAGTGAGGGAGAGAAATTTCCTCTGAGTTTGCTCCTTTGGCACACTGGACATTGCTGTCGAGAATAGGAAATTTAGTTTGTTCACCAGTTTGACTACACTGTCCTAAGGGATTTAATTTTAGCAGTCATGCAGAGGTAAATTACAGAAAGAGACAGCAAGAGTGGCTGAAAGACTAGAATGGGAGAAGCTGGACAGTGCACCTCTGAGTGCCCTATTTGTGGAACAGAGAGGAAATGGTGGAATATGGTGTGGAAAATATGCTCTGGACAGAGCCCACATGAAGGTGGCAAAAAAGGTCCCGTTTAGCTGTAAATCAAAGCCAAAAGGGGAAAGGACCAATGATGAGCTGAAAGAGTTTTAAGAGAGAGAAGACAGTGTGGTATGTCTTGCTGTATGAAACATTATTTCCCAGCTTTCTGCAACTGTACTCATAATGACAGGGCAGGTAGAACTCTTGCATTTGGTTGTGTACTTACAGTGCCATTGTTCCCAGTTGCTGGAATTGTACCCTGAATATCAGGCAGTAACCCTTTTCTTCTGCTTCAGGTATCTTTTTGAAGCTGTACAACTTTGTATTGGAATTTCCTGTGCTTTATTTTACTTTGTCATAGGGTGGAGAGAGCTTTTCATTCTGTGAATTTCCTGTATCTGATCACATCCAAAGGCTACAGTCTGTCAAGCAAAATGGTATGTGGTCTGCAAGCTGTGCTCTCTGGATAGCTGCTGAAAGCTTTTTTTCTTCTGTTACAGTACTGAAACGGCATCGGTTCATGAAGCAGGCTCAAGCACTTGCACCTTGGATGTCACCCAACATGTTCTACGGAGGTGGCGACAGGAACTCGCAACTTTCCTCTTACCAGCTGAACCCTCTTCTGCAACAAGGTGAGACCGTGGGCATCATTTCAGAGGGAAACCAGGATGAGAAACGGGTAACTTCTTAGGGAGGTTCCACAGGTGAGGCTTTAGCCTCTCTACCACCAAAGAGAGAAATGTTACATCCGCAGTGTACTATAGACTTGCCTGGGTGGATAAATACAGCCTGTCCTTCTTAAGTGTCTTGCTAGGCTCAGTGCTGGGTGAAGTAATTTAATACTAACTAAGGTATATCTGTGCTACACCCCAGTAACTGCAGGGTAAATATACCCAGCTTATCTTGCTTCGTGTGGTAGAGGAGGGTGCTGTCTCTTTGTTCTGCTGTGCTGGTCACGGTCAACTCCTTATAGCCAAAATTGACATGACAAGTGAGGTGCAATTTGTTTGAGTTCTTATCAAATGTCTAGTCTTCAAATGATTAAGGGCAAACTGCCTTCTGTGCAATAGATACAGCCTGCATGCAGCAAAAAATTAAGGACTCTTTAGTGAACTAGGAAGAATTTTCCAGTTGTTCTGCCCCAAAATCGTTTGTATTAGTGGTATTTATTTGTAACTTTAATGGAGGAGGGAAGATGGAGTCTCTGAAGTCCTAGAGAAAAAAGTAATAAAATAACTTATTACCAGTAATATCATTTAATCGCCCAAGGAAAATAGGGGAATTCAGCATAATGATTTCTCAAATAAATACAACATATTTTTCATCTGAAATTAGCTTTTCATCACTATACAGCAATCACAGATTTACTCTGTGTCCGATGAGTCTTAACTGTTATTTGAAGAAATACTTTGCAAACATCTTAAATGCTAGATTCAAGATGTTTGACTATATACCTTTTTAGCCTGCTAGTTAATTCTGCAGTTACCATTTTTCCTAGCCAGGGCACCAGTTTTCCTTAGGAAGATCTGGTGACTGAGCCACCACGATTTAAGACAGAATGTACTGAGTCTTCTCAAGGAAATCCACGTGCATGCTGGCAGAAAATGGGCAAGTAAGTTCCTCAGGCAGTTTCTTAGCCTGTGTTTTCACAGTCCTTGAATCTGCTATGCTTAAATTTCCCTTAAATTTGTTTCATGTCAGCATTTTAGAGATGTTGGGTAGAAGGGACCTCTAGGGTCATCTAGTCCTACTAGCAGCTGTCACCAACCTCAGTCATATTAGCTGTGGCTTTGTCCAGCCGAGTCTTGGAAACCTACAAGGATGGAGATTCCATGACTTCTTCGGGTAACTGTTCCAGAGCTGCACCAGTCTCCCAGTGAAGAAACTTCTCCATTTGCTACTTAATGTATACATACATATGTGTCTGTATGTGTGCATATATATAAAATTTTCTTTTTCTTTTGCAGTATTGTTTCATATTTCTTCCAGTTCAATGAGATATGAGAGGAAACACTATGACCTTTCTCTGATTTTTTTTTTTTAAATAAAATTTGGTATCAATGGTGTAGGAAAAAAATGCTCCTTTCTCTAAACACATATTTCCAGGTGTGCTGGATGACTTTGATTTCTTACCTCTGTGCTGCCCAAAACAGCACAGATCATGCTGCAACTTACTAGTTAGTACTCTTTCCACCTTGCCTTGTGGGGTCTGGATGTGCCAGTTGTAGTGCTTGAAACTCGTGCAGCTCTTGCAGTTAGGAGGAGCAGGAGAAGAGAGGCTCAAAAGTGACTCAGCCAGGATCAGCAGTGCAGAAGGGCCCTCTCTCTATTGTTTCCCCTTGCTGCATTCTCCTGTGCTTTTATCCTTAGATGTGTCTCTGCAGAACAGTCTTCCACTGGTGCAGCCACAAGCTCAGCTTTTCCCTAACAAGGGTGTTCTGGACTATCTGGAGTCTGAAATCCAAAACCTTAACATGTCACAGCTCCGGCCACCCTCCCACCAGCAGCAGGCTATGCAGCCCAGCTTGCTGTCCTCCCTGGGCTCCGAGATCATGCCGCCTCCTCTTGCTGATCATGTCTCCTCCATCCATGGGAGCAGCAACTCCTCACGGCCACAGAGAGCTGCCCGCACCCCCAGACCCTGGGACACTGCAGCAGAGGACAGGAGGGAAAACCGAAGATTGCCCTTGCCTTCCAGTGAGGATTCTCGTTCCAGCTACAGTCAGGAGCCCTGGGACAGGCGGCGAGAGGACCATCCTCAGAGGCAGAGGGCAGGTGGCTACAATGGCAGGCCCCAGCACTCCAGACGGGATGTGTCACCCCCACGCCAGGCTGAGAGGGGTAAGAGCAGCAGTAGCAGCTGCAGTTTCTATCCGGAGGAGGCCAAGGAGCGCTCCAGCCACCATCGTGGCTGGAGACCAGAGCCCACAGGGAGGCCAGAGTACCAGCACCACACCAGGAGGAGCAATAACTCAGGTCAGCGACGGCACAGCTACTCTCCCCCTTCTCGACGGGGATCATGGAGCTCCTCAGAAGAGCAAGTCCGTCTTCCACCAGCAAACCGCAGGCGGCGACACCAGTCTCGGGAATGGCCAGAAGATAAACCCCCGAGCTATCGGTCATTAGAAGTCATCCCAGGTCAGGAGAAGAAGCACAAAGGCAGCGCAGGGCCACGATCGGTGAGTCAGATGCCTTTTCGCTTTCCCATCTAAGAGAAGAGGTGGGTTTTGTGGAGTGAGAGTGAATGTTTATTACTTTCTGCATCCTGCCGTATTTCAAATGGAGGGCAAGGCCCTGCGCAGCTTGGTTATGAAGAGGCTGCTGAGTTCCCTGCCTTCAGACATGTGTTGCATGGCTATAGTGTGTTCAGGGGCAAAGTGTGCAATCAAATAAAGTAGGTCCCCTATCACATCCCACATGGAGTGACATGTTATACCTTCTCACTCCTGTCCCCACCTAGAGGCCTTTGGGGCTCTATGTATGTGTTGGTGTTACAATAGCTGTTGTCCTGGCACTGCCTGGGGAGAAGCCACTTCCAGAGTAGGCAGCAGTACTGAGTATCCCCCTGCAACCCTCTCTGATGTTGGTTTACTTCTGATTTCTTTTAACATGTGCATGATTCTCCTATTACTGATATCCAGCGTTTGATTTTATAGTGTCTTGGTGATATTTTTAGGATGGTTCATATGGGAAAGCATCCAGGTGAGATGCCTAAAGCTACATGAAATAGGCTACAGTGGTGAGAAAATGTAGAGTTTCTCTACAACTACTTGAAAGGACATTGTAGAGAGGTTGGTGCTGGTCTCTTCTCACAGGTAATTAGCGATAGAACAAGAGGGAATGGCTTTAAGCTGCAACAGGGTGGGTTTAGACTGGACATTAGGAAAAAATTCTTCACAGAAAGAGTGGTCAGACACTGGAATAGGCTGCCCAGGCAGGGGGTGGAGTCACCATCCCTGAATGTGTTTAAGAGTCGTTTAGATGTGGTGTTGGGGGATATGGTGTAGGGGAGAACTTTGTAGAGTGGGGTTGATGGTTGGACTCGATGATCCCAAGGGTCTTTTCCAACCTGAATGATTCTATGATTCCATGATTCTATGAAATGTGTGATCCTTCAGGACGGGTGGAAGAGGATGGCTTGCTTTTTGGGACTCCTGAGAACTGAACATGCATTATATGGGCAGCAAACAGCTATTGTTCACAGCTCATCTTGTCAGTTTACACTGGGACTAGATTTCAGGTAGCAACCTAAGTGTGACCTAACCTTCATATCCAATTGCTAGTCTCCAAGTTAGATAGTGTATTCCCCCTTACAAAAATGAAGTTTTTTTCAAATAAAAAAATGTTAGGTGCCCCTTATTACATATATGCAGAATTTTACCAGGTGGGAATCTTCTCAAAGGGCTGTATTTTGCACATTACCATTTTCCCTTCCGAGTTTTGGAAGGAAGTGCAGTTCTAGCCTCAGATGGGATGTGTGTATGTATGAATGGTTTTGTTATGGTGCTCACAGCAGGTAGGAAGACATATGATTTCCATTCATCATTCCTTGTTCCTGAACCTTTTATTTTCTCTTGCAGGACAGAGGAAGTTCCCACAGTGGAAGAAGCATAGTCATTTAATGTCAGTACTGAAAGAACTAAGATTCCCACTGGACTCCTCTTAGCTTTTCTACTACGTGTGTTGGGATGGCTGCTTTTGATTGAACTGACAACCAGCAAAAAAACAGATGAAGCTGCTTCCCCTTAGACTTGTAACTATGAAGAATCTATGTCTAGTGGCCATGAAAGCAATACATAACCCCTTTTTATTCTTGTGGTCCGTTGAAGATATTCTGTTGGAAATGGAGTTTTTTTTAGTTAATGCTGTATTCCCAGTCTTTAAAGAGAGATACCAGTTGTCTTTGTTAGTTGCCCTGGCACTGCAAGGAGCACAGTCTGTAGAATGCTTTGCACACTGCTTACTGGAGAATAGCTCTGATGATCACAGAGTTGTAAAGTCACAGGACAGTGGAACAATCTAGGTTGGAGGAGGCCTCTAGAGGTTATCTGATCCAGTCCCCTGGGAGTTTGGCATAGGGAGGCACAGCATCTCATTTCTGAGGTGCTCTGTTGTGCTTCACTATGTGGAATGTTTGCTGCTTCTGCTTGGCTGCTCAGTATAATTTGGGCAGTTGCTTCCTTTTGTCCTCAGTAAGCCTTTCTCCCAAACAGAAGGATCACAATGTTGGAAGGATGTTTGGCTGCCTTAAGAGCTCACTAACACCTCCGCAAATTGCCAGCTTATCTACCCTATCCTGACTGAAGCAACCTGCCCTACTTTAAGCTTAGACCTTAGTGCCTTAAAGATACTTGTTCTAGCCTTTAACCCAGACTTGAATTTATTTGTAAACTTAAAGGGCTAAATTTACCAAGGTTTGGCCATTCCTACAGAGACTGAACAAGACATGACTACTGTCCCTCACACCATGGACCAGAATTTCTTTCAACTCTAGGAAGCGTGACTTTGGTGGATATATCTTTCCTAAGCCATGTACTCTTTTCCATGCATTTTATATTCTCACTTTTCTCTCTGTGCCATGTATCATATACATGCGGTGGGATAAAGGACTGTGAAGAAGTTTTACAGTCACCATTTTTACTGTTGTCCTTGATCTTTACCTGGACATTTATACCAGCTCTGCATATGTGGTGCATCTGATCTGTAGCTAGAACACAGAATTTCTGGACACTCTGAGACCAGTTACAAAGGAGAACAACTTGCCATTTCTCCTTGATGTGATTGATCCACTGTTTTCATTTAAAATGTGCTGGAAAAAGAGAGGTTCTCTGGGTGCTGGCTGCTTCCACAGGAAACGCTTGCCAAAGGCACTTCTTGGATTCAAGAAACTTAAAGGAGCTTTTGGAGGACCTTGTGAAGTATTTTGTAACCCAGAGGCACTAGAGATTGGCCAGTATCAATGACTGTATTGCCTAGCTTATTTCCCAACCAATGCCGCATGGGACACTTGCTACTATTTGTTCGTTAATGTTCTAATTACTGATGTGCTTATGCTTTCCCTTGGAAGACTGACTTGGAGAGACTTTCACTTTGCCCACTTCCTTTTTTTTCTTTTCTTTGGACAATGATGGGAAACACCACACTTGGAGCAAATACTCCTAGCTGGATATCCAATGCAGTTGCTGGTCAACCAAAGGCTACCACAGAGAGTGCTCATTTTCCTACAGTTTCCTGGCTGACAGTGCTTATTTCTAATTCCTGTGTATGGACATAAAGCAGGAGGACCCACTAGCTTCTCTGGTTCACTTTGTTTCTGAACCACAGGCCTACTTTTTGAAGACAAGAGAGGCTGTTCACCAGCAGTTGATGGACAGCACAAAACAGAGCTAGAAGAGCTAAAAGACCAACTCCAAAGTTTGAATTCAAGAAAGGAAGCTGTATTAAGTGTAGCTCTTGTCTGCTTTAGACCCAAACTGTGAATAATGTGAACTGACCCATGAGTTACATCTGAAATCTAGGGAATTAAGTGTGTTTGCAGAAGTTGCAAAGCCAGTATCACTCTTGAATCTGGTTCTCAGTCACTGGCTGTGAATCATTTTTATCCTTATTTATTGATATGCGGAGGGTTTTATGCATCCCCTCTCCTGTGATGGGCTAGTACATTTTTTAGTTAAGAGGAGTTTATGGCGACTGCAATGACAGAATATAATATGGGGCTCCTTCATCCAAAACTAGCACCCAGTTTTGACTTTAGCATTGCCCTCTGGCGACAAGTAGCAGATACACAGGGCTCTGCAGATTCTCCCCTTGGAAGCTGAATTAGTAGCTTGAAATTTGACTCTCTCCTTATGCTTCCAATAGGTCCATACATCATGCAGGACACCTTCTTCTCCTTGTCATCTCAACCCAGCCCAAATGTCTGGGTTTCAGGGAAGGGCTGCCCCTTTCTGCATCAAGAGTAGAGGCTATTGAGACATCACTTGAGATCCCAAGATGAGAAAGAGTTCACTTTCCTTCACATTCAAGTGTCCACAAGCCAACAATGTCCATCAAGTTTGCTCAAGAGCAAGAACCCCCTCACACAGCAAGAAAACCTAGATGGCTTTGTGTAACAGTAGCAGCTGTTGAAGCTTGCTGCTGTACTATGAGCACACTAACTGCAGAGGTTGTGCTTTTTTATCTAAATCCTGTGAAGGAGCCCTCCATCTTTATTTGTTCCTCTACTCCCCATACTAGAGCTAGGGTGACTAATTGTAGATTGTGTGAATTTGCGCAATTTGTGCTGTGTGAAGTCTGAAGAGTTTTATCTTTATCGTACTTGAGCTCCTCTTCAGTCACTTTGTTCATATTTATAGAAACATTAAACAAAACTCTTCAGGGAAAATTGATTGTATCTCAGTCTTAATTCTGTAGCTTCTTAAATTGTGACAGAAGTAGATTAGGTTATCCAGCAGGGAAGCAGAAATGGTACCAGGTTTACTGGTCCACAGACCACTGCGGTTCATAAAATACCAGTTGGTGGGCTGCGAAATAATGACAAAGGAAATCTATATCTGCGTGCTTTACAATTGCAAGCAGACAGAAAAGTGGGAAGGAAACAGGCTCTGCTTTGAATGCTTATTTCTGTTTTTAATTGGCTATAAATGAAAGCCGTTGTGACAGCACTGCACAATACTATGTGGACTCTTTTTTTCCAGTAAGATTACAGGGTCTTTGACTTTTCAAAAGAGAGAGAGAATTGAGCAGCTCAAATACTGCACACTGAAAGAAATAACAGTAGGAAGTAGCCTAGCCTTGTTCTTTCTAGGTTGTAATTTATTCACGCTTAATTTTTCAGCCATTCCAAAGAGTTGATGTTTGTACGTCAGCCCATTTGTGATGAAAAAAAGTTGAATATGTTTCACATTTGGGAGTTACTGCCATTCTGGACTTTTGTTCTTCCTGTCATGCAGCTGAAGGGAGATACCTTACCCCCAAGAATGAATTTTCTGTCTCAGATAAAGTGCCTTGATAGCCAGTGGAGTTACCCTAATTTAAAATAATAATGTCATGAGTAAGTAACCATGCCACATGGGGCAGATAAGGATGCCCGTGCTGCTCCTGTCAGCTGCTTTTCACCTCAGACCAGAGATTCATAGGAGAAATAAAAAAATGATGTAATTTTTCTTTGATTAAGAAAGGACTTGCAATATCTGGCTTTCTTGCTTATTTGTAGAGTGCCCTGCCATTCCGGAATGCCATTCCAGGAATGGAGGGCAAGGGCTGATTCTTGTGCAATCATTGATCTGGTCTTGGCAAGTGCCTGTTTGGCAGTAGAAAGTGCTGAAATGCCCGGTTGCTATCTCTGGGACTGTATTCATGATAGCAATCATGAGCTAAAGTTAGGTTAACTTTGGCGGGGGGGGAAGTTACCTTGTGTGATAATAACCACAAGGCAAAGCTCTTCAGCAGTACCTATTACTACATAGGGTAGCTAAGTCCCCTCTGCGTTACTACCTCCATCAGTTTAAAACACCCACTTAATATGGCTAGAGCCTTCCATTTGTCGACTTGACATAGGACAGATATGACGCTTGAGGTTTTATTAAATTAACCCCCACAAGAAATGACTGCTCGTTGCTATTTCTGCGAAGTTTAATGCCTATAATGTGCCATGTGCTGGTCTTCTGAATATTATTCCAGCTGTAAAAGCAGATGGTAAATGTGTAGATTCTCTTCAATGACTGTCAAATGTATAATTAAAATATAAGAGAACTTTCAACCAGTTGCTCTTGTGTGTTCTTCCTAGATGATAAATTGCTTTTTAGTGTTTGCATCAGAATTGGAACTGAAAATTCTCCGTTCTTACTTCTGGAATTAACCTTGTTATACGTTAGTAAGGATATTCTGTTGTTATTTTTTGGACAAAAATGCAAAATGGTTTGCTTGTATGGGGGATTTTTCTTGTTCGTCTCATTTTGGGAGACTTTTTTCTTTTTTTTTTTTTAAGAAATAAGATAATTTGAATAAATACTCACCAAGAGAGTGCAAAAAGTGTCTGTGAAACCATTGGCAGACCTCTTTAATTGTGTGACCCACTGCAGCAATTGCTGACTTGGCTGTCATGTCTGTAAAACGAGGATGCTTACTGTTTGGTTCTGAAGTATTTCAAGCTCCTTAAGAAGAAAAGTCTCCTAGAAATTTTGTTTTGTTGATAAGTGAAGATACTGGCTGAGCTTTTCACGCTTTCCACGTGACAGTCACCTAAGTGACTGACATACGTGGCTGACATATGAACGGAGGTCTGTTGGGTCTCACAGAGTAGGCTTAATTTATGCCGCATGTCCTCCCCATTCCTCTTAGCTAATGCTCTTTGTAGCTCAGTGTTGCTCAGTTCCTTTCTATCTCTTCCCCGTACTGCTTCATGGTTGCACATGCCAAACACAGATGGTTGGCCTGACCGAAGACCCAATGAGCACATGGAAATTGAGCTATGGGAAAACAGGCCATACGGTGACAATGCAGCCACTTTCTGACTGGGACCAGGTCCCCTGGGAGCCTGGGGAGAAGTTATCGTAGAATCATAAAATGGTTTGAGTTGGAAGGGACCTTTAAAGTCATGTTGTCCACCCTGCCCCCACTTTGAGCAGGAACATCTTTCACTATATCAGGTGGTTCAAAGCCCCATCCAACCTGACCTTGAACACTTCCAATGACAGGGTGTCCACAACTTCTCTGGGCAACCTGTTCCAGTGTCTCAGCGCCCTCATCATAAAGAATTTATTCTTTATATCCAATTTAAACCTACCCTCTTTCAGTTTGAAATCATTTACCCTTGTTCTGTCGCTACAGGTCTTAGTAAAAAATCTTTTTCTATCTTTCTTTATAAGCCCCCTTTAGGTACTGGAAGGCTGCTATAAGGTCTCCCCAGGGCCTTCTCCTCTCCAGGCTGAACAGTCCCAGCTCTCTCTGCCTTTCTCCATAGGAGAGGTGCTCCAGCCCTCTGATCATTTTCATAGCCCTCCTCTGGACCCACTCCAACAGGTCCGTGTCTTTCCTGTGCTGGCGGCCCCAGAGCTGGATGTTTTCCTTGGGCAAGTTTTGACAGCTGTCTCAGATGTACACCCATCTTGTCAGCCTGTGCAAACGGGTTGGACATGGGGAAAGAAGAAACGCGAGAGAAGTGCACGCTTACCCCTCTGCACCATATGGTTAGTGCATTTGTTGGGAATGGAGGGTAAAATACAAGCGGGTGTGTTAGCCACAAATAAATCCCAACCGTCAGAGCAGTGGGGTTACGGCACAGGCCTTCCCACAGGAACACTGGGAGCAAAATTCAGCCCAGCTTTAGCTGTTAATGTGGAATTTGGTCAACTTATGAAAGGGGCCTCTATGACACGGTTGCCTGTAGGGGACTCAGTGACCCAGGAGCTGCCTTCCACGTCTCTTAAGCTCAGGTCAGACTGACCCTCCATTACCAAATCTCAATAACAGGTCCAGAGTCCTCAACAGCTTCTTGCCTGTCCCACTGAGCTGGATCTGCTTGCAAAAGAGCAAATGGAGAAACAAAGCAGGACCTTTGACCCCTTGCTATCGCTATATTAGCTCTGCATAAATGCCGGTGTCTCAGATGAGCATCTACCTCAGCTTCGGCCTGAGAAAGAGAGAGAAGGCAGGACAGGTAAGAGCTGAACTCTCTCTTCTGGGTGGTATGGACTTTGCGACTGGTGTATCTAGGACGTAGAGAAGTGAGTGGAGGTGGTCTTCTATTTTGCCCTACTTCTTATGGCAAGCCAAAAAGTGTGAGCCCTTCTCACACTCCACGGCCAGGCATATTGCTGAAATGGAGGAGGGTGGGAATGCTTGAGGTGACCTGGACTGAAGCTGAGTGATGGATGCTCCGTAAGACACTCATAAGAGGGTCAAGCCCATAGCAGGGATTGCAGACTTTCAGTGCTGGAAGATATGTAACCTTTTCCCAGCTGCCTTCACCACAGGGACTACAGGCTCTAAAGCGGGTAAGATCCTCTCTTTATGCTCTTGGGAAGCAAATGTATACTTTCATCTACAGAGGGAGAAACTGGCTCTAGGATTAAAAATCAAGGAAGGGTGGTAACGGAGCAGCTGCTGCTGGTCAGCAAATGTCTGGTGAAGATGGAGTGGTAGCTTTTGGAGGTAATCTGTGGACAGACGGAAATAAAAATGGATGGAAGTTTCCTTACTGTGGGATGAGAAGGAGCATTGACTTGTAGCTACCAGGCACAGGATTTAGCAAAGCAGCCACATGTAATAGCCTTACAGCCTTTTTTAACATTGCAGTTCCTAACACTGCAATGTTTTCTTCATGTTGCTCTGAGTGATGCAGCTCTCTAATTCAGGGCATAAATAATTTTTAACTTCTAAACACCTTTTTAAGTGTAGCATGTTCAAAACTTGTTTAAAGTGATCTTTTCAATGTACCAACTACCAGATTTTCAAGAGTTCCTCCAACTCTGACTTTTTAAATAGACAAAATAAATGAGGTTGGATGAGGCTAAAATTTGCACTTACTCTCTTTTGAGAACTTGTTCTGCCTGGGCTACTATCTGCTTCATTAATCCCAGTGTGGAAAAGACAAGAGAATCTAGTTGGGTAGTTGGGTCTTTCCTCAACTAGAGCAAGACAAAATACTCCGATCACCGGGTCACTCAGATGATCATTTTATGTGATGTACTCACTAGCACAATGTTGTTTAGAGCAACCTACCAAAGAAAATGAAACAAAAAAAATCCCACATTATGAATTTTTCAGTTATACTTAATGTATGGAGGAAACTATACTGACCTCTGACAGTGTTAGTGGTTTGCTCATGTGCTGAAAAAGTAATTTTAGCTCTTGGGTAAAAGAAGTAGCTTTAACTGTCACATATTTCTTGGAGCTCTGAAAGCTATCATTCATTGTGGTTATTTGTAATTATACAAATAAAAGGACACACTCATTTTTATACTATGTTTTCCTCACTTCTTCAGAGGAAATGCATCGTGATTTTTCCTGTTCTCTTCTTCATTTATTGGTTAGGTTTGTTGCAAAAATACGATGTTTAACATGTTTTATTTCTCTGAAAACAAACAAAACATTCTACGCTGATTCCAGCAGGTCTCTTGGTGTAGAGAGCGGAACTGATAGTGCACACCATGGTGCAATCCAGGGCGTTGGTGATAGCTCTGATTCTGCTCCTTAGCACCACTCTCCCCGGTAAGTCTGAAAAGCTTTTCTGTCTGCCTGAGACACTGCTCAGCTCTACAGGTTCTCACTTGCCTTAGAGAAGTCTAACCCATCCATAAAGTAGGACTGAAGCCCAATAACACATTCAAGACCATGCATATATAGCGCTTGGCAGTGTGAAACAAGTCAATAGCGGCCTGGCATGAAGACTGTCCATACTTGATGCAAATACTCTGCCACGTAAGGCCTATGACTTAGCTGCCCAAAAATGAGTGATGAGGTGCTGCTGGATGCTGCTAGAGTGAATTCTGGGGGAGGCTTTGAATCTCAGAATCTCAAGTCGCTTCCCACTGCACCTGGAGGACGATACCAGAGACACAAGTGACTGGAGAAGCCTCATAGTTTTTTGCCTCCTCTTTCTCAGAAGTGCACTCAAAGTCCATCTTTGAGAGAGACCGTCGTGACTGGTTGGTCATTCCCGACGCAATTGCAGCTTACATCTATGAAGCTGTGAACAAGATGTCCCCTAAAGTCGGCCAGTTCTTGGTGGATGCTGCCCAGACTCCAGTAGTTGTTGTGACCAGGTATGGAAAGATCTTCTGCGCTAGTGCTGCAATGAAAGGGAGAGGGAGGAGTGGGAGAAAGAACAGATTAATTAAGTACTGATTGGGGGAGACCCAATGAGAAATTAATCAGGAACCAAAGCCTGATGTGACTACAATGGGAATGGGGTGCTGGAAAGGTGGGATGGGACGATACAATTTCACGTGAAATGCAAGCTCTTCTCAGGGATGCACACCGAACACGACAATGCTCGTGGGGATAGCAGGTACTGCTCTTTATACATGGGTAGTGAAGGAGGGGGCAACTGGCTGGTGGGGGATCAGCCCCCCTGGAAAGGTGCTGCGGGGGGGTGAGGGGCTAAGTACTGAAGGTGCCAGGAAACACTGCTGTCACTCAATACAAATCACAAAATTGGCTCTAGCTGTAAATACATATTCCTCAAAAGAAGGGGAAAGGGTTTCCTCCCAAGAGGGAAAACATGATGACCCAAGAGGTACAGTTTCATGTAACACATGGCAAATACATACTGCCTATTCCTGTCTTCTGAGGAAAGCCCCTCTAGGACTGCTGAGGAGCTCTGCACTCTCAGTGACAGGCAGTGTGATATCTACAGCAGACAGAGAATAACCTCATGTATTTGTGTATCTTACCACATGCGCTGTCATCTCCTGCAGGAACTTCCTCATCAGAGAAACGACTAAACTCAGTATACTGGCTGAACAGCTGATGGAAAAAATAAAGAACCTGTGGTACACAAGAGTTCTAGGCTACTAGCCGGATGAATACAAGTCAGTGTTTCCTGATGGGAGTTGGTAGTACCCTGCAGCGTCCTCTTTCCCCCTGCCCCTACTACTGACCAAGATCAGTCAATAAGACAGAATCGATGCTCCTCTTAATGCCTCTAGAGGGAACCCAGCTTCAAAGACCAAAGGATGGAAGGCATCTGCTGAAGTCTCCCCCCTCAAAAAAAAAACAAACAAACACTGCTGGGAATGGGAAGGCAATGAGATAGTAAAGCTCTTCTGTAGCCAAATCCTGAAAATTAATTCCTCCTGAATGGCTTGGTCATTGACCCTCCAATAAAATAATGTTCGTTGTTACACTTCCTTAAGTTTCCTGTTTGTATTGACTGCTACAAAATCACATCCACCTCAGCATCCCATTCCGTTGAAAATGTAGCTACTGTGATTCACAGGAAGTTGTTGCAGGCAATGCTAACAAACCCTGACCTTTCAGGCACATTTAACTAAGCTCAGGTTCTTCTCATCAGAGGTGATGGGGAGAGGGGGAGCGCAGATGGCTGACACGACTACCTGAGCGTCTTTTGGGGTAGCCACAACATGACAACTGTAACTTCACATCAGGAAAGACCATGAAATGTTGAGTCCTACTTGATTGTGCACCTTGGCTAGGTAAGAAGCAAGCAGGTGCACCTGTATCAAGTGTCTGAAGATTTCAGATCATTTGGGAAAACAAGTGCCGGTAAACTGAACTGTCCATCAATGTGAGCAGGACTTTGAAAGTATCTTTCATCAGCCAACCACTGAGGCGACTGAATAGCCTCTCCAAAGGAGAAACAACGGGAAAATTTCTCGCTGCCTTCAAGGTAGAGGGTGATCAGTTTATGAGAGGGGCAGCTATGTCCAGGAATGTCTATGGAGACCTGGCAGGTCCTTGTCATCCCTATGTAATGGCCTTATCTCAAATGCCCACACTGGCTAAAGAAACCCATCTACTTTATCATTAAGCAAGCAAAAACAAGTAGGCAATTTGTCTGAAATCACAATGGGAGACTGTGGCAGAGGCTAAAACAAAACCCTGCTAGCCTGAGATCTAGGAGTCACATACACATGGGCAGAGCTAACGCTTAGGAGAGCATCGCTACAACTGGCAAAAGGAGATCTGCCTAATAACTGCAAAGCAACGCTGCTGTCTTTTAAGGTGCATCTCCATTTACTCTCACCAACATTGGGGTCTTAAACCTAAAATTTTCTTCTGCTTCAGCATTACCCTTAACTATCTGTCAGGGCTTGAGAGCACCAGTAATGGCCCTCACCTGGGACCCTCATCCACACACCCTGCCTATGGACCCAGGGGCCACATCTAAGCTCTGGCTCCAGGCACCCAGACCTGTGGCTGCTCCCTGCTGTCCTGGCTTACTGGTGGGGTTTCTTGCATGGATGCTGAACCTGCATTCTACTTGTGGTTGTGCGTTTTGGATGGACCTTGGATCTATGCTGTGGCCTTGCCTCCAGCTCTGCCTCCTGCTGTCCTGAGTGGGCTCCCTGGTACAGCTGAAGGACGCTGTCACAGTTACTACCTCACCTCTGCTTGGGTACCGTGGGACTGTGCCCTAGCTGGGAGCGTCGCTACCAGTGCTGCGGCCTCTGCTGGCTCCTGGCTTGTCCTCCCTCTTGAAACAGACCAGCTCTTGCTGCTCCCTGACACTATTTCTAGGTTATCAGATAATCAACAATTGAGTCAGGGAAGCAGGAAAAGTGGAGAAGCCCAAGGAGGAACTGTGAGATGTCCGTGTTTGGCCCTTCCCACAGAAGTGTGCAAGAGAGCAAAGGGAGAGATGGGGGGTGACAGGGAGAAAGGAGAAGCAATAGAGAGTGAAGGAAGAAAAAGAATCAGCAGCAATTCCTCTAAAAGCTGAATGTATTTCCTTAAGGCTATCCCTTCCTCCCTGCTGGGTTTGACTACGGAAATTAACTCAAACAGCTGACAAAACGCTAATTAACAGATGAAGCCTATATTTCATGCCGTATCTCTGTGCCAGGCTCCACTAGTATTGGTGGAAGAACCACCCTGACCCCACGTACACAGTTACAGGCCTTTATTTTAACCTGTTCTCCACATTTTACAACAGTATTTGACCATCTCAGGAAACGAGGCTTTGCCTCTGTTGAGCTTCAATACTCCTATTGCTTGGGCAGCACTGGGGGTGGAGGAAGAATGCCATAAACCAACAGTAAGGCTCTTTCTCCAACATGAAGTGCTGAAAACGTGCATGTCCACTTTCTTTCTCAATGATTAGGAAGTCTTACGGCTAGTACTACTTGATCCTCCAAAGCTTCCTATTGCCGCAGTCTAAATTTCATCTCCCAAGACCTTTGCTACTGAGAAGAGTTTGCTTCAGCACAAACATGAACATGTTGTAGCTGTTGTCCCGTTAGGGCAATTTGGTAGGCTATCGATAATACGGGAGAAATGAGTCCCTGATGTTTTGGCGTTTGTTATTTTGTTGTTTTGGTTTGGTTTTGTAATTATCAGTCACATCAGCTATCAATATAAACTTGCACTTAACCATTTGTCCGGAATAAAACATCTAATTTTGCATTTTCTATGTCTCAGCAGCTGCTTCATACCATGCACAATCGGAATGAAATCAGTGTCCCCATGCAGAGTAGCAAGTTTTTCCACCTGCAGTTGCTTCACCACTTCTGCAGAGCTCTTTTGCAGATTTCTTTATTGCTGCCTGTTTCGCTTAGACTGTCTGCGCTTCCCTGGTCACACATGAATGTGCACATGCATATGTATCATGTAAATGCAGCAGTATTTAGAAGAAGGTTTAGAAAGGCGCAGTTTGGACTGATAAAAGCATTTACCACATGAAAAAGCCAGAAACTTCAGCTCCTTCTGCTACAGAGATGATTTCCTACCTGCTTGTTTTGCATGTGTCTGCTCAGTTTTTCTTTCTTTTTTCCTGAATATAACCCTTGTAGGAAAAGCCCTTCAGCTTAAATCCCCTCTCACCCCAGGGAAGAATTCAGCATTCCCAGTTTTCTCAGGATAGAGCTTGTTCTTTCGGTGCTTCAGAAGTATTTCTTTCTGAAAGTGTGTCATGAGTCATACAAAAGAGCCTAAACGTGCCCTTAAGAGTTTGGTGTCCTGGAATTTGTTGCTTCAAGCCTTTTCAATCTATTTGTATGGACTGCCAAAAAGGGCAGGAAAAAGTTCGGGAAGTATAGGGGGTCATGTTGTGTTTGGAGCCCGTTGTGTGACTTCAGCAATGTAACCCAGCAGCATTTTTGTATTGCACCACTGCACAGATGGAGCAAAGCAGTACCTGGTATGAATTCCATGATAAAACTTAACAAAGTTTTGGTATTTTGTTAAATACACTTAATTGTAACCCTTTAGTTCTTCTGCAATGTAACCTTCAGAAAATCCAAGCCAGCCACATGCTGATTACCTGCTTGATATTTGACCGATTTTAGTATACAGGCAAAACCGGATCAGCTCATAGATCTCTGTATTTGCTTGTACTGAATCTCCTGATCATGTAGTTATCTATGCATATGCTTCAAAATAAATAAACAGAAAACCTCCGAGATGGTTAATCTGTACGATGTAGGGCAATGTACGAGGAGCAAAGTAGACAACCTCCCACTGCCGCTTCTGAGCCTGATGTTACTGGCAGGCATGGTGACGGGCAGAAACTTAAGGGCACAAACTAGCAGCTGAGACAACATTCAGGCTGGGATCAGGTTAAAAAAAAAAAAAAAAAGGAAAGGCATTTTATCCCCAAAGGGATCCTGGGGCAAATCCATGGGACAGTTAATGAGAGGGCCATATGTTTTAATCTCAAAGTCAAAATATTTCACATCCATTCCCACTTTTCAGTAGGAATTAGCCAAATCTGTAATTTCTTTGTAAAATAGGGATGGAAATCACTTCCCAAGTGATGTCTGTGAAAGTTCACCAAGTGCTTCAAGATTCTTGGAAAGGCTTCCTAAGTCAAATGTTCATTTCAGTGAGATGCATGTCACAGAAACTTTCTTTGTGAGTAATCATCATTCACATAGCAGCTCTGGGAAAGCCTGTGGTGTAACTGGTTCAACTGAGTCCATTGAAATGAAATCGTAAGAAATGTCAGTTTTCTGTTGTTTCCGAGATAGATGAATGACACCTCATGTGTTCCCGATGTCTGCAAAAACACCCTCTCTCGAAAAGTATTTATTATGGTGAATACTTTACACCATTTTCAGTGGCTCAGAGTGTTGATGGCACAGAACTGTTCGGCTTTTACACTTCCTAGTTCCCCTCACCTCTTACTTTAACACTTGGAAAAATCACAAATTAACGCTAACGAACGAATGCCTCGGGCTCCGCACCGCTGTCAGCAACGGCGGCTGTCCTTGTCAACCGTGACAAACAGCCTAAGCCCTCCAGCAGCAGAAACCTGAAAGCGAGCTGTTTTTCCCCATCCAAGGAGCGATGACGAAGGCTGGAGGAAGCCATGTAAAATATTTGATATTTACAGACAGTAGTCACAACTTGGAAGAACCATGCGGTGATCTCCTCTCCACACACACACACACATTGATTTAAAGTATTGTATTTTTTTGTCCTCTGGTGATAGCAGTGCACGGGGATGGAGAGATGCGGGGATGGAGAGGTGCGGCCACCGCCATGAGGGAGTGGGCAAAGATGGCGGCCGGCTGCTGAGGTGCGGAGCTGATAACGGCCTTTTTTCAGATGGTTTTGCGCTTTCCACAGGCTTTTGGCAAAAAAA
>VYZM01003700.1:496759-517736 GCA_013398915.1 Dromas ardeola | reverse complement strand
ATTTACCTCAGGATTTGAGGGGGGGTGCTGTTAGTTTTTGGGAAGCTGCGGTACCCTGAGCCCTGCTCTCCCGGCCAGGCCCGCCCCGGGGGGATCAGGCAGAGTGACGGGGCGGGGGGCAGGATCTCCCCGCCTGGGAAGGCCAAGAGGGTACGCAGCCCCAGCGGGAGTCGAGCAGAGGGGAGCGGGAGCGAGGGAGGAGTGGTTTTAATGGCCGTGGACCCACGTTTAGGTGCGGCTGGGATGGGGGACTGGCTCCCAGGTGGCTGGCGAGGGCCCACCCGTGGTGCCCGTGGAAGGGGAAGGGTGTTTCGGTGCGGGCCGAGATGGGGTTGAGAGGCCGCGGCTGGGAAGGTGTTGGGTGGGGAGGCTTCAAATGTTGTTTCCGTAATATGTAGAAAGACCGTTTTTCACATATGTTTGCCCGCTTACCTGCGTGCTCACCAGCGAGGTGGGAGTTCCTGTCCCTCGAGTGTATTAATGAACACCCAGTGCTTTGCAGACCCTAATTTACTTGGGTCTTTGTGGGGGGGAGAGAAGGTGTGCCAAACGGAATGATCCCGTATCACAGAATTCCTCTTTACGCATAGGTTTGGGTGTGGTACCGGGACTAGGTCACTTCTCAACAAATGCTTTAAGAAACGTTTCTGGTTTTGCTATTCCGAAACCTAGAAAATGGCAGCACAAGTGCGAGCTAACTGTCTTGATGGTAGCAGTGATAAAACAGCTTTATTAAAAGTTTCCCAGTGCCATAAACACAGCGGTGTTCCAGTGTGTGTCACAGCATCAGGTACTGGCTGTGTCGCGTGGGAGATGCACGGGCCTGCTCACTGCCCTGCGTCTGGAAATGGTTTAGAAAAGAAGTTGCTATCAACCCTGAGTTGCACTGATTACTGAAGATCTCAACAGCAGAATAAATACTTGTAAGTACAGCTGTGATATATGTCAGTGAAGAGCACAGATCTTTTATTTTTCACAGCGTCCTATCTTCAGGTTTACAGTAGCGTCCGCATTAAACAGGTTCATATACGGGGTTTGAGGCTGCTTTATTCACAGGGTGCACTTAAGAGATGAAAGCTGCAGGTGCAAGAGAAAATGTGTAACTCAGTGTTTGAAAACAAGTGGATTAAGTTCACCGCTTAGAACAACCACTTCAAGATTTTTTTTTTTTCCTCCTAATTGTAACATCTTCTCTTCTCTCCAGAGGCTCCCTTGTCCCTTGCCTTTCTGCAGGGTGATGATGTTAAAGTTCTGCCAGTGGAGGATTGCTCCCTTTAGAGTGGGGTACGGACCCTCCCAGGTGACCTTCCCTGCAGAGACATCTTCAAAATGGCGTGCTCGGGTCGGCTTTGCCACTTGGAGAGCGCAGAACTGTAAAACAGGCGGCACGGCTGCGTGATCTGCAGGACTAATCCGTTTTCAGTTCTGGTCAGTAAAACACAAAGTTCTTTTTTTAAAAAGAAAAAAAAACCCACACAAATCAAACCTTGTTGATAGTTACAGGCTGTTGTATCCTTAGTTTAATGCTGTCTTTTGTCAGTTAAACTGCCACTGTAGCTGTTAGCTAATTCAGCATTTTAAGTTCCCCATGCTTCTGAGCTGCTTTACGTGGTGTGAAAGCGGGCAGTTTCATATTTCTCCTTTTGGGTTAAAAATTGTTGGAGTTACATATCCAGACAGTTATTTTAGCAATTTAAGTAACTCATTAAGTCTTTTTTGGCAGGTAAAAGCTTGAGGTGATTTTTAGATTTAAAAGGCACTTTTAGTATTCTAATAATAAGGTTGACTCGATAGAAGTCACATTTTGTAAAAATAACTCTGGTAGATATTGCTGGAGGGAGAGAATGCTTTTTTTATTTGGAGTTACCCGTTTTCCCAAGTAATACTTTGATACCTTATAATAATAAAGATCTACTATATAAAATCAATACATACATACATGACATGTAATACTTTGCTATTTATTGAGAAGCAATGCTTCATCCAAAATAGTAATTCATCTGATTGACTTCTGTATTTGTAAAACTGTCCTTTGTCCATGTGAACTCTGTCTTTCTTATTAGTGGCTAGGTTTAAAAGTTTTCCACTTCAATCGTAAGCACCTTTTGGTCCATCATGTATTATTGTGGAGGGTGCACTGGGTGGCTGAATGAGGGAGGAAAATAAGTATTTCTGTATGGAATTGATTCGATGTAGGTCGGTAATTTTTGCCAGCTCATGTGCAGTGTTAAAAATACGCCGTGGGCAATTGTCATCTGTCAACCTGGAGAAAAATGCTTGTGGCAAAGGCAAAATACAAGAATACTGGGCACGGTTACAAGTCTTTTGGGCAACTCATTGGCAGCCAGCCACCACAGAGGGCTGGCAGCTATTGTAGACGTTGCTAACTCATGTTATGTCATAACACATAAAATCAAAATATGGAGCATGAATGCACAAAGTACTTCAGTCATCTACAAGCACTTACTCCCGCAGGGTACTAGAGCTTATGATTTACTCCCTTGACTAAATCACAGACCTGACTCACATAACTGACTTAATCAAAAATTTGTTTTTGAAGCATCTAAACTGGTATGTGGGAGCGTGTCCGTTCCCTGAGTGAACTGACAATCTGGTGATGCCAATAGCTAGTTACATCCTCAAAGCCTACCAGCTTTCTTTTTAAATGAAGGTTTGTTTCCCCTCTTGTTTGCACAGAAAGCATGTGGTTAAAGGGTAAACCTACGAGTTCAAAAGCAATTAAAAGGATCCTCTGAACACATCTGCATGGCATCTCATGATTTTCAGTGAATTTTGTGAATTCTGAGGATGAATGATGGCATACCCTTATGGCTTTTGACAGACACATGTCAAGGCTAATCTATGTGTATTTGCTCTGAGTGAACTTGATGTTTGCCTGAGGTCTCCTCCAGCTGTGCTGCACTGGTAATGCCACTTGTGTTAAAGCATGAGTCAGAATACAAGTTTGCTTTCTTAAAATAAAAAGGAAGAAGGCTGCATGTCACTATTTGTCCTTTCTGTGACCATGCGACACTATGTCAAAAAACAGTAGTATTCTACAGCTGCTAGCAGAGACCTCAGCCTTTTGTGT
The DNA here is from genome assembly GCA_013398915.1 of Dromas ardeola. Classification (NCBI taxonomy): domain Eukaryota; kingdom Metazoa; phylum Chordata; class Aves; order Charadriiformes; family Dromadidae; genus Dromas; species Dromas ardeola. The sequence goes on along the minus strand of VYZM01003700.1, from coordinate 514,645 downwards.
TTTTACACTACAGTTGATCACCTTAACTCAATGTGTGTTTCACACACTAATTCAATCATGCCCATTGCGTGGCAGGAGCCCTTGGTTTCTTTTTGTCTGATAAAAATGTCAGAACTTCCATGCAAAGTCTGCATTCAGCATAAGATGAACTGACAATTGTTTTTTGTTGCTTTACTTTAATTATAAGATTGAAAATGTGTACTTTGGTCCTTGTTCACTATGTGCAGCGTTTTGGAAATCCTGTTTTTATTGTAATCTTCCTTTTTCACTTCCTCTGGACCTTTTCACAAGACTTGGTTTAGGGCACATGCTTTCCTATCTGGTCTTAAGGCAAATACAGATTTTTTTAATTATTATTATTTTGGGGTTTTTTAGCCACTTAAACTCACTCTCTACCTCTGAATTTCAAGTATGGCTGAAGTGGGCATTGTCTGGGTATGTGGCCTAGGGGTATAGCAGCACAGTAGCTGTAGTCCCACTGTCTGTTTTGCCTATGCCAGAGGTCTGGAGAGCTGAGCTGGTGGCTGACTGCTGCAGGAGGGCTGTGCGTGCAGGGGTGGAGATGCTGCTGAAGGACGATAGCCTTACGGCCAGCGTAGTGGGAAACTTGCCTCCCTGGGGCTTGCTCCCTCCAGCACCCTCCCAGCTGCGTCCCTTTCCATGTCAGAAACCTTGTCCCATCCTGAACCTGAAGCCCAAGGGTGGCAGGCTTGGTTTTGCCTGATCTTTTGAGGATGTTCCCCAGTGTTGCTTTCTGTCCAGCTGCCGGGCGTTGGAGGAAGGTGCTAGCTTTGCCTCTTCCAGAACAGAGAGGGGACTCAGCCTTCAAACACACAAACCACTCGTGTTTAGCTGTCTAATGCACTGGCCTACAGCGCAGCCAGAGCTATGATAACCACGTGGGTTAGGATACCTGAGCCTTCATTTTACTAGTCTACAGGTTTGGTATACATGAAGAAATGCCAGCACGCACTTCAGTGTCAGCTTGCAACCCAAACGTACAGTCCCAGTCCCCTGAGGCTTGTTCATCCGTATTGATATGCCTTCCCATCACTGCATCTTTGCTGCCTGTGGCCTGTGATCACTGCATTTAGGTGAGCACATTCACTGCTTCCAATGTTGCAGTTGCCAGTTCAAGCTGTGGTGCAAATGAAGTCTAACCCAGGCACAAACTGCAGAGGGACCTCGGGTGCTTGTGCGGGGGTGGTCCTGTGCCTGGCATTGCTCCCTGACAATACTTACAACTAGATGCGAAGAGCATGCATGCCTTATCAGTGCACACAGGTGCCTAGATTGGCATAATCTTGCCCTACACTTTATCCAAATTACTTAAAGGCAATTTAAGGAAGGTGCAGCTAATAGTATCAGGAAACCTAGTCCAGCAGCACAGCTGGGAGCATCTATTCATATGGCTCTTCTCTATATGGATGACCGAGGCCGTATGATTGTAGGAGTTTTGTGGGTCTTCAGATCTTTTGGAGATGAATCATTAGCATGAACTCTGAAAGAGGGCATACGAGTCCAGCTGGCTTCACTACCGGGTAAGCGGTGTGTGGCTTAGGCTTCCAGTCTTCTCATTCAGCCAAACCCCAGCTCTCTTGAAGTTAATCATGTAAAACTCCAGTTGATTTCAACAAAAACAGCAGTTTCTCTACTGACTTTAATTGGTATTTATTTGGGTGACAGTGGAGGTAGGGACCTATAAGCATCATTAGACTAGTTGTACAAGTTCTTAAAAGTTAGAATAGTAGGAGGGTTACATCTTTCATGAATCAGCAGGGATTTCAGACGTTTTTAATAGCCTTGGGATGGCTGCAGCCTCTAGAGGGGCTATGCAAATGTGAGCATGCGACAGCACCATCGATTCCTGCTGCCAAAACGTTAGCCCTAGAAGCTACTGAATTATAAGGGTTGTTCAAGGTTTGTTCTCTCCTTTTCTCTAGCTAGATCTAGTACATTTTTCTGTGCAGCAGCTCTGCTCTGAAATGTTCTCTCTTCTCACGTGCTAGCTTAGTTTCTCATGGGTACCTTGTTTTAGCACGTTTCATATCTGCCATATACTCTTTGTTCTACTCTTGTCAAAAAAAAAAAAAAGGGTGCTCTCCAGCGCTCTCCTCACCTTTATTCTCTTGATTTTCCCCTGTGCCTTTTTCTCTCTCTTGGCAACATTCCCATAAGGGTTTTTCAATTACATGAGTGTTCCTAAGTGGTCTGAAGTACTGTATTCTTTGACTAGAAATCAGAATATCTGGCACCTTACCTACAGCTGAGCTGCTGTGAGACCTTGGGCATGCCATTGCACTTTTCAGTGCATTTGTCTGCCCTCTCTTTGCTTCTTAGCACCTCTCCGTCCATTAAGTCCTGGTTGGATATAGGAGAGCAGAAGTTTATATACATATATGTGTTTCTTGAAAGCTATCAAGCTTCTGCTCCTACCTGCAGCATTTCCTTAGGTGGCCCGATTGTACCCATGGCGGTAACTCCCACAGGTTCAAAGCTATGCAAAACCAAATATGCACCTCTGTCTGTCTCTCTCTCTCTTTTTTTTTTAATCTTTTTGTAATGGTTTGAATGTTTTGCTGTGTGTGAGGCGTGGGTTGATGTTTCTGTGGTTCCCAGAGGAGGGAGGGTGAAGCGTGAGTGATGGGGGAAATGGGTGGTGTGGTCATGCAGGTGTTTAGGCAGCACATAGAGAGAAGTCAAGTAAGTGGTCAAGTCAGGTGCATGGTCCTATATAGGGCAAATATTTGCTGTGTATTATTTATACATGGTGTTCCTCAGTGGAAAAACTGCTGTTTACATTTTAAGTCTGCCTTTCTGCTTGCTTTGTATACCAGTTTTAAAGATAGACTGAAAATTTGGATTGATTTAAAAACCACTGACCAAGTTTCGTTCTCTAACTGAGCAGAGTGCCACACAGTTTCACAGTCTGGTTTTCTTTGCCTCAAATTGAGGGTAAAAGAAAGGGCATCCTTTGGGGAACAGATGTTCTTTTATATTCATATTAACTAGTTTGATCAGTTTAGAAAGAAAGAGGGCATCAGATTCTGGGATCTCCTTTGCACAGTAAAAGACAGGGTGTTTTTTTCCAGAATTGACTAGTGATTTTTGGATGCATCCAGTTATTTCCAGGTATTACCTAATTCATTTATTTTTGAAGGACCTGCTGCTTAGAAGATGAGTACTCAGCCCTTTCTGGAAATCAATGCTTCGCAAAGGGTCTGAAGCTAGACATTTACAAATGAAAGCTTCTGAATTTTGTAATAACTTCGTGGGAAGCATTTTCTTTGAACATGGATTCTTACATTACCTCCCCTGTACCGCCCCTGCTCTAGTCCCCAAAGCAGCAAAATGCAGTCCAAATTTCAAAAGGAATATTGATCTCTTCTTTTCTGAGATCTGTTTTTGAGATGCCTCTTGTAAAATCCCGCGTGCTCTAGCAAATGTGAAAAGTAAACAGTAGAGGAAGTATGTTCATTAACTAGACTTAGTGGGAGCTTCTGATTAAGAATATGCTCTCTTACTAATAAGGAAACTGTTTTGAAGTTTGAAAATATGTATTCTGGTCACAATGCATTGTTTAGATGATTGATACTGATAATGTTGCGTGCTCTCAAACCACAACGCGTGGCCTCTATTTCCAAAGCTGCTGCAATCTGTTACAAAAACATAGGAGAGGTAAATTGGAAAAATAAAACCTACAATTCAGTTGATACTTGAAAATAAGTATCAACCCAAGCAGCTTGGCCTTTGGCAGCGCTTTGTTACCGAGTCACATGCTGAAGGCTGCCTTTCTTCTTGAAGGATGTTGGTTTCCAATCCACTTGCTATGTCATCTCCCATGTCTTGCATTCTTTTACTTTATTAGGAACTCTGGTCTTAGCTGCCTAGATGTTTGGGGCTAAACTCCCTCTGGCTTTTACTGAGAGCGGAGTATTCCAAAACCTCCTGTCACTTGCAGCAAGACCCCAGCAGGATACTGAACACCCGCATCTGCAAACTGAGCGGTGCTTGGGTTGTTACTGAAACCTAGAGTGCACTAATTGCAGGCTTTGTGGTATAGTATTAAAATGTTATATGAGATAATATGGGCTTTTTCTGGTTTTCTAGGGCTACCTATCCAGCTCTGTGTGTGAAATTCAGTAGCATCATAGTTACTTCTGAGTCCATTTACTGCATCTTCAGTGCCTGTTTCCATCAGTTAGGAATTCAGGTAACTCTCTGTTCCTATTCATGAACTGATTTCCCTTTCTTTGATGACATGCAGAACGCTGACATATTTGGTAAGTACCCTGAGTGGATGGATTTCCCATTGCAGGGTTGTCATTAGGCCATTTGTGGTCAGTGCTTCCTGTTCTTCACTTGCCATGAAATGTGCTCCTTAACTGGGTAAAGCCTTTTAAACAAGAGAAGAACTGGAACTGTTTTTCAGTTAGAAATTTTGGGACATGTAATGATGTGTGCTTACAGCTCGCAAATCTACTCACAAGTCTCCGTTGACCTCATGAATATAAGTGATCATACAGGGATAAAGAATTAGTATTCCAGTAGTGTGTAATTGCTAAAAGTGCACATAAGCGTCCCCAACCATGAGCTGATGTCTCTTTGTACTGTATGCCTTGCAAGCGCACCTGAAAAAAACCCTTCGTTTATCAACAGGCTTACTGTTCCTGTGCAGCAGTCAACAAGTTGCAACACCTTTGCAAAGTCAGGAAATGTTCTTACCGTAATTCAGCCTATACAAAACCTGAGGCACAGACACGCTGTGGGGGGCTTTTCATCCCTGTCTGACAGAGCCAGGACAAGAAGCCGCAGATGAAATCTTGGTGCTCCTTGTCTGTGGAAGTGTACCTCTTAGCTTCTAAGAGCCAACCTTTACTGCCATACTTGTGGAAGGTCAGCCCAGTGCAGTGACTCCACCACTTGTCTTACTCGTTTGAGGGCAGTAAGTCGGCCCTGCTCATTTTGGATATGAAGCTATTCCCTGTGTTAGTTTCTCCTCAGTCCTCCGCAATTTCAAGTACCATTTAGTGGCGGTACAGTCATCAGTGTTAGCACATCTGGTACTGAAATGAAGGTTGCAAAAATTCTTTGCCCATTTAAGTGAGCATCAGATCTGGGTACAATTTGTCTTGAGATGAAATACTTTATTTGTGAAAAATGCTGATTTATTGAAGCCAAAATGGAGACCAAGAACTGCATCTAACCAGGTCCTGATTTATATCAAGAAGCAGAGGCACTCCAGCTTTGATTGTGCGCATCTCAGGAAAGTGCACCAGCCTCTAGATTGTTGGGGGTGGTGCTGGTGGTGTAGTTGTTTTCATGAAAAACCTCAAAAGGTCTTGATTTTGTTAACAAGGCAGTACAAAAGCATCTCTGAAATCACGAAAAGGTTTGTGGGATGGGCAGATGAATGTTCCCATCCAGGTCTGCTGACAGATTTTCTAGTAATGCTTTGCTGTCTTTTCATGACAATGAAGGAAGTTAAATTGCAAAAAACCAAACCATATTTCTCAGCTGCAATCATAGTGGATTTATTTTAAAATAGTAAAAGTGGGGAAAAAAAACAGTCCAACTTACTTACCAAGATCTTTGGCAGGTGTCATATCAGAATTGCATGATTTCCATTTCACATAGCAAACCACTTTACAGTCATTAAGTTCTTTTAACATGGATAAAATAGGCATCCTGTTACATTACTCAAGTCTACCAGGTTAAATACTTAAAATCACAATAATTTTGGTATCATCCTAAGCTGTATTAGTGTTAATAAATGAATAATGAATATTAACATGGAATAGTCAAAATTCCAGGTGTAAGTTTGCTCAAGCGTGTGTTGCCTTTTCTTTGAAAGAAATAATTGAAAATAATTTTTACACTGTTGTGAAAATGTCAGGTAGATCTGCAGTTTACAGGAGTAAAATAAGCACCTTCATAGGGTACAGTCTTTTGGATGAAAGCCTGTAAGAATCCAGAGAGTTTTGCATTGTTGAAGTAGTTACCTCTTTTGTATTAATTTTTTTTCACTCATATGGAGCATTCACTGTGGCATTTATATATGATTCTCTTCAAGCCTGGCAATATTTAGCAAGTTGATTTGGTTTTTTCCAAATGCCAGTACTAAATCTTTAGGCAATGGAAGAAGATCTTGGTAGATTTCCTTGGACATTGTTCTAATTTGGTATTTTTAAGTATTAAAAAAAAAAGAAGCTGGCAGCCCTAACTTACAATTATTTAAGGTCTTGTAGATTGATTATATTCCAAAGGTGGGGATTAAGGAAATAATGAGACTGACTAACTAAGAAAACTCTCTTTAAAACAAGGTGTGAATTTTTTCTGTAATAAAAATCATAGGTTAGTTGAAATAAAAGCCTTGGACTTCTTTTTGTAATTAAAAAAAAAAGTCTCTTGTTAGGTACTAGTAAAGATAGAGGGACAATAAGACATTGAGAAGACACTACTGACAGTAGTTTTTGAGGGTCACTGCAAGTAAAATCAAAATTTGAGCTGATACTTTTGATTTTCAAACACTGGAAAGTCTGAAAATGCAGTTGATACTCTTCATGCATTTGTAAGCCTGAAAAAGGAGTTTGGCCGTTAGGTGTGGGGAGAAAAGTCTGTCACATGGAGGAAGAAAACCCAAATCTTTTAGAAGAGGTAGTCGGGGAGGAAAAAAAAAGGCATGCAGTGAAGGGAGGGAATAGCAAAAAGCTAGTGTGTGTCTCTGATGCCCACATTGTAGCCCAGACTCATACCCTGCTGTCTTAAGTGTGTGCCAAGAGCACACAGTGTCACCAGCAATTGCTGAAAGACACTTTTGCCTCCACTGACCCTGTAGTGCCAGCTCTCCACCTGCTGAAATGAGGGCTTGCTCTGTTAGCCTGTGGGTACAGTAGGGAGCTGACTGGGGAGTTGGACAAGACGTCCATGCCTTGGTTTCGAGGTTTGCATTGCCCTTGGGTGAGGTGTGGTTTTGTTTCTCTGCCTATATTGAACAGCACAATCTCAAGGTTCAAGAAAAAATGCAAATACCAGGATTTATTTGTGACACCCAAAGCAGTCATCCCCATTTACAGATGTTTAGAAAATACAGAGGTGCGAAAAGAAAAGCTACAGTGAATGTACTCACACTACACTTACATCAGAGGGATACCTCTTCTGTCGTTCAGTTTACACATTTTTTCCCCTGCTATCCAGACAGTATTTGGGTCTTCAAACTTTGCCCATTTCTCTCCATTTCTCATTAATTATGTTAGCTAGTATAGCTGTCTTCCCTTTGAAGCCTTTTAGCAGGTCTGCATGGGTGTAACTGTTCACCCTAAAACTCACTGTGTCCTCTTCTTAAGTAGGAGACGGTAACTCTTTTTCATTAGACCACTCCCTAATTAGAATAAAAGTAACTTTCCATAGATTTGTAAAATGCCTCATTGTTTTTCTAGGAATAATCTCCTGCATCTGATTGCCTGGAAAACAATTCTTAGCTTCAATGAAATGTAAAAGTCACACTCATCATCAAAGTGATCAGGGACTATTCCTGCAAGTCTTTTTGTTTGAGAGACTTGCATCTGAGACCCTGTGGTCAGTTACAGTATGGATTTGTGTGTTGGCTTATTCCTTTCCTGGCAAAGTTGGGAGAAAGGAAAACAGAACCAAACTCTTAAAACTTAACTTGAAACGCTGCTATCCGGTAAAATCATTTGGGGTTTGCTGCATAGCAAATTGCATGAAAGTTCTTACCAGCTTATTTTACTTCTTAGAATTAGACACAAAGATGTATATTTGCAGACTCTTTCTTTCATTGGCAAAGTTGAATTTGCTTTATCTTGCAGTGATATAAGTAAGTACCATTAAAAATCTTTTACATATTGCAATTCGAGATTTGTTTCCACGTATTTTGTCAACACCTTTGCGGGTTTTGTGATAGCAACTTCAAAAGCTTCAAAGGCGAAGTGCAAAAGAGAAGAAAGATAACAATCTTTAAAAATCAGGAAATATAAAAGTTTCTAACAGTCTTTTGACTTAGTCACGTTACACATTCTGGATGCTTTATGATACTCATTTATTATATTTATGACAAGCAGTATTATATTAAGCTAAATATTTAACAATAGAGACAGCAGAATATGAGACATTGCAACACAGCCAAGGTATCCCAGTGCTGTCAGAAGTTTAATTCTTATTTTAACTGTGCACTTCAAAATATTGTACCCTAGTTTCTTTGTTTTAAGCAAACATTTCTATCAATCACTGGCATTTAGAAGGATATGAAAGATTTAATAAAACAGATGTAGTCAGCTTTATAAAAGTCCATTACCGGTTTTGTGATGAGATGCTTAACTCCTTGCTCCACATTTGTTCAGCTTGTAATGCTAGGAGGTACTACAGCTGTTAAAAATACGGAGCTTTCTCTGTTTCCCCACCCCATTTGCTGTCAGACTTGACACCAGTTGGGCAAGTGACATCTTCCACAGCATATTAAATAAAGACCTTTGCATTTCCCAAAGATTGCTGGGTAGGAATGAGCCAACTTTATAGAGCTGTTTTATTTACAGAGCTCAACTCTGTAAATGAATTAAAACATTGGTCCTTTTGAATTCCTTTTCTGTGAGCATCCCCGCACACAAGGTTTCTCAGCATTCTCTGTGTTTCTCTCTTCAAATGTTTGTGAAACTCTGGCTAATTTTGCTTTTCAGGCACATGTGCATTTGACTTTGACTCCAGTGGGAGAAAGTAGCCCCTACTGCATATGTCTTTACATAAACCGGTTGCAGCTAAACAAAGCAGACCTGGACTTTGAATGGCACACAATATGGTACCATTATACGACAACCCAAACAGTCAAAAATTGTGTCAGATCCTCAAAAAAGTCTGAAAAAGCATGAGTGTTTTTTGTTGTTGTTTTTTTTTTCCTTTAAGAAAAAGGTTAAATGCAGGATTTCTTTTGCTTGTCCTTTTGTTTCTCCGCCTTCAAGTTAACTTTTTTCTGAAACCACAAGGGCTAGAAACTTAATTTAAATATTGTGATTAAAAGTAAGATTTAATGCCATAATAAGAAGCTGAGACCTAAATTAAAACGCACAAGACTCAAGTTCTGAGAACCGGTAACACACAAATTCATTAAAACATTGGATTTCTAAATTCAGAAAACCTCCAAAAACCCAGAATCGATCAGGTCAGTTTGAGGGCATTGCAACATGTTTGTGGGTAAGCTAGGAACCCAAGAGAAGCAGCATTTCTCTTGTGTTGTTTTTCTTGCTCTGCGCGGAATAAAAACCTATATATGTTTAAGTTCAAAGCTTGCCTCAGAACAGCTTTGACTGGATCACATGATTCTTTCCTGTAGTTTGTAGCACTTACACCGGGGTTCCAGTGTAAGCCTTTGTGGATATTTCTCGGTACAATGGTTTCAGATTTACACCATGCAGTGACACAGCGATCACTATGAACCGTAATTCAGTGGTTAAGGTTTCCTATTCCATTTATATGCATTTAAAGGGAAGCAGCTTTCCTCCCACCTGAAGTGCCGGCTGCATTACGCTTGCACCTCTGTCTCTGTCACTTGTTTCTTTTTTTCAGCTTCTCTTGCTTTATTCTTTTTCTGCCATCTTTGGAGAGAGAAGTTCCTTTCCTCCGCAGTCCTGGCTCCCAGTCAGAGAGAGACAGAGCGCTTCCTCTTCCTAGCGGCATACTCCCCCGCAACAAAATTGGATAAGGAGTGGCTCAGGCGAGTGTCCAGAGTATCCGAGTTGTTGCCACTGCTGCTGATTTTCACCCATGGGCACAGGCACCGGAGCATGGCTCTGCGGATGTAGTTGTCAAAGCAATAGTAAATGAAAGGGTTGGCACAGCTATTGGCAAAAGCAAAAGGGCTGCTCACCTTCATGCCCAGCTGGGCAATCATGTCAGGAAAACAGTCGGGCTGCTTAAGGAGTCCCAAAAGGATGGCCATAAGCTTGAAAAGATTGAAGGGAACCCAGGAGATAACAAAAGCTGCCACTACAATGAAGACGATCTTGATGGATTTTCTCAGTTTCTTATCATGTTTCCCCGCTCTCTGATAATGCATACAGAGTCTCTTGGTGATGGAGCAGTAAAAGGTTAAGATACTCAACAGTGGGAAGAAGAAGGCCAGGATTAAAAGCATCAGTGACATGACCTGTTTGCCTTCTGTCACAGCTTTGTCTGTGCAGTAAGTCTTTCCATATTGCTTCTTCAGTTCTCTGGACAAAAGAGTTGGCATCCCTAAGCAGCAGGATAATAACCAGACACAGATGCAGAGTCCACTGGAATAGGATCTTGTTCTGACCCGTCTGGCGATAGAGGGATGCATGATCGCAAGGTAGCGGTCAGCACTCATACAAGTGAGGAGGAGGATGGTGCAGTACATGTTGACTGAGATGACATAGGAACTAGCTTTACAGAGGAAAGATCCGACCCTCCAGCTCCCGTCTGATGCCTCCTTGTCCACCCAGAATGGCAGCGTGATGAGGAAGATGAAGTCAGAAGCAGCAAGGTTGATGATGAAGACGTCGATCAGCCTTTGGACCCGTCGCTTGAAGACCAAGGCTGCTATCAGGATGGAGTTGCCGGCAATGCCCACCAGGAACATAGCAGTGTACAGGATAGGGAGGAAAGTAGCCATATGTTGCAGATGCTGATACTGGCAGTTGTCATCGTAGTAGTAGTAGTCGTCGACGTTGAAAGTGACTGCAGTCACGGGCGAAAGCTGGGTGAGTTCCATTTCTGGCCAAGCTGTCCTCATCCCCGCTCTGAGGAAGGCTCTGAGCTCCCCCTAATCTTCCCCTCAAGCTCTTCTTTAAAAAGATGTTAGTGAGTGAAGGGGGAGGAGTAGGGGGAGGGAGGAGGAGAAAAGTGGTTTTGGGGGGGTAATCTATATACTTTTAGCCAATCACATAGGCAACGGACAAGCGACGAGTCTCTGATTAGTCAAAACCCTGTCTTCAGAATAAACGCTTGCTTCTTTTTTTAAAATCAGCTTTAGTTTTGCTGATTTTATCTTCATTTTGCCTTTGCCTGTATAAGCGAACTAGGTTCAGGTTTTGCTTTTATTTTGGGGGGAGGGAAGGTAGTTTTCAAGATTATGAACTTTTTATTTTCTAAAACAGGATATTGCTAGTTTGCAGAGGTTTGAGATTGTACTAGCTCAGAAGAAGTCAGAGAACAGTAAATTCAGGTGCCACATGCTTTATCTTTATTCAAAGCATTTTATATAAATTGGTTTTTAGAGCAAGTTCAACTTCTCTGAGGCCTGGAGGTTTTTACTTTCTTTGTCCGTTTATGATTGTTGTTTTCTGTTGAGAGTAGTTTTCTCATACGAACATATTTAGGGAAAACCATTTCAAACTACTGTCTCCATTCTGCCTTGTAGTTAGTTGTTTTGTGTCAGTCCCAGGCTCTCCACTGCTCTGCTGGTGCCCCCCTCCTGCCCTGCAACCTCTCCAGTTCCCCTGGCCCTGGGCTCCCCATACCCAGCTTTATGAATGTATTAGGAACTTAGAGGACAGTTTTACAGCATGTCGTATATTCTTCTGCAATTTGAAACTTGACTTGATGTTCCCTTCCCTGCGCAGGCTTCCTTATCGGCCACAGTCCTGGTCTCTGGAGCACCGAGTCGTTCCTTCTCCTTCTGATTGCACAGCCCACATGGCTCCTGAGCCCTTGTTATGTAAAGTACTTGCTTCTCTTAAAGTGCTTCTATTAAAGAACTTAAGGAGGTGATTTTCCTCATCTTTCCTTCACAGTATCGCTTCAGCTGTGGTTTACCTTACAGACAGCCTTTTCAGCCTTACGTCAATCAAATGAAAATTCTCACTTTTTAAGCTACCGATTTTATTACAGCTTTCTGCAGTGCTTACTAATTTGAAACTTCTACTACTGGTCTTCATCATCCTTCCTCTCTTCTGCAGTTAATTTCATCTTCTCCTTCCTCTCCCTCCCACCTGCATGTTCACAGACCAGGCGCGTCTTCAGGATTCTCAAAGCTTTGAGCAAATTGCTTACCAAAGCGTGCTCGAGCCCCAGCCAGATAGATTGCATCCATGTATATCTCCACAGGCAGAGAGCAACACCAGATCGCGTGGACAGCAAATTTGTCCCATCCAGTGTAGTCTGGATGCCCTCAGACTCACTCTGACAGTGCCCAGATTATATGCCCCTGTGCAGCAGGTACCTGGTAGACTTCAGGCGCCTGGCAAAGCAGCCAGCTGCTATTAAAGGACTGGCTGCTGGATCAAGGGATGTTTAGGTATCTCTTGTGTAGATACACTGATATCTAATAAGGAGTTAGTTATATACAACTGCCTTCCTATCATCCTTCCCTCCATCTCACACCACTACATACTCCTCCTCAAAATTCGCTCCCTCCCCCCATCCCAGAGCAGACAAAAAAGTAACTTAACTTTTAAAAAAGCTTAATGGAACCATAAAAATAAGCATATGTCCATGTATTCTTGTGTTAGCACTTCCTCACTTTGTTATCTACCTGCAGTTTAGTAGCCTTACTTACTAAAATAAAAAATTAGATAGTAAACCTTTTCCAACAGGGATCAACTCTGTTATCTTCAATATGTTCTGTATTTCTTGAATGCTCTAAATAGACTTGTGGATGTCGCTGTGTGTTGCTCTATTACAGATGTGACACTTCCTTATCTGGACAGAAAATTTGCAAAAACAGTATGAAGCATTGTCGTGAATAATTGAGTGATCTGTAATTATCCGAGCGAAGCAGCAACAGGCATATTTGTTGTTAGTCTGTAAGGGTTTTTTTATGTGGTATTGATTCACTTAGGGCTTCATGTAGGCTTCACGTAGCTTCACTCTTCCTAGAGCTCATTTCGCTAAGGTAGAGCCAAGCTCTCAAAAATACGGAGCACATGGCAATTCCCCTCATAACACGTCTGCATAGATATTCCAGAAAGCGCAGCATCACGTGCTAAGACCCAAGAGATGTAGTGAGATGTTTTTTCACCAGGAGGACAGCCTCTACCCTCTTCTCACCCCTCTCAGAGATTTCCCCAGCACTTTCCTCCTCCCAGGCCTCGCCAGACACATGTAGATCCTTTTCCTGAGCAAAACTTTCCACTGAAGCAACACCTACTGGCTTGCCTTGGGTGTACGTTCTTCCCTTCGAGGTACCCATCTTGTCCAGCCCTTGACGGAGCTCTACTGAGGCAGTCTGAAAAAATGCAGCCGTGGGGTTCTGAATAGTTTTGAACCTGAGCGTGAACCTAAAAACTTTTGTAACCACACGCTCACAACTGTCATCATGGCTGTGAATTTGGCCAGTTCTGCCTTAAAGCTTATGTTTCTCTGATGGTCCTGCCTTTCTAAAATGCACTTGTGAAGTTTGTTGTGTTGGTGTTTGTACCATTCCTTAAACCTTCCTCATAGGAAATACTGAAGCCTTTCCAACAGGAGCAAGGGAAGAGATTTCATGTCTTTTGTTCACAGTTCTGTAATGCTTGTGATACATGTGTTATTGTAGCCTTCTAATTTTGTGTCAAAATCAGTAAGAGATGTGCAGCAGAACAATCTGCGCAGAAAGTATGTAGGGTTATTGATTTAGTTTGTTACACACGCATGCTCCCCTTACATGTTTCTGCAATTGAAGCATTTCTGGTAGCAAGGAGTGGGGCTTGTTTTTTCCAATTTTTTTACATTTTCTATTTTACTGATAGTGTAAATGTGGTTTTATTGCCGCTTGCACATACACTTTTATGTAAGCATAGGCATCTAGATAAAATAAGCTACGTATCTGTAAATTTAGTATTAGTGATGATAAATGCTGAGAAGGAACAGAGGTTCATTTGGCTGTAAAAGAAAGTGTAGTAGTTTCTAAATGATTGTGCTTCAAAAACCTTCTGTAAGGAATAGAGATTTGCAGACGTAATTAAAAAAACAACCAAACCCCCCACACACACCAAATTGGCTCGAACTGCCTTACTATACTATAACCTAGGTGAAGGCAGGCTCTGAAGTAACCAGAGGAATGCTAACCAACAGAAGTTTCACCCCTGAACAAAGAGGAGAGGGTAGAACTGGTTCAGGTAAAATTGTGGGCCCTGAAACAATGCATTGGGATAGGTCAAAATAGTTTCATTCTGAGAAGCGGTCTCCAAAGTGGGATGCGGGGAGAAAATATTTTTTGTACACCTAATAAAATAAAACTATTTTAAAAATAGTTTTTATATTCTCTTTATCTCATCCTTTTTTAATTTATATTTTTGTGTATGTTCATATATTAACTCGTATTCTATATACCAGTAATATATTAGCACAGTAGTACATGTATATAATTCTTTTAAAAAATATGCATACAATAGAGGTGCATGCTCAAAAGGTTTTTACTGTTGGGGTCCATGATAAAAAGGTTTGGAGACCACTAACTTAGACGACAAGTGGGTATCATTAAAGCAAACCTGTGTTATCCATTTTATTTGGAAGAAGCACATCTAGAAGGTCTTCCCTATGTGAAAATTATAGTTGTGGCAGGGTTTTCTTAGCCTACCGTGTTCTGTGGCACAGATAGAAAAATACAGAAGGCAGAAATAAAACCAGGGAGACTGTAGAGAGGTCTGAGGGAAATGCCTGGGATTTTCTGCTTATTCTGGCTATGCAAAATGCTCGTAGATGGTGCCTAAAACACAAAACCTAAAACTACCCTTATTATTATTACAAAGAGAATATTTGTTGGGAGAGGCAGTACCTTGTAGTAAATAGGCTAGCAGTATTGGAAGAAACGGGCAGACACCTTTTTCAGGTCTGAATCAATAACTTCTAAAGCGAATGTGATAGATGAAAAAGGTTTTTTCATTTCTCATCCTGTGTCGACTTCATTTAATACAGGTAGTGCCGCCTCCTACAAATGTTTACTTATTTCCTTAAGACTGTGAGAGCTAAAATGACACACATTTTGTATGACACAATTTTTTTGCGAGATGCTAGGGTTTTGTTCGTTTGCAGCACTCTGATGTTAAACTCTCTGACAGTGCCTGAGAACTTTTGTTAGAGGTACTAACAAGTGCATGTGATCCAGGTCTGCTATCGAAGAAACGTCATTTTTGCAAAAAGCAGGAACAGCATTTAAGCTATAGCTATCAGTGTTACTCCCTTCATGTTTTCATGTGCTAGCTGCTACAGTTTCTGCACGGGAAAGCAAACTTTGATTTTGAAAACCTTCCAGAGTGATCCTGTTCTGTAGCTAAACTAATGGACAAGTGGTTCTGCTGAGGCATGCTGGGGAGGTGTGAAGAGAAAATGAAAAAAAGATAGGTGTTAGCAATGAATGACTGTGCATTCATTTGTAACGTTTTTATTGGGTTACTCTTATTATATGGAGGGGTATTTTTCCAGAAAAAAAAAAATCCAGGTGAAATCTGTAGAGAGTGTTTGAAATTAAAAAAATAAAATGAAAACACATCTCTTCCCTCTGGCTATTTTCAAGCAGCTGCACACATCATATTGATTAGGGCAGATTATGAAGAAGAGGCCACTGTAGTCTAATTCAATAATGGAAGTAGCAATGGCTGCAAAATTTTGCAGAATTTTTTGTCGTTTTTATGGGATTAGATCTTTTAGGCGAAAAACCTATAGACTTGCCAGGGTTAGATAATTCACTACAATTTACAGTAATCAGTTCCAATTCTGCTTATCCCACAGCTTAGAATACAGAGGGGGTTTGTTGGGTTTTTTTGTTTGCTTTTTTTTTTTTTTCTAGCTTCAACTTCTGATGGTTTTGCCAGGTATACTGAAAAAAAAGATTTCCGATTTTTTTTTGTTCCCTGTTGCCATTACATGTATTTTATGGTCTTACAACTCTTTAGCTCTCTTTTCAATAAATCGAATTGACTGGCCTTCCGTGATATATTTCACTGAGAGATGTTTTCTAATTGCTCAGTGATTTTCATGTCCCTTTTCAGCTTTCTCTCTACTTTATCAACATGTCAAAACTAGAGATGCTATTTCAGCAGCCAGCAGCAACTCGAGATGTGATACAGCTTCGTTCCTCCCTGTGATTTCTCTGTTTATACATCTGAGGTTGCAGGAAAATTGTGGGTTTTGGCCACAGCACCATCTTGGCAGTTGGTAATCCACCGTGACCCGTTTGTCCTTTTAATTTTGTGCTTCCCAGGATAAAGCCTCCACTCTTCGCTCTTAAATGAATGAGCTCATCAATGACCTTATTGAAATGCATGTTTGCTTGCCCCCGGCTACCAAATGATCAGGTCACCCTGTACCAGTGCCCTCTCCGTGTCATTATTTACCCTTCCCCCAGGCCTTGTGTCATCTGTGAAGTTTATCAGAGATACTACTGCTTTCTTCCAGGCCATGGATAAAGATGTTAAATATTTTAGTCTCTAGCATAAATCCCAGTTTAGATTCCAGAATATGTCCTTGCAGACAGTCACATTATGAGGTGTTTGTGAGACGGTTCCATGATCTGGAAAGGTGGGGCATATAGACAGAGGTTTCTTAATTAAATATAATTTCTAATTATTTTTTGAAATAAAAAAAAAATATTTTGTCACACCAAATCAGAGATGTTTCTTATATCACTGCTTTCACCTTTGCCATCCTAGCTTCTTACCTCACTGCGAAAATGCTTCCTGGCTGCTCTGGGAGAGGAGTTGGTCAGGATTGTTCCCCAGAAGTCCTCAGAGACGTGAAAACCTCAGGCGTGATTCTGGTTTTTCTGTGTATTTGTTTGCGAGTTTGGAGATTGGTAAAATCAAAACTGGGTGTGGTGGTCTCTCAGCAGGGGAGTTGTTAACCACTTTTAAGAGTCCTCTTGTAATTTGTGTGGGTACGTGTACCAGGGACGGGGGGAAATGTCCAACTTGGGGCGTGGAGCCAGTGTTGTCAATTTGTGCAATTTTTACTAAATCCTTTTTTTTCCTTATTTGGTGTTTACCCAAGTCAGTCAGACAGGATATCGCATCACCATTTTTATAAGCAATCAAGCAAAAAAGAAAGAAATGTGAGCTTTATGGCTACAGGGGCAGACCAAATAATAGAAATTGCAGAAATCAGAGTTTGTAAAAGTTGGGTTTTTTTGTGCTTCTGTAAAAACTCGTGGCTGTTACAGCAGGTATGGGACTTTGGGACCATGACTCCAGACTCCCAAGTGCCCATGTGTTGCAGATGTGCAATGTCGGCATTAATCAGAGTTAATTCTTGACTGTGAAGGTGGTGAGGCACTGGAACAGGTTGCCCGGAGAAGCTGTGGATGCCCCATCCCTGGAAGTGTTCAAGACCAGGCCGGATGGGGCTTTGAGCAGCCTGGTCTAGTGGGAGGTGTCCCTGCCCATGGCGCCCGTGGCAGGGGTTTGGAACTAGGTGATCTGTAAGGTCCCTTCCAACTTTATGATTCTATGAATCAGCGGGCGAGGGTGGTGTGAGGTGCGGTGCTGAGGTGTGGTGGCGTGGGACTGGGCTGACGCCATTCCAGCCGAGCCAGCCCTGTGTCAGTGGTGGGGCCCGGCTCTGGGGCCGGCAGGAGCCGGCGTGGTGCCGGGCATCGCCGGCGGCTGAGGGGAGGGTGGCGAGGAGAGCTGCCCGTGGGCGTCGAAAGGTGAAGATTGGCGTCCCGTGGAGGCGGCGGCAGACTACAACTCCCAGCCGGCATGGCGGCGGTGCCGCCGGGGAGAACTACAGCTCCCGTGGTGCCGCCGGGCCGGGCGCCTCCTCGCCGTTCCGNGGGCCGGGCGCCTCCTCGCCGTCCCGGGAGAGGGCGAGAGAACGACACCCCCCAGGGCGCCCCGGGCGGCGGGGCGGGGCGCTGCCCTCTCCCTGGGCACGGCGGGGCGGAAGCGGCGCGGCGGGGCCGGGCCGGGGGTGCGAGGCGGAGATGGGCGGTGGGTGAGGCGT
>VYZM01003700.1:464684-496408 GCA_013398915.1 Dromas ardeola | reverse complement strand
CCCCCTTTTTATTTTCCTTTTTTCTCTTAATGAGATGTCTCTTAAATGATTTCAAAGTGAAATGATGATCTCAGACTATTTGGTTTGCTTTCTACTTCTAGATTGCTTTTTGGGAACTGGTGGTGGTGCAGAAACGGAATGAATGGAACAGTTAGGGCAGATAGGAAGTTTGTATTTCATGCTCCCCGCTTGCCACAAGACACAAACAACACTGTGTCTCTGAAGTGACCTGGAAGCATTGGAGAGGTGTGCCCTGAGTGACTCTGAAGACCTCTGAAGGTAAAAAAAAGTGTTTGGTAGCATTCTTTCCTAACCCTCTGTTGCCCTGAGTATTAAAAGGAGGATCCTGTTCGATAGCGTTGCCAGCCCTCTCCTCACATTTACACCTTCTTTTAGGCCTTCTGCCTATTCTCCTTACCCAAAGAGCAGTCAGATTGCAAGCATGTTTTCTGAGAAAATGCCAGCAAATGGAGCCTTGCTCTTTTGTGATGTCAGGTAAAAGGAGTTTCTTAAATGTGGTGACCTGCTATTGGCTGAAGGGAGCGATTACTGTAAGAGGATAAAAATATGCATATTTTTGTATTCCCCTCTGCCATCGTACAGTAACTTCTTAAAATGCTTCTCCATTCTCCAGCCTTATAGTTGATTATTTACCACAGTACTAGCTCTTGTGCTGCTCTGTGTGTTTTCTTTTTCAACTCTACTGAGTTGCCCTGTTTTCCCCTTCTGTGGAGTGCATGGATCTAGTCATTCCTTTGAATGTTGCTGCTAGTTTGGCCTTTGCCTTCTCTTTTATGAGCTGGTGCCTTGAAATTTCTACGTGTCTCACTTCTTTCAAAAATGAGCATAATATCCTGTGAAGCACTTCTGCTTGAGTGCCTGTTTACTGCTGCCTGTGTTGTCTTATGTTCATTGTACAGCTTAGTTTCAGCCATAACTTGTTTGAAATAGCTTCTACTGTTAGAATAAAATGTGCTGGCCATGCCATATGAACAAATCTTTTGTAAAAACAGTGAAGGTTCTTGCTGACAGCCTATAAAGGCAAAGCACTTGCATTTATTATCAATCTTTATGTCTTTATAATTTATGTCATTTTTTGTTAAGTAAGCTTATTCTAAGGCACCTCCTACATATTGCTCTGCATAGAACTTTTTGCAAAGTGTGGCATAATCTCATAAACATGCAGTGTCTTTCTTCATGGTCTTCTCTGGTAACTATTTTTTGCTGACTATGCTTATTACTGCCATTGAGCTCTGCCTGGGGCTTGAAGGATGGTTCTCTCTTTAACAAAGCAAAGGACACCTCATTTAAGTGGGGGTGTGTCTACTGTAAATGAATATGCATTGGATATATACAGTGAATGGGCAAAGTAGTCAACAACACTGTGGCAGGAAGAACTTCTATTTCAAAATTTGCCTGAAGTGTTGTAGAGTTCTTCATCTCTTCTGTAAGTAGTTGAATTGTTAGGCAGAAGCATTGAGGGGACCTTTATTATAAGGAATTGGGGGTGTGCTCTTGCGCTGGCTCTGTCTTGTCCATACTGAAAATCCATGTATGTTCTTTCTGGGACAAATGCCACACAAAGCCACTGGGGACTGGAGCCACCTCAGGTGGTTTTGTACCTATCCCTGGAGCTGTGCATTGCAAGGATTGAACGTAGATAGCCACGACCCTTTTACCAAGATGGTAGTGACAGTGTTTTAATTTACTGTTTGATTTTTTAATCCTTCGTTTTGCTTGGGAACTGCCCTTGTTTGCCAGCTGGCATCAACTCTGTAAAGTCTGCTGTACACCAGTGCACAGAAAGCTGTCTAGAAGTGTGTGCTTGTGTTTTAATATTTCCAGCACCAGTGTTCTGCACCTGGCAGCAGGGATGTTGTTTCTGAAAGGAAGATTTTTTTTTTTGAGCCAGTTGTTTTCTTTCTATATGTTAGGTACAAAGTTGATAGGACTTTATTATTGTAAGCATTTATATTAAAAGGCAATGGCAGCAAACAGAAAATAATGTCCTGCTTACGTTCTTTTTTGCCAGACATTACTCTGAGAATGGTGCTTGTAGGTTCTTGCGATTCCTCCTTCCAGAGAAAGCCCTTTTTGAAGAGAGGAGTCTGTTGCAGAGGGTTCCTCTCGCAGTGAACATGACTGCAACAGGGTGGAAAATCCAGACTAGCCTGCTTGCCAGCCTGTTCTGCTGCTTGCCCTGAGAGTGAGTTCGTTCCCAGAGCATCTGCTCAGCTCCGAGCTCAGCTGAGCAGGAGCCGGGCAGCACAGCTTTTGCCCTGGAGATGTCACTTGCTCTGTTTGCTTTGTGAGAAGTTTGTGAAGGGGAGGGGATCCCTCAGTGAACTCAGTGGGGATCAATAGTGAGGTCAGCCCTATACAGCAACTTCTTCTCTCCTTATTATGCTCACCCAGTGTCCTGTGTACCTTGAGATAGATGCTAGGGTATTGAAGGAGAGTGTAAGTACGTAACCAAGAATTAAAACACTGCACAGAGTATATGCTTTCAAGTCTGGACTTGATTCTAGGTTTTCTAGATAAATAAGACCAGATACAATGTTTTCTCCCCCTCGATGTTTGTCCTAGCTTATGAGTTCACAGTTTGTGGATTATTATTTAAGTACAGTTGTGGTATGCAAACTTTGCAGTATTTTAAATGGGTGCTGTTTGTCAGTTCACCAAAAATCAATTCTATTCTTACTCGTTGCTAAGGGTGCAGTTAAATGAGGCACACTGTCTGTGATATCCCTCCTTGAATATGGAAATTAGGCATAGGGGATGATATGGGTACACATCATCTCTCTTCCCTAACCCTGTTAGCTAGTTTCAACCAAATACAGGAGCAGATGGGAGGGAAGAGAAATAAGAATGGCATTGTAGCAGCAAATATCAGTGCCTTTGAAACTCCCTGCTTTAATTTGCACCTTGTTTCATAGTTCAGAATTTCTTATTGGCAGGTCTGACTTGAGTGCTCATTTTTTTCCTTGTTAATGTTGTGTTTTAAAGCATTTGCTGTTTCCAGTTGTGGTTCATTCAGTTGCAAAGGAGCTAGACCAAAATATTTTGATCAAAGTATGTGGGAGAAGGGAGGCAGAACAAGCAATAGACAAGAGCTGATTAGATAGTAGCTCATGTAACCAGACTAGCTCTAGCTGCTGAGTTAACCTCAATTGATTTTTTTTTTTTTTATTTTTTTTGGCCAGTGCATCAAGCCTGATACATCATAATCCATAAATTTAATCAAGTGTAGAAAATGCATGAGCACAACAGGCATCTGAGTTTCCTCTGACATATTGCACTATCTGCAAAACATTCCGTGTATTAGCAATCAATTACTCATTAAAGTCACAGTGTTGTCATAAATGTAAGCATGTGTGGTATCTGTATTTTCCCATGCCTCCTTTGCCCCTGAATTTGCACAGTTTTTGAGCATGACCCTGCAAAGGAGGGCATAGATGACCCCCAGGAGCCAGGGCAAGCTCCTCATGACAGTGCATGAAGGTCTTTCAATTTTGGAAGCTCCTGTCATTTTGTTCCCGTGGAACGGTCACACCTCCCCACACACCTCCCCCACATTGTTTTACACGGCTGTATGTATTGTGGCATTATTGCAACATTTACATGATTTCCAAATTTGTCTTGCAGTGCTGCCTTCGTGTTCTGTCTCTAGTGCATAGATGCATTTCTCTGCTTCCCTAAAGGTGTTCTGGCATCTTGGCATGGTTGCCCTTTGTGAGCAGTCTGGAAGAGCTTTTTTGGCATGCTTCTGGTTCTTATCTTTGCTGTAAACACAAGCTGTGAAAGCCTTATGGTATGGCAGGCTAAAAATAACTTCTACCCTTGGTAATCTCTTAAGGAAAGATAAGTCTTCTGCCTGGGTGCTGTGGATGGATTCTCTGTGGTTCTCTACAATCAGGATCACAAATGGCAGTGAGCTGTGCCATCTGCTTTGGGGACAGAGTTGCTGTTGCTCTGTCACTGCTGTCTCAGAGAGCCAGCGCAGAGTGGCTGGGAGAAGGGCGATACCCATGCCTTGAACCCGCAGATCCAGCGGATGCTGACTAGTACTGTAGACTTGCTCATTTGTTCCTTTGATTCCAGCATGTTGGAAAAGGGAGACATGCATACCCTGGGGGGACATTGCATAAGACGAGTGATATCATGAGTTTGACACTGCTGGGATAACTTTGTGTTTACTGTCAGAGGACTTACTTGGCCTTCTCTTTCTTTACAGCAGCAAGGACGCAATGATGGATAACCGTTTTGCTACAGCACTAGTAATTGCTTGCGTTCTCAGCCTCATCTCCACCATCTATATGGCAGCTTCCATTGGCACTGACTTTTGGTACGAATACCACACCCTGTCCCCAGCTGAGAATGTCAGTGAAGCTGGTAGGAGCATCTGGGATGAATTTGTCAGCGACGAGGCAGATGAGAAGACCTACACAGATGCGCTCTTCCGGTGCAACGGCACGGTTGGATTGTGGCGGAGGTGTATCACTATACCCAAAAACTCTCACTGGTACAGCCCACCAGGTATCTCCAGAGCAATTAACACTTTCCTTGCTTGCCTGGGGTGGTATGTGCTAACTTCCTCACAACATATTCATGCCATTTTGTTCCTCCAGAAGGCTTATTTCTAGCTTATATGTTTGGGTTTTTTTAATAAAGACGGTCTAAATTTTTAAAGAAGCAAAAGGCAAAATGGTGTGTGGCTGTCAGTGCTACAGACTCTGGATTTGACACATGATACTTGATCTAAATTTAGTCTGGTATAACTTGATTTTCTTTTGCATCTGCTGTCTGCCTGGGGATACAGTTATAGTTGCTCTGCCAGTCACTGTCTTTTTAGGAGAGGTCCTGGGTCCAGCAATGGAATAAAGATAATACTTTATCAAGGGGGCACTTGTTTCTTTTAGCTAGTCGTTCATTTTGCTCATGTGTTTCATTTGCTCACAAATGTGCTGATGCAACAGTGGGACATTTTGGATTCCTTGTACCATAGTGCTGGATATGGAATGAAGTACTTGTATTCTTTTTCACAATGGCTGGGGGGCTAAAAAAGTGTGGTGAACAATTATTTTAATTGCCTCAAAGTAGATTTTGGACATATATTGTGTGTGAAGCTCTTAATTTGAACCCACTTAAAAAAAAACTTTTTCTGGAGAAAAACCACCTCATTAAATACTTTTTTTTTTTCCTCTAATGAGAATACTGATTCTCATCAGTATTCTGATGAGACGCTTAAACCAGCTCTGATCAGTAGTATCAATAGTATTCTCAAAACAAAATTTAACTGAGGCATAAAGGAGGAGAAATTTAGTATAAAGGAGCAAATATTTTCTGTTCTTCAAATAGTCCTTTCTATCCCATTTTTGAATGAAGTGTTTAGTACGATACCACATTCTGCACATGGAGATAATAACAGCTCAGTTAAGCAACTCTGAGTACAAGAATACGTAACAACATAGTTGAGCATCGTATGCCACATTTCTTTCCCAGTCTGTCAAGCATGACTCAGTTCTCTGTGGATAACACAAGTAAGCTTGAAGATTCTGCATGTTTGGATGCTGTCCTTCATTGTAGTAACTACATTGTTAACTACATTGTGACAGACCTGTTTTCAGAGGTAATTTTTTCTCTAAGATGTTTTTTTTCTCTAAATTTTTTTACTCTGAGGAGCTGCACAGCTTAAATGGTTGGGAAAGGAGGAATTGAAGGGAGGGAATGGGAGGGAGACACCTAATGGTAATTTTTTCTCTTTTTTTCCCCCAGAAACTGATATGACTACAAACTGCATCAGTTTTTCCCTCTCTGATCAGTTTATGGAAAAGTACATAGAGCCTGGAAATCACAATAGTGGCACAGATTTGAATCGAACTTGTAAGTGTCTTTCACTTCTGGCGGGTAAACAAGTAGGATGGGGAAAAAAAAAGATGTTTTTCAAATACAGTCACTGGTGAAGGAAGCATCTGCTGCTTTTTTCTTTTTTTTTTTTTTTTTGGTCTTCACAGGCAGTAGGTCAGAGTTTAAAAGGAAAACGTAAGTGCTTTAGCAAAGGTTTTGCCCATGAATGCAGTACAGGAATTTGTGAGTTAATTAATGAAGTTCTTCCTGCTTTCACAGGGCCTTTGGTCCTTTTTAGCTGTGAATGTGGGGTGTCTGATGAAGCAGAAGCAGTGTGGGTAGAAGGTAATGTAAGTCGGTGGCAGTAGATCAGTTTCTAGTACGTTTTCAACAAACTTGTTTTGTGTGTTTTTCACATGCAGATCTCTGGCGATTGCAGTTTCTCCTGCCCTTTGTCAGCCTTGGCCTCATGTGCTTTGGGGCTCTGATTGGGCTCTGTGCTTGTGCCTGTCGCAGCCTTTACCCTGCCATTGCCACCGGAGTCCTCCATTTCCTAGCAGGTAGGTCTCCTGCCATCCACCAACTTAACCTCCCTCCTCCAGAAGCTCATGGCGACAGCCAGAACTCTTCAACAGTGATCTCATTGCGCTGTACTGCTTCCTCCCCCAGGGCTTTGTACGCTGGGCCTGGTTGGCTGCTATGTAGCTGGGATTGAGCTGCTCCATAAGAAGCTGCCCCTGCCTGATGATGTGAGGGGTGAATTCGGCTGGTCCTTCTGCCTAGCCTGTGTCTCGGCACCTTTGCAGTTTATGGCAGCTGCTCTCTTCATCTGGGCGGCTCACACCAACAGAAAGGAATTCACTCTCTTGAAAGCATACCGTGTAGCATAAGTGCTGCTACCGGAGTATTTGGTTTCCATGTTATAGCCTCTTCTCCCCGCAACCCTTAGTACTTTTTTCTTTTAGTCAGAATTTTACCTGGTACTGCGTGCTTCTTGCAAGTTGAGACAATTTAGCCTGCGGGCCCTGAAGACAAAGACCTCTGGGCTAAATGACCAAACTCTGCCAGAAGTCTGCAGAACTTGAACATTGTTTTTAAATTGTTTTTTTTTAAGAATTATTGCTATTTTTTTAAGCTTCATTTGGTTGTTGAATATCCCCTTGGTTAGGTGTACATGCCCCTTCCTAATTTTATTACCCTGTCAGCCTGGAGGAAATATGAGTGGTATTGTGGGGTGGGAAGAGAGATAGGAAAAGAAAAGATGCAGGTAGGCAAGAATGGGAACCACAGTGCACAAATAATAAATAATCAGGAGCTGTCTGCTGTGGGGCCCAAGCAGGCAGTAGCTATGGATAGCACCCAAGAGACATGGGGAAATTCAGAAACCTCCATTGTGGAAGTACTGTAGCTGAATCGGTCCTGTAGCTTCGCTTTGGGTCTCTTATTCTCACTAGTTTGCTGCTTCTTGTGACCTCTGGCAAAACTGATGCAGGCAGAGCAGCCAGCTGTGGGAGTGCCTGCACAGCCCACCATCCTGAAGTAGACTCTGCACTTGTGTTTGCCGAGGAGAGGGATAAGTTGGCCCACAAAGAGGTCTCTGCTGCTCTTAGCTACACTGCTTCCAGGACCCAGGCTAGTTTGGTATCTGCACTACATGCGATTGTGCACTCTGATCTTAACTTGTGGTGCTTTTGCTTGCTGTGAAATAAGGCTTCCCTCCCTCTCGTGTTGAAAATGACCCTTCACAAGTTTTTTTGGTTTTAATTTGATTTTGTGTATGTGTTTATATGTACATATATAAACTTAACTTTTTTTAAAGCTCACCTATTTATCCTATATAGCACACAACAGGGTTTTTTTAAAAGGTGCTGCTCTTTTACCATCTTGCCCCTAACCTATTGTTTAAATGAAATAATAAAAAAAAAGCTCAGAAGTTTTCAGCGTTGCGTGAATCTGATGGGACAGTGAGCGAATGGTCTGAAGCGAATTTTACTTGGGGAAAGAAAAGGCAGTGTCTAGATCGTTCTGTTTCCAGGGAAACGTCACCAGAAACAAAGATGTTTGGTTAGATTTTTTTTTTTTTAAATTAAATTCTTGGGCTCCTACTAACTTTAAATTTTCTCCTGCTTATCATTGGGTAGGTGCAGCACCCCATAATTTCTAACTAGTTCTTAGCTGCTGCACATATTTCTTCTAAATCACTGCAATTCTAGCCAGACTGAGTGATATGTTTTATCTAGAAAACAGTGTTCCAAGACTCAATTGTTTAATTCTGAGGCCTTAACTCCCCTTATTTCCTTATTCCATGCTTAATAGAAGAAATATGTCTTAGAAGAAATAAATCCTGACAAAATTAGTAAATCTGTGATGGCAAGGGTTCTGTGAGATGCTGTTGTTGAGAATGAAAAACAAGCCATGAGATAAAAAAAAAAAGCATATTTCTGTGTCATTTTGGTTTGTGCTTTTTTTTTCAGTAGGTACTTCTACTCAGGCTGGCTTTGCTGGGTCAGCAAACGGCCCTAATCACTAGCTCCCTGAAGCTCAGGGTTATCTGCTACTATCGTTTCTTTATTGTTTTTGTCATGTGTGTGATAGGGATCAACCTACTTCTCCTTTTATTGTCATCATTGGAGTCTTTACAAAATGAAACAAGGATGATGATGAAAGCCAGGATGACTGAAAACGCAGTGGTAGTTCAAGATAATCCTCTTTCTCTTGCTGTTGAGTAATTTTTCACCTTCTTCCTAAGACAGCTTCTTTTCCTCTCTACAATATCTGGGCCAATTCTGACCCTGTGAGAGGGAATGTGGTACTCTTGTGCAGTATCTGAGAGCAAATGAAAATCCGTGCTGCTGATACATAGTGATATGGTGCTTTTTCATTAGTTATCTCTGACTTGGGTAGATAAGGCCTAACTGCTCAGTTTGTCTGGTTCCTTATTTGTCAGAAATACTAGGGCATGCAAGCCTCAGCTCAGGTCAAAAGGACTGGAAGGCGCTAATCTGCATTTTGAGAGGAAACACTGCTGGTTATTTTATCTGCTACGGTTTGGGTGTGTTTTTTTCAGGAGCTGGCAGAATAATCATGTGATTTTAATCTGAGCAATGGGAATCCTCTGCACTTGGTCTCTCCTCTTCTATCAGCACCTGTTTTTCTGAAGTGTAAATCTCACTTTTTAAACGCTGACATTCTTGCTTCCAAAAGCATGATTGTTATGGAGAGAAAATGGAATGTTAGAAGTGCTGTCAGTCCTTTCTTGATCATATTAAGTATCAGCAAAACCAAGATCGCCTGCTTTTGTCGTGTCTCCGATAAATGCTGCTGGCTTTCTCTGCCCTGAAGTGAAGAAAGCAGGCTTTAATTGATCCTTGATGTGGAACATTTGCCTAAAATGAGGGTCACCTTTCAGGGTTTTGAGGTTTTTTGCCTTTGCTCTTCTTGTAAAGATTTCTTCATCAGAATGTATTTCAGTGAGAAGCAGATCTCATACAGAAAGTGCTAGCCCTCTCTGTTGTCTGGGGTGATGGATCTGCACATAGCTATTTTGCTTTGTAACTGTGTGCTTTACTCAGGGTGTCAAGGGAGCAGGAAGAGTTCTTGGACTGCTGGCTGGGGTCCACCAAAAGGCATTGGAGGCAGGCAGAAAAACAGAGTAGACACTGAGGATGGAGTAATTCTATAAAAGAGAGATGATTCAGCACACCAACAGGTGATGACACTGCTCTCGACCCCAGAGTGTGTGGTACAGGCCCTTCACACCGGGAGATCCTCATGCCACATTCAGATGTCGGCTGCATTCAAGAGAAGCTTGAGGCCTGTATGTATGTTTGCGGTCACATACATATATGCAAATGCAGACACCCTTGCTGAAAAAAGCGAAGAGTGCTCCAAGTCTGGAAAAAAATGGTGAGATTAAAGGCTGATTGGCATTCCTCCATATTTTGTGGTCTTACTATGGGAGATGTTTACCGATACTGTTTCAGTGTTGGAGATAAGGTGAGGCGGATGCAGACTGAGGTGAAAAAAAGGGATGTCATTGTGTGTCTGTGTGCACAGGGGAAATGGTACCTATCTCTAACACTGTTGCATGGGCCAGTGAAAGTGAAGAGAAGACATAGCAAAGGAAAAGGAGAAGAAGGAGGAATCCTGTCAGACTGAGCATGAGAACCAAGGACTTTTGACAGTGCATGGAGGAAAACTCGCAGGACTTCAGTGTGAACTCACCGTGTGGTACTGTGCCGCCAGCATGGCAAAGGCCAGCCCCTGCTCCTCCACCACTACTGCCTTCCTGCCCACCCACAGCACTGTCATAGCAGTGGCACAAGCAAGTGGGTGAACTCTCCTCTTGTGCTTATGAGAAGCTCTTAAGGGTTCTGTCCCCCAAATCTGAGGTGGGCAGGCTGCATTTGTCCTTCAAACATGTGCCTTTGAACATGCGTTTCTTCTTCACAGGCTTGGGCTTGTTTCCCTGCCAACCTAGTGAAACCACTAGGAAAGCAGGACTAGCAGAGAGCTGCACAGAGCAGTGAAGTGTTTAGTCCAGGTAGCAGCCTCTTCTTATTTTTTTTCCTCAAAGTGACATTTTCCTTGTCCTCCCCCCCTCTCCAAATAGCTCTGAGAAGGGGCTGGTCAATGAAGCCTCAAAGAAGGGGTTTATTATTGTGGTTGTAAAGACAGCTCCCACTGGTGTGAGAGGAGAGATCGCTGAAAACTGTAGAATAGTCAATCCCATTTCCTTACCTTAATAAAAAAGCAGTATAGAGCAAACACCAAAAAATTGCTTTGTTGTGTAAAGGGAACAGTTCGCCACTTACGAAAGGAGTAATGTATTGTGGGTGCACTGAAGAGACCTTTCTAATCTGTTGTCATGCCAGAAACTGTGTGTCGTAGTCTAGTTTTCCTTCTGGATTGCGTGCTGGCCAGGTGGTCCTTTCCTCGTGGAAAGTCTGTTGCAGTCTTTTTGCTACAGTGATAACGAATGCCTCCTCTCCCCTCATCTAAAATGCTCTGAAGCGTGTTTTGAGAAAGGTGTTTGGGTTTTTTAAAGTTGTTTTTTTTTAATTTTATTTGTTTCTGTTCTTTGCCACTTATGGTTGGCACAGAGTTATGTACCGGCTCGCAGTCTGTCTTTTGCAGTGTTGTAGTTTAGAACTCAAGGCAACAAGTTCTGAAAAGCTCTTTCCTGCCACTAGTGTTGTGTGTACTCAGCCAGCACCTGCGATTCAAAGAGAAAACCTGAAATGTCAGCAGCTTGTCATCATTTTATATCTTGGGCTGATTGTCGATCTCTATCTGTGTGTATTTCCTGCTTGAGTAGATCATGTATCTCAACAGAAGAGAGGATAACATCTTGAAGCTGCTTTTTTGGTTGGTTGGTTTGGGGTTTTTTTCCGATTATCTCAGGAATGGCTAGAGTCTTATGCTGTAGACCTGCTTTATAACCTGGTTTCTAATTGGAAAAGATCAAAAGTTTGCATGTTCACTACTAACTCTTCTATTGCTGTGGAATATTATTCTTGCCTTATATTTTTAAACCACAACTTTCAAAACTGCAGGGTGTAAAGTGGTGAAGCCTTTGTTCAAGTTAGGGTTCAGATAGATGGCAGTTGAAGAATGGATACTCTGTAACGGGAAGACTGTATAGGTAACTGCATATGGCAGTAACAGCCATACACAAAATTACACTTAACAAGCACCTCTCTGCCTACTGATACATACCAAACCTTTGTACAAACCAGTGACCACTGAAAAAAAAATAAATCTGACAGCAGTAATGTATTCTGCTCCCCTTTCTCCTCTTCCCTTCTAAAATTACTACTCTTAAAAATAACCACAGGGACAGTGTTTTATGTATTGATCAGGTTAGAGCAATGCATGTCATCAGATGTCTCTGTGCTTTCTGTGTATAGACAAGGGTGAAGGAGATGGTAATCAATTTTTTGCAGAGGATCCAAGCATCTCTCTAGTTTTGGGTTTTCTGAGGTGAAGATTGAAAATTTTCAAGAAAACTAGAGCCTTTTGTTTAATGAAAATTAATTGTTACTTAATCAAACTGTCAAAAAAAAAAGTTAGTGTGTTTTTTAATAGCTGCCTTTCTTTTTCCAGCTTTCTCAAGCCTTCGATCTGCATCTTTTAAAGTGTTTCCTACATTAAGTGGTTTTAGAATATTATCTTTTTTAGCTTGATATTTGTGAAGATGATGATCTCCTCGTGTATTTTGTATCACTATCTGAGAAGAGGAAACCCTTCCATATGTAACTTTTTAATGAACCTACCCATTAAATCTGTAATTTGGGCTAATTCTCAATGTCAGACATGGACATTTTTAAAAAATTTGGAGTACCCATTAAAAATTAGTTTGATCCAAACATGCTTAATAGCCTTTCAAAAAAGTAATTAATGAGGGAGTGTTTCCAGAGCACCTTGCTCACAAGGACTCCTATCCCATGTTACGACCTACCATGTGTCTGGGCCTTTGCCATCAGTTCTTTTTCCATTCAGTTTCCACAGCTGAATGCACATGAATATATTTTGCTGCATATCAAGTTGACTGAGCTGCGGTTGAGGACCATTCCCCATTGTAACTTCACCTTTTCTCATCCTCATGATAAAAGGGTTACACTACAACGCCTCAGTTGTTAGACAGGTGGAAAAGCCCTGTGAAGAAGCACCATGTGGTCTCTTTGTGGAAGAACCATCATCTGTCAGCCGTCTGCCTGGAGGAACCGAGGCAGACCCTTCCCGGTGGAGGGAGCACAGCTCTCTGCCTGTGCCCCATCGTGTTTCCATACCCGTCAGCTCAGTGGTGGAGACTCTTGTGTTTAGCTCTAAGTGTTAGTATCAGGTGTCCTTCGCTGCGTGTCAAGTGAGTGTGATTAGAGCCTTTCCCAGCAGCCTCCAACCACGATGTGTCATGAGTGCTGCACTGAATGATGGCGGGTTTCCTTCCTCTGAGGCCAAGTACAGCTTGTACCTTCAGCTAATTGGATTCTTTGGGAGGTTTCTCTGCAGAGTCTGGTAGCTGACGCTGTTGGCTAAGTGACCATGGCGATACCCTTTCACATTAAATGCTTTCTATGAAACCTCCCTCAGAGGATTTCCCTGTGACAAACACGTGTGAACAGCATCAAAGCTGACCATCCAGTATGTTTACACTGATGTTGATTTAACTGTTGATTGAACCCGCCAGTTAATCACCAAACTGATCCGTGTTTTGGAGCGCTGCCTGGATGAGACCAGGAGTGTGCTGGAGCAGTGTCGGCAGAGCGGGTGCTAATTTTCTGTGATGCCTCACTCTGCCAGAGCCTTCCTGCCTATGGGCGATACCCATAGCAGACGCTGGAGAACTGGTTCCACAGCCTCTCCACATCCTTCCAGGGGCTGAGCCCGGCACCGGACCGTGTTCCCTTACCACTGCTGATTCCCTAATTTAAACAAACTACTTGCGTGGGTGATTTTGCGATCACAGTGACTTCACTCAAGTTGTTTCTCCAACCCTCATTAAATTGCTTTTGTTGAGGAAGGAGTGGTGTTCGTCTTCACCAGAAATAAGCTCTGCTTTCTGGGGCTGTTGCAGTAGTTTCTTTTGCAAACAAATCCCTTTTGTCTTGCACTCAAGTGACCCATTTAACTAGCTAGGTTTGATTTGCATTTTGACGTTTACTTCCACATAAACCAAGGGCAGCAGTGGTATAAAACCACAGCGTCTGCCCAGTGCTAGAACTGCTTGGGTCTCAAGGTCTTTGAGTTCTGGAGAGTGATTAACTGTCCACAGATGATGAGGACGTCATAAATGGTGTCAGTAGTGGGATGCTGCTGGTGGGTTTGCCCCTGCCTCCCAGTGCTGAACTGGGAGGTGAGGCAGGAGGAGCTGGTGAGCGGGACACAGGCTGCAGTGGGAGATGAGCGGTCCCAGAGAGTGGGTCCCAGGTTGTGGTGCAGCTTCACTGTTCTGCTTGAGCCACCGCAGACCCGCCCAGGAACAGCACTGGGACAGCTGTATCAACCCTGTGAGGGGCAGTGGGGACAATACTCGGTGGTTTCCCCCGCTGGCCTGGGGATGAAGAGGAGGCTGTAGCAGCCAGGGTTGCCCTCTACGGGGAGCAGAAGGAAGCGTGTAGCATTATGGGGAGAGGAAGCCAAACCTGTTCTGCAGCAGACAGGTGTGTTTTACCTCCAGCCACCTTTGCGAGCTGGCAGGAGCATCATCACCCAGGTGACAGGCTTGTTATTCCCCTTCTGTGTCTCCTTGCTTCCTTCTCCCAGCTCCTGCACTGGTTCTCCCCTCTCCGTTCTCTCTCTTTCATACCACGAGAAATAAACTAGCTAGAGGCACATTGCGCCATACTCAGAGGACCTTACGTCTGTCTGTGTCCCTGTTACACACACAGTTGGGTGCGTCTGGAAGCCTAAAGCCACCTAGTTGGAAACGCTAGGCACAGGAATATTTGTTAGGGCATGTAGCTGTGGCCCTGAATGGCTTTAAAGCAACTGGCGCCCTTTTTAACCTGGCCTGGATGCAGCTGGCTCTGCTCTGCCAGGCGCTCAGCTTAACGGTTTAAATTCTCTGCATCCAGTGTTTAGAGAATGAGAAAGAAGACCTTAATTTGCAGTAAAAGATTTATGTAGTACAGTCTGGGCTAAAGGAGCTCTTGTCCCTGCCAGCTGTCTGCTTCTGGTATGCTCCCTACCCTGGGTCATCTTCACCCCGGGAGGTGCCGGTAGGGAGGTGACAGCTTCTTGGTATTTGGGCATTGTTCGTGTTCGACAAGCTGGCAAGGCAACAGGGATCAGCTCATTGATCAGTAAAGAAAACCCCTGTGGTGCCATCATGCACAGTGCAAAGATTCTGGTTTATAGGTAAAGACCGTGGAGAAATTTTTTGCCCATTTTTTGGGGACTGTATCATATATTCAGCAAGAGGTTTTTTTCTTTATTGCCAGTAATTTTTAGACTAACTGCTAGAGTTTCTAAAAAATACGGGAGTCACCTTTGTCTTTTCACTGAAAAGGAAGATCTTCAACAAAGATGTCACTAACTTTTTGGACAAGCTCCTGGACCCGAGGAAAAATCCTGAGAGTCGCTTGAAGCAGTGAGAAGTAAGTGGGACAAAGAAAGCTGCCAATAACGAAGATTCAGGAAGATGAATTACAGGCAAAGGTAATGTTTTCTGCAGTTTCCTATTCCGGGATGTAGCAACTTGGGAGATGCATAAAAGACGCAGTAAATAATTGTTGTTCTTCACTGGATCATTTCATTTTTTTCGTCATTGATGTCACTGTTATACAATAAATGAGAGGTATTATCTATCAGGACTTCAGTAGGTGATTTTGCGAGGGATGGTTGAAATACATTGGGACTTGCTCCTCCTGTTTTTAGAACAAACGAAAGACTAGCCTTGAAATCCTGCAGATGCTTGAGTTATGCCATGTGGATCTGGTCTGTGAAATTCAGAGTTGCGTGTGTGTATACATATATATACATATATAACTGTTTTGAACCTTGGTGCAGCATTTTAAGGAAGTCAGTCACTTAGTATAACAAAAAACCGTCTACTGATTCACTCTTCACAATGTATCTCTCATTAGATTCCTGTCCCATTTATGGTGTTTGCTGTAGAGGTGAAATGAGACTACACGTGACTATCGTTTGTAGCCTAGAGTTGCTCTTTTTTAGGCATCGATGAATTAGTTCATATGGAGTGATGTTAAAAAAACTGTCATAAATAGGAGAATAAGAGCAGACGTTTGATACGCAACGAGACTTCTTTTTGGTGTTCGTTACGCCGCATCAGGCTGAAATGAAAGGGATCAAGGGAATGCATCAGAAATGAGAGGTGACAGAGGACTTGAGAAAAGTAAGGTTTGGAAAATAAATTCTGAACTACAAATAATAAAGCTAATGTTCCTTCTGGCCTTGCAGGAAAGAAAGTAGCTTCATATTGGTGATATATTAATATCTGTTCTGAGATAGCATTCTTCCTGAGCTTGTTCACACACAAGTATTCATCAGCTGGTTTCCCAAAAACTTCTTCGCAATTTTCCACTGAAAATGAGGCCAGTTAAGCAGGATCTCTTCATTGTTACTGATTTCTAAGACAGAATTAATTATCTTTCAAAGAGGAAATAATTTGTTTCTCCTGATGCTCTTTTTCTAGCAATAGATTCTGCTCTATCTGAATTCATTGTGTCTTATCAGAGATGCTCCAATCTTGAGCTCCCCTTTGTTCTCTATGTTTTTAATTTTTAAGTAAGGCTTTTTCCAACCTGCAAATAGCTTCTCTCGGATGAGTTCTTTGAACTCTTTCCAGCTCGTGTTATTGAACACTGCTCAAATCTTCTCATAGTGACGACATTGAACAAATGAGAAGGGAAAGAGTAATGAAGAGGTAAGCAAATTAAAATAATGAGCAGTTAAGCCCGGAGGGAAAAGCTGAGTCCAACTAGAAAGCACCAAATTTGAAGAGAGTTGCTAGTGTCTCGGTGCTACAGTGGTGGGCGCTTTATGGGCTTTGTGTGTAAATGAAGCTGATGGAGCAGCTCTCCTATGCAGAAGTTACAAGGAAATGGTGTGAGTTCAACACCAGATCACAAATTTAAGGGCTTTAAATATAAAGTTCAGATTTTAGTGTTAGATGTTAATTTTGTTTCAAAATCTTGCCCTAAGTTTTACAGAAAAACAAGGAGAAACTTCGCGGCTTTGTTGCTTACCTACAGTCGGTGGTGGAGGGAATTTGTTTTGAAACTGCGTTGTGGTTTTTCAGCTTATGGGCTTTGTTTTGGTTTGAGGTTTTGTTTGTTTTTGACGCAAAGAAAATCTTAGTAGGTGCTTCTGTGTAGGAGAACTGTCTCCCCAGAGATCCCTGCACCAACACATTTAATCTCTAGGATTACACTGCTTTGTACATTGTCATAGTGCATTGAGGCTGACAAATTACCTTGTCTGAGGCTTTGTCCTATGAAGGCTTTGGAAAATACTGGTGAAGGGTAAGTGTCAGCAATTGAACGTTCCCAATCCTTACTTTTTCACAATGCACCCTGCCATTAGCCTGTTCATATCAGGCTTCCAGTTACAGCTTTGTATGATGGTACAGAGATACTTCAGCAAATAGCACAAGGGAGCCCTGAGTATACAAGGAAAAATAAATGCACGGCTACAGAATTACTGCAATGAGCAAAAACTCAGACTTGACACAGTCTTCCCCAGTCCCACATGTAGGAATTAAGAAATGCAAATTCAGAAGTGTTCTTTTACTAGTCAAGTACAGGAATTGTAGCCAGAAAAGGTACGCATACGCAGAGAAGAAAATGAAAGAAAAACACTTTTTTAAAGAAGGTTAGCAGTGAGTCAGAAAACAAGATTTTTTTGGTCATATCTAGCATTAACGTAGTGCAGATAAGCAAAAATTAATTCAGTGGTAGTGTCAGAAAAAATGCTTTCTGTACAAACAGGAAACAAAGCACGAAACACGCAATTTGGCGGTGGTTGAATGTGTGAAGACATGCTCAGCGCTGTGCAAGAGAGGACAGCAAACCTGCCAAGCCAAATTTCAACTGCTAGACAGTGGCCTCACTATCACTCCACCAGGGAAAGCTGAACTGCAGTACCAAGGAAAAGTATAAAGGTTAAAATACCAGGAAATACAGAGATTACTGAGAAACACGCTTTGATTGATGGATGTATTTATTTACAGCTAAACTTACCAAACGAGTGGCGAATGATGCCTTCGGTAGATCTACAAGCAAAACAAGTGCTGCTGGAAGAGCATGCAGGCGATTTTGGCTTTTCTGTAGCAAAGCTGCAAAAAAATTTAATGTTTTGAAAGAAAACAAGTGACATCTTCTAGATAAGTTACTCCAAGAAGTAGACTGCTTGTATCTCTCAATCCAGTAGAGCTTTACAGAGCACTTATTGAAGAAAAAAAAAAAAATCTGTATTTCTAAAGTGATGGAAGAACTTAAGCAAATAGACAGTATCCTTGTCCTGAAGTACATGAAGCCAGGTGACCAGCTCTGAAAGCCTTAGGAAATTCAGCCAAGATGCATGTTTGCATAGGCCCAATTTAAGCGAAACACCCTAAAGAGTTGACTGCTGGACACGTGAAACAAAAGAAATATGATCTGATTTGGGGAAAAGCCACAATATTCTTACAATTTGGTGCCAAAAATGAATGTCAGCAATTTGGGTAGAGTGCTCCCTTACCATCTTTAGAACACTAGTAACAGGACAGAGGGGATGAGAATGTCCCTGGGGACCTGATTTTGGGAATACATGAACCATCACAGCACAGTAGCTCTTATATTAGAATGTCATCTACCGTGAAAATTTGTATGACTCTGAGGACAACTGGTTGAATGATTCTTGCGTCTCCTAGAAGGAGCCAACAAAGGAAAATTAAGATGCTTGAGGAGTAGGTGCAACATCGTACACGGCAGACCTGCTCATCACCAGGGTCTATGACACAAGTCTGAAAAAGTCACCACAAAAAGCCCACGTGTCTGTAGCTCTTGTCATATTGTAATATGCTGCTTACCCAACAGGACAATTTGAGAACCAAATACATCTATGTCCTCGGTGACATATTACCAGTGAGATAATTTCCAGGCTACTGTGAGTAGGCAAAGAAGGGGCATGGCATTTAGCAGTGTTCACACTTGTTCTTCAGACTGGAGAAAAGAGAAGCTTCGTCTTCTTACGTGTCCCAAAATATCACTATGGATTGAGCGTCCACCATAGCATTGCTTATGGAGATACTGAAACCTTCAGTAAATCTTAAGTCAGAGAGTTCAGGAGCTCATTGCAACACATATCGGAGCTGTTCGGAATGAGAAGAATGCCTCCAGGCAGAGACGGATGCTGCTTACTGTGCAAATATGACTGTGATAGAGATCAGGGACTTGATGTCCAGTGGGATATACGCATGGGGAGAAGGCGCAAAGAGAGACAACGAAAATGCACAACTTCCAAATGTACAACGGAGCAAAGCGGGGCGGATGAGTGGCTTAACTGTGGGGAAAATGCACTGAAGTTGAACACAGGCATTTTAACTAGGGCTATATAGAGTTGACCTACTCTTTGCTGCACAGCCTAGAAGACCAAACACCCTACATGAATTTACCCACTTCTTTATCACTGCAGATCTTTTTCCTGCTAACAATACGAGCATTCCTGTTGTAGGCAGTTTCTCAGTGTGCTGGGAGCTGCGTGAACTCCTGAGCTCCCCAGCGGTGACTGGTACCAATGAAGCGATAAGGCATTTCAGCAGGCACAGCCTGCTCTCTTGTTCCACCATGTCACAACCAACAACACACTAATGATAAATTAGCACTTAGCATTGTAATTACGCTATCTGTGTCCTTCAGTGTGGTTTTAAGTTTACTGTAAGGTCCAGGACTGGTAAGAGCAACAGTCAGATGAGCCAGGTAAAGGTTGAAGTCTTCCTATACTAGTAAGCAAAAGACTACATGAAGTCATAACCAAAATGCCTTGTCGGGATCATTTGCTCAGCATAAAAGAGGCAGTTTTACTGGGAATTGAGGAGATCCCTCTGGGGCTGGGAGCTTCCCGTGCTGGCAATTCCTCACTATGGCTTGAGGGCTGTTGGTCACAAAACTATCCAGATTTGGGAGTACGGCAGTATCAAGTCCTTGCCTAACCTGTCCTTGGGCACAAAGGTGCAGGCTTTGATCAGATAAATCCTTGTCATGTAAGGGAGAAAAGGACCTGCTCTGGGACCACAGATGTGGTTGGTTACCCACTAAAAGCACAAAGCCTGAAGATGAGATGTAATGCACCAGCGTGCCTTGGCTTGGGGCTGGTCAGAAAGGAAAGAAACACAAACCAACTAGGTGACCACGGTGACCAGCTCAGAGCGTTGCCTCCCCAGCAGAATAAACTGCAGAGCTGTCTCCTCCTTTCCTCCTGAAAGGTGGAGTTCTTTTGACTCTCCTGATGTTTTTCCCTTTTCTTTTTTTTTCCAAACCTTTTTATATACCAAGTATGAAACACAGAAGACAACAATTTCCGCAGCAGCGAAGAGGTGATGAGTCATGAAAAAAACCCAAGGTGGTGGTGGCAAATATGAGTGTTGCACAGGGTTGTATGCTTGTGTAGAAAGACAGAGGGTTTGAAGTGCCTGTGAAACAATATTAACTGTTTAATCAGAGTACAGCGTTTGAACTTGGGCTTGATAATTTGGATTGTGATTGGGGAAATAGTAAAGAAGAGTTTCCCAATAGAGTACTTTATTAAATACAAGCTTAATTGTATGTCTCTGTCAGAGTTAACAAAAGCCTGGCCTGACTAACCGCAGAGGGATCCTGGGAACAGTTAAAAACTTGCCATATGCAGCACTGGTTGATGTCAAGAAAAGAGAGCAGCTGAATCCTTGTTCTCTAGTGCTCCTCCTAATAAATCCGCAGCAGTAACCTTGAGCTCATGGCCAGCCTTCAACTGGGCTACAGGAAAGCAGATCGTGAATCATCGTGGTAGCACCTTCAGGTAATGCTTGATTTCACATTTCCTGTAGGAGTACGAGCACCATCTAAAATGTAGCCCATTATTGGCTCTCTTTATACACTCGGGTATCAAACATAAAAGACGCTAGTCTGTACACTGGATGCATCCTAATAAAGCAACCTGGATAATGGAATGGAGGCAGTGTAACGTAGATCTCCTTTTCTTCAGGAAGTCTCCAATTGCCCATCCTCTTAAAAGTGGAAGATTCAGAGCTTCCAGGGGCTCCATAATCTAAACAGGACTGACTGCTCTTATGAATGGAGACCTTCAATAAAAAAGCACTTTTCTGTCTCTGTTGATACCTGAGGCTTGAGACAGTACCAGCGTGAGTTTTCAAGCTATTTATGATGTTGTAGTGTTAAGTGCTAAGTTGTGACAAAAGGGGAAAGGAGAAAAGTGTTGAGATGGCAAGTGCAGAAGCAGGAAAACTATGAGCAATTGAGAAAAAGGACAATGAAGCCTGAACAATGGGGAAATGAGAAGCTAAAGCAGATAGCATTTGGAGGAGGTGACTCAGTGCACCACAGACTACACAGATAGGCAGCACTGGAATATACTGGCCGAACTGAGTGAGGACGGTGGTCTAGAATAGTAGGAGTTGAAATGTACTTGCAAAGGTGGAACAAGAATTTTATGTGCTCCTGATCCGTATTACGCCTTCCCCACCCCGGCCATCCCTTCCTCTGTCTCCCAGGGGGAGCTATGAACACACCTCTGTTTACATTATCTTTACAACCAGATAATTTTACTCCGTTGAGGACGGCCCCTGAATTTAAACAACAGACCATGTCAAAGCAAGTATTTTAATGGGTGTCAGAGTCTGGATGAGTATCATGAATCTTGGTGTCATTGGTATGAACTGGTATCATGGGTCTTCTAGCTTTGTCTCTGAGAGGGCTTCCTGTTAAATGGATACAGACGTTTACGTTAGCCATTCCTTTTCAGGGAATTCAGAGGGATTTCAGGAACTTGTCTTGGATTTCAAGAGTGTACATTCATCTCCATGTGTGTGTGTTCCCTGGGCCTCCTGTCGGATGAATCAGCCCAGCTTCTTGGTGGGTCTCAAACTAAGCAGCCTGAGGTGGCATCAGTATTTAAATAAGATGCTTTCATTCAACCTGTTCCTGTTTTAGGTGTGCTTTAATTCCAGTAATATATCCTCTCTTTTAAGTGTCAAATGTCACTGGAGCTCTAAAATGAGAGCCAACTGTCTAAGGGTGCTCAGTTGATAACATATGCCTCTTTTCACCCATCCCTTTGCATTGCTACAGGCAGTGCTCGATGTGGCTCCAAGGAGATGCTCTTCCCCCTGGTTTGTACCAACGGCGATGCCCCCAGGTGGTGATGGCAGCATGGTCTGCATTGCCAGGTCATGCCGCATGTTTGATGTCCTGGACAAGGGACATTGCGGTCTTGGAAACCTTTTTGGAGTCATGGCCACATTGCCCTGATGGCGCATTAGGTTATGTGATGTCATAGAATGTCCACCAAAGCCCAATGGATTCTGGAGGACACGAGAGCCTCTGCGT
The DNA here is from genome assembly GCA_013398915.1 of Dromas ardeola. NCBI lineage: Eukaryota > Metazoa > Chordata > Aves > Charadriiformes > Dromadidae > Dromas > Dromas ardeola. The sequence goes on along the minus strand of VYZM01003700.1, from coordinate 474,515 downwards.
TCCCGAGCGAGCCTGTCCTGCAGGCAGCAGAATGACTGCTTGCTCTGCAGCAAAAAGGGAGTTACAGGCAGACCAGACTAAGAAATGGATGCTTCTGAAGAGCATAATAAATAGTGTCACTAACACGTGGGATAAGATGACTGTTAAAGTCAGAAAAGCCTTGACATTTCCAGTGACGAGAGGATGAGGCAGCCAGGCCAGTCCCCTCCCCGCCCCCAGTGACTGCACAGGAGGACAACGAGGGGACGCCTGCACCCCATCTCCCTTCCACAGATTGTGTCTCCTCTCCCATGCCTTGGGGAAGGGATATGTGAAGGGATGCAGCTCTGGGTTTCCTGTGTTACAAACAGAGCTTGAGGGGTAACAGATCCTCACGAGTGCTGAAGTTATCCATGAGGAGGGAAAGGAGCCTGCTGGGGTGGTGTAGCTCTTCCTTAGCACATGGCCCGCAATTTATTTGGCCCACAGCCAGCAATGCTAATAAAGAAGAAGCTACTGCTCCCTTAGCATCTCACATCAGCCCCTGCTTTAACCATCCATCGTTTCCTTTATCCCAAGCACAGGACTCATGTCAGCGCTCCCTGCCTCCCTTCCAGCAGCATTACACGTGTAGACCGTGAGGTCCACTCCTTCGTGGGAGGAGTGCAAGCAAGTGTGCAGAAGCGGCACATTTCATGTGGAAATGGCTTCTGAGGGGAAGGTCCCCCCACAGTCAGCTCAGGAGACACCACCTTCTGAGACTGTGCTGGGAGAAAACTGCCACGGCAAAAGCCTGAGAGAGGTGGCCTTACTTCTTCATCACCTGAGGTATATATACGTGTGTGTGTGTGACTGACGATAAACAAAAGCAGGCACTGACTTTGAGATGGTGCTGCAGGCTGGAGCCACCCAGCTTCACTATTCAGAAATGCCACCAGCAAGATGAGAGCACAGCACAGCAGTGAAGCTCCAGGAGGTACATACTGGACACCCTCAAACCAGGAGCTACTTGGGGCTGAGTTATAAACTGGAAATAATAACAATGTTGTCTTTCCTCATCAAAGTTTGACTGGGCTGTATCATCACTAAGGCATGGGCAGACGTTCCATGCAAGACGATATTAAACAAGACTGTTTACTTAATATGTTGTTATAGTAACTCTATTGCTTATGTAAATAGTTTTGTCACCACAACTCATGTGGCAGTCTTAAGTATGGGTTTTTTTTTCCCCTCTGAACAGGTAACATGGAGTTTGTTTCCCTTTAGAACTGTTTTTTTCTTCTAACGCCCACTACCCAAACTGTCATTCTGTATCCTTGTGTCGTCCTCCTATAAACCAGTCTTTGGGGGGGCTGTTCCTTTAGGGAACCTCTAACGCCCATGGTGCTGCAGGAAAGGCTTCCTCTGCCCCTCGTGGGAAAAGCCCTTGGCCTGGGCAGCAAATCCGTCATTGAATCTGCCGGTCCTGACCAGAGACCTCTTGTGGTTGGTGGTGACACCCACAGAGATGGCTGGGTGTTTCATTTGAGGAGGAACAGCCTCTATGGGATGAAGGACAGCTCGGCTTCTACAAGAACACCTGACGTCTTGAGCCTCATGAGGTAAACATCATTAAAAACTGTGGAGTCCTTGTAAATACTTCTCCCCTTCAGCTGAAAACTTTCCCCTTGTGTCTTTCAACAATAAGGAGCCCAGGAGCGTGAGGTCGTATCATCCCTGAGGGCCACCTGCTCTGGTGCTGCAAACCAAGGGAACTCTCTTTGCAGCAGAGCTCAGAGTTCATCTGAAGAAACGGCCCTCCAACAATACGGCTTGATTGCCCCATGCAAGTGACCTGAGGCGCAAAGTAAGTTTATTCCCCGTGCGGTTTTGGGGAGCCAGTAGTCTGTACAACTCAGTTTGCTGAGATGATGCCCAACACCCTCCTGCGCTGTCTCTTGCTACTAGTGAGAAGTGGAGCTCAGGCAGGTAACATGCAAAACTCACGTGAAGGAGCAGGATCAGGGAATTAATTTTGTTTCCCTGAACGGTAATAAAAATACCTTCGTGATCCCAGTGCACTTGCCATAACACAGTAAGACCATGATTGGCACTTAATACTATTTAATAAATATGCTGATTAACTTAGGCAGCAGTAATCAATAATTGCACAGATAAATACCAAACTTGACCGGCCAGCAGTGTGAAACCATCACAAGGAAACAACACATTAATGCTGCTTCCCATTTTGAGTTTGAATTTGGGCATCCCTCCCTAACACCATGCAAAAGTCTTCTTCCAACATTGCAGATACATTTGACTATCAAAGGAGCCTGTATTTCTTTTTTTTTTGTGTTTATTGCTGAACTGAAGACAGGAACATCACCTATTATTTGGGGGCAGGGGGCCGTGGAAAAGGGAAGAATAGAATTAAATTGTGGTCTGAACATTTCTAATGCCTTTTTTGATCAGGTTTGTAATTCAGGAAGGCTTTGAAAGAACAAGATTAAATGTAGGTTTTCAAACCCAAATGACTCTGATAAATCCAAGTTGTAGAGTGGACAGTCAGGGTACTTGACAGTGCTTCCCTGGGCTTGGGGACCCCAGGAATCCTGTAAAGCATCTGCAGAGGTTCCTCACTATTCCCCCTTGGTCCCCGCTCAAGAACGGGGCCCGCCAGGCATCTGTCAGGGATGGAGCTTGGTCTGATAGGGCGTCTTGTTCATCCAGGCCCCACATGGTGTTTCAAAGCCTGACGCCTTCTTTGCACTTCCCATTTGGAGGACTTGCATCCACAGGGCCCTCAAATACAGCACACCTGCCCTCCAGCATCCTCCTTCCGCAAACTTGTATTCTTAAGGTTAAACATTAGCCAGCAGCAGCTCACATACATAGGATTTGGCATTATTCCTTGAGTAAATGTATAATTACTGAAGGGAGTTTCCGAGGGAGGAGGTCTAAGCTGCGCAGCTCCTCCTGGGCCCCTCCAACGTTGCAGAGGAGCCGGGGCACGGAGCAGCTCCCTTTGCCCTCCTCCTTCCCCTGCTGCCAGCACACGGCCCTTCACAGGGGCGGGCAGGGGATTTCGGGCTCACGGTTGTCATGAGGTTTACCCACTTCTGCCATCTCCTTTGCCCTGTATCAAAGGCACCCGATATATACTCCATCGTGAAAACTTGCTCGGCAAAGAGTGCCAGCTGCTGCGGTGGGGCTGGTCTCAGCAGAAGGCAGCCCTGTAAGTGACTCACTGCCGACCTTTGATTCGAGTTCCAATATTTAGCAAGAAAATATTTAAAACTGCGCCGCTAAGAAGGAGGCACGGCTTTACCACGGGGAACTTGGGCAAGGGGTGCTGCTGAGGTGGGCTACGCAAGGGAAAGGGCAAGCAGCCTTCCTCCCCTCCTCTCCCTCTCCCAGCAGAGCAGCCAGCCCTGCCCATCCTGCCCACGCTGGGGAAGGAGGAGATGCTTAGACCCCGACAAGGTGGGTGGATGGCTGCTGTACGAAGCAAGGCAGGAGTTTTAAAGCCCTGCCGGGCTTCCAGCCCTAAAGGCAAAATAAACATGGCCATCGCTCCCGCTCACGTTGCCTGCGTGTGATGGGGAGGCCACCGTGCCCATCCGGCTACCTGGTGTGACCAGAGCACGGCTGGCCCCGGGGGACTGTCCCCAGCCTCTGGTCTGTTTGCCGTGGCTGGGACCCACATACTGATGAGTCTTCAAGAAATTAATTAGCCTGGGTCAGGTGCAGCAACAGGCCAAGAGGGTATTTTTTCTCTTGGGAGTGGCGCAGAATTCGCTCTGCTGGTCAGTTTATAATTAGATACTTGCACCAAACAGTATTCTTTCTGTTGGATTTTTATAGTTTTGTCTCTTCTTTTTTAAACGTGAAAAATAATCGGTCTTAAAATAAAATAATTTTTTAAAAAAATAATAACCCTGGCAAGAGGGATCTATAAAAAGAGAAAATCCTTGCCAGGGGGATGCCACAGCGGCGAGCCCAAGCCGCAGAAAGCCTGGTTGCAGGCTTCCCTTTTCCGCAGCTACTCAGAGGTTAACCAGGGTCTGTGAGCAAACAGCTTAAAGAAGGAGCCCGGCTTAGTGCCTGGGTGTCTGGGTCTGCCCTGGGGACCAGCCTAACGCCCTTCCAGCAGCCCCTCCCTCCATCCCTTCCTCCTTCCCTCCCTCCCAAAGGCGATGGTCGGCAAACAGAGCCGGCCCTCGCCTTCTCCCCCGGCAGCCAAGGCTGGAGCTGGGCTGGGGCTCAGGGACATCGCCAAAGAGGGTGTTTCGCTTCAGACGGGCGCGGAGCCATGTCTATATAAACCCCGCAGGACCAGGGGCCCGGGAGGCTTGGTTGATAAGCACACCTGCGCCTCCGCTCCCTCGGCAGCCTGGCGAGGTGCCGCGATCTGCCCATGGGATCCCACCTGCTGCTGCTGCTGCTGCTGCTCCTTCAGGCAGGTGAGTACCACCTCTCCGTCCCTCTGCCTCCCCAAGCCTTTCCCCCCCGTCCCAGCACAGCCTCTCCCCTCGCTGACAGCTTTGCCCCGCTCCACAGCAGGCACTTCGGCGTGCCTTGGCCAAGTGGGAAAAACAAAATCTCTGCTGGACTCTTTTCAACCTTATAGTGAGGGGCTGCGTTAAGGGAGCTGCCTGCCCGCTTCGCTTCCCTGGCAGTTTACGGAGCTGGGGCAGCGTAAACGTGGGGGGTCGTTTTCTTTTTGGATAGTTTTCTGCTACAAAGTTGTTGGCTTCTGTGTTTCTTCATAGAAGTGCCCTCTTTTTATACCAGTGATCGTGGACTAAGGCGTCTTCAATTCACCTCGATTTAAAATAATTTTTTAAAAGCCGGTTTAAAAAAAGCTTAATGTCTAAATGTTAAAATGTAAATGTCAAAACGTCTGCTAACAGAAAGCCCCTACACACAGAGGCAACCCAACACTAAACTGGCAGGTCTGGGGTTAGACCTGCAGTACAGTTTGAAAATAAAACCCAAAACGTTGCTTTAATCTACAGCAAAGGCTGCCCGTTTAAGCAGGAAATAGAAAGTGTAAACTGTCAGATTCACCCCTGCTCGCCTCCCCACAGGTATGTTCTCTGCTAAGGCGCCCCCGTTACTAGTATAGCTAATGACTGGACACGCTCCTAATGGGAGATAAGGCTCAGTGCTGGCTGCTGTGGAGCTTCGGACTTTTTCAAGGCTGTCCCAGCTGCATTGGCTTGTCTGCCCAGCGTAGAAAAAGCAATTTCAGTTCTTGGTCAAGTTCTTAGCCGTGCACCTGAATATCGAAACGTTCTTGCTGGGGCTGACCTCTCAGCCGCAGCGACCCGCCGTCAGCTCCAAACCCAGCCAGCTTTCAAAGAACGAAACAGGAACATCGGGGGCCGCCTGGATGCCCACGTTATTTCAAGCTCTCGCAGGGCGCGCAGCCCGAAGCACCGTCTTTGGGACTCAATTCCCTTTGGGGCTTTCTCTCCACTTTCATGAGCAGCCCTGCACTGTAATTACAGTGCCTTGATCCTCAGAGATATCCCCAAAAGAAGAATGGCTTTTTTTTTCTTCTGGGTGAGGTGCAGTTACCTTACGCCAGCCTCCGCTGTTTTCAGCCAGCGGCCAACATACCGAGCCTAGCAGTCCTGGCTTAAGAGGTCGGCAAAATACAGCTTAAAAAAAAAATGCAAGCTGCTCGTCAGGAGGCCTGAATGCCTACAAAGAAGTTTTTGTCTCCATTGGAATATTTTCAGGGTCTGCAAACTGCGACAGGTTGAAAAAAAGCATGATCTTTAACCCAAAATCCAGAGCAGCTCCCTGCTTGTGATTGATTTCCCCTGGGCTGCCCAAGCACTGAGCCGGCTCCTGGCTCCAGAGCCCCGGCTGTTTAGACAAGGGAAATAGGTTGTCTCTTTAGTCTCGAATAACACCCGCCTGATGCGTTTTTAGCACGAAATCTGAACACTCGAGCAGTGTTTAGGTGAGCAGTGTGGTTACTTTTTCAGGAATGTGCATTTAATCCCCAAGGAATGCCTCGGGAAGCACAAGGAGGCTGTGTGAAACCCCCTGCGCCGGGAATGCCCGAGGTGCCGATCGTGGGGGCAAAAATGGTGGAGGGAAGCGCTCATTCCTGCTGGGGGATAGGGCTGCAGAGAGGGAGCAAAGCCCCTGCCTTGTCCTTCATGGAGAGAGACCCTCCCTGTCCTTGCAGGGGGTTTGGATCGGGCTGGGAGGGCCGGCCAGCCCAGGAGATGCGGGCAGAGGCCCATGGAAGGGGATTAGAGGCGAGGTTTTAAAAGGAAAGCAACTGTTTTAATAATAGTATTGAGTCCTCAGTGGTTTAGGGGATTAATTAGCCTGTGTTTGCACAGCACTTTGAAGAGGTCAAATGTGCTGCAGCAGCCGGGGGCAGGTGGCAAAGCAACATCGGTGGCGGGTTCCCAGATCCCAGCCGTCACCACTGTACCCATCCCAGCCTGCCACAAACCCCCCCGTGCAGGCAGGCTTCTCTTTTCGGAGTGACTGTGAACGGCTGGGACAAACGGACAGGTTGGGCAGTGGGTTTGAGGGGTTTGATGCTACTGGTGAGTAGCTTTGCCATGCACCACATGGCAAGTGCAAAGCCCACTTGGTCCGTCACAGTAAACCCAGGCGATAAATACTCCCGTCTATTGCTATCGTTAACGTGATAAGCATCAACACTTTCAGCTGGGCATGACCGAGGTTTGAGTTTTAGGGTCAGGGTACTCTAGGTTACTATAACAGTTACTGCAAGGTAGAGCCTGTGCTTTCTAAACAAGTTGCAAATTAACATGTGAAATCACACAGAATCACAGAATGGTAGGGGTTGGAAGGGACCTTCGGAGATCATCTAGTCCAACCCCCCTGCCAGAGCACAACACCCTTTGAAAAACTTCAAAAACTCCAGACGGCTTTGGGTGGCCATCCGCACACTTCAGCTGACAAAGAGCTCCTTTTTTTTTTATATTTCCAAATTAATGCAGCCAACCTGACGTTACGACTTAAACGGAATGTAATAACGGAAGGGGATGTAAATGTAGCCAGCACTTGCAAACACTCGAAAGAAAACAGATATACGTACGTCTTGGCTAATGTGGGCACTCTGTCCTTGACAAAATGTACCTTAAGGGACTTGTAGCTATCCCTGTATGCAAACTAATAGTACTGTTAGCTCTTTGCCATGCAGGGAATGGGCTAAAATACGTTGAATAGTAGGGGAAACTCGGCTAATATATCTTGGGCAACATAGGAACCTCATTTTTTGCCGCAGAGCGCAGGTTAGGTCTGGTTGTGTGCTTGTCCCCTGCTGCTTCCCTTCTTGCTTGGGACCACAGTGTAGCTAGGAAGCTTTCCCAGGTTTGGGAGCTCTGGGGTGCAGTGGAGCCCAGCTGGCTCTGCATGATGCTGGCAGTGGCCCTGCAAAGCTGAACAGTTTGGGGGCCCCGTGGTCTGCCAAACTAGGCACGTTGCTCCCACGTGCAATATAGAATCTTAGAATTGTCTAGGTTGGAAGGGACCTTTCAGATCATCGAGTCCAACCATCAGCCTAACACTGACAAAAAGCATCATTAAACCATCTTACTGAGCACTACGTCTACCCATCTTTTAGATACCTCCAGGGATGATGGTTCCACCACTTTCCTGGGCAGCCTTTTCTAGTGCTTGATAACCCTTTCAACGTAAAAATTTTTCCTAATATCTAACCTAAACCTCCCCTGGCGCAACTTGAGGCCATTTCCTCTTGCCCTGTCGCCTGTTACCTGCAAGAAGAGACTGAGACTGATATAGCTGCAATCACACACTAGCACCCCAGAGCTGGTTAGTCTTGCTTGAGCTGAGCTCCCTCTGCAGAAATACCCTGCTTGAGTATTTCTGTCCCTGGCTCCTGGACAGCCCAGCCCTCAGGTGAGCCCCCTGCAGGGTCCCCTTTGCAGGGTGGATGTCATGGCTAACCACATTGCCACGGCTGCACCCAACCAACCGCTCAAGACCAAAAAAATCCCCCTTTAAGGTCTTTAAGAAAATCAGCGTCAGGTGCATTTAATCCTTGTGTGAAGCCATGTTCTGTCTTTGCAGTTTGGAAAGGTGCTTTGGGAAAATCCCACTCACTGCACACTCGCGGAATCATCGAGTTGGCAGGAGCTATATCGTGTGGCACAGGACGGTCTCCCTTGGCATATATTGGCTATGGATGCTACTGTGGACTGGGAGGACAAGGCTGGCCTAAAGATAAAACAGACTGGTAAGAAGAACCTCAACTATGTGTCCAGAAGCAGTGCAGATCTCCCCAGCCTTCCCTGTTCATACTCCTGTTACTCCATGGACTTGTTACTGCCTTGTGGAGGGGGAACCTAGGATATATGAACAGCACTGGGGAATTGTGAGTGAGGACTTGCGTATCACTTGGGGTTTGAATGAGGGTTTAACCACTTTCTGGATGAGAGCAGAGCTCCTGGGACCTTGTACTATGTGGGGTGGAGGGCAGAGGAGGAACCAGGATATGATTTCCTGAAATTAGATGCTTGTTTATTCATAGACAGCAAGCCCTGCCTGAGAAAGGGGGACTGACCAAGGTATTTGGAGGGTTATATCACCCAGGTCCTGAAAATGGCAGTGATGGGAATATCGCTGTTTATCGTCTGGAATAAATCCAGACCATCGCAAGGAGTAATCAAACCTGTTGTCTTCATTGCCTGTTAGTTCACACTGAAACAAGGAAGAACAACAACAGGGCAGAGCATGGTGTTATTTTCCCTCTTCTTTGTCAGTGGGGAAGATGCTGTGCTGCTTATTCCCGGGCTAAATGCAATGAGTCTAGGAGGTGTTGCAATCAAAGGTTTCTTTCTTGTACTTGGCGATTAGCATACATGTAAATCTTGAGCATGGTGGACTGTTGCGTGCTCTGAGCCCGTTATTTGCAATCTTGTCTGGCTTTAAACCTCAAAGATGGAGCACACCAATCTATCTGTTTACCTACAGGCACCAGCGCAGGTGTTACCGACAAGCAAGCGCTGCTTTTAGCAGGGGTGAAGGCAGCGTGCAGCTCGCTGGGAAGGAAACCAGGCTTTCCAAAATATCCAGCTATTGGAGACATTTCATGTTGCTACAAAACCAAACTTTTGCTGAATGGGCAGGACAGAAAAAGGGGAAAAGAGGAAGAAAAGGCCAACTCCCCAGTAGGCATAAAAGAGCAACTGTCCCTTAAAACTAGCGGAGATGTCGTCATTAACGCAGCGAGAAGTTTCTCTCCCAAAGCCCTCTCTTCACATCCCTGGTTTGTACCTATGAAACATTTCATCTATGAAACAGTCAATATGGGACTTACAAATAACGAGTAACTGCCTACAAAGTGTCATAGCTTTCAGGTGTAGAGACTACTTTCAGTTTTCAGTCATATCGCTTGACCTGCTTATCACCACCTACAGCAGTGTCTATAAATGTGATTAGTATTTTCCATAGCCCTTTACCGATTCTCATAATCAGGCCTTTAAAGTAAAACACAACTTCACTAATTTGGAGTACTTTCACCAAAAGGCTGAGTGGAGTCACCTAAAAGCTGTTTTCCATAGAAGTTGGGTGACCCCCAAGTGTAGGTGACTCTGGGAGATGCGAGTGGTCAGCACTCCTGAAAAACAGAAAAAAAGAGAAAAATACGGCCTTGTGCTCATCAGCCAGTGTTTCTGCTGCTGTGTGATTTCCATGGGATGTGGATTTTATCCTAATGGCAGCAATGGAGGACTCTGCACCTGAAAATGCCTCAAAATACCAGATAGTTTGTAAAAAGGCAGCTTGATCCTTTAAGTGCATTCATTATTATTCGTTAGCTGCAATGCTTGGTTGCAAAAAAAAAAAAAAAAA
>VYZM01003700.1:444578-464665 GCA_013398915.1 Dromas ardeola | reverse complement strand
AAAAAAAAAAAAATCCCAAAAACCCAAAAAAGCCCCCACAAAAAAACACCAAAAAACCCAAAATCAAAACCAGAAAGGTTTTTAGTTAGTTTCTTAGCAAGGAAGAATTGGCAATGCCCCCATTTAAGGCCAATGCCCTAAAAATTTCCATTTTATGTTTGCTAGAGTAATCTTCTGATATTGAGAATTACTGCAAAAATCAGTGTGGTTGAGTACCCCATGCCTGTCAAAGTGACCACATTATTTTCCGTATTTGCCACTCTAAAAAAGAAAGAAGCGGAGTGGCGAAACTACTGGCTGTGAGTGACAAACACTGTTTGAAATTACTCACCCCCTTGACACTTCTAGGTTTGTTATTGAGACCCTTACAAAAGGAGTAATTTTCTTGTGAGCAATTCAGTCAACCTGTCTAGACAAGGCAAGAGTGCTTCTAAGCACCTCTCTTTTGTGGGAAAAGGAAAAAAGCCATCGAGTGGGTAATCCTTTTACAAGGTTTATTCCACACGCTGACTTTGATGTGGCTTGTCAGTAATTACCTTTTCCTTTTTGTTCCAGTCTCACAGTCCCATCACTTCCAGCCATAATGGCACCTCTTCTGCATGAAGTCAATAGATTTGTTTCTCCTTCCTCTTTCTGTTCCCCCGGTGCTGCAGCACCCATTTTGTAAACCAGGACCTGAAGGTGCTCAGCATCTCCCTGAAAACCCCAAATGCCAGTGGCATGGATGGCTCATCCAAGTCCTGAGAAACTCATAGGGAAAACTAAGATTTCCACTCAGTTGCTGAGTTAAAGCAAAACAAAAGGACACATACTGGTGTCCGTGCTGTGAAGGTGACACACACAATGTGACAAATTCTTACCTTAATGGCATTTACTCAACAGCAGGGGTCTGGCCAGCTGGTCCCTGTGGGCCATCCGGAGCTGTCTGTAGCCGCTAGGGCTGTCTCGTAGCCCAGACGTGATGAATAGGTTGCTTACTAACTAGATGACTTGGTTGTGTTTGTTTTCCATACCTGTTGACCATTGCCCTGCCATCGCGTTGGCTGACTGTTTGCTTTGGTCTAGCCGAGCGTTTGCAAGTTATTAAAAGCTTAACACCACCCTCTGACCCGGGTGTAGGAAAGGGCATTTCCAGACAGGAGGGGATCATCTGAAAGTGGCAAAGGACAAGGATAGATTTCCTCAGTCTTCATTCCCTGGCAGTTCTTTCAGCGCATCTGAAAGAGATGTTTGTAAAACATCAGCCAAAGTCTTCTTGCTTTGTGCTGGTGTAAGCTTCATGTCACCCTGCTGCAGTTATGGGTATCATCAGGAGCAACTGGTGTAAGGGGAAGCAGAATTGTGCCCTAAATCCTGCAGAATTTATACAATGCCCTGATTTTGCCAAGCCAGCTAAGGAGCAGCAAGTTCTCACAGCTAGCTAGCGCACCTCCCCAGTGCTCATTTTCTTGTCCTTTCCTGATTCACAGACCACCTTTTGCCCCCTCCAAGATCTGTTCTCACTTCTCCTACCTCTTGTTCTGTTCCTTCCCTCTGGCTGTCCATGAAGAGCAATTTCATTCCCTCGGCACACAGGCTCCAAACTTCTCCCTTTGCCAGTCTGCCTTTGCGTTTTTCCTCCTCTATCACTGACACCAACTTCACCAATTTGACTACTGATTGACACCCCGGGCCTCACAAACCCTACGATTTCTGGAGCTGGCACTCCACCTCATCTCAGCCTGATTCGTGGCTCTCCACTGTGGCCTCTTGTGCTCTGTGTCCCATATATGAGACACCAATGATGGGCCTGCTCTGCTATCTGTCATCCCCCTGAGGGTGGACGAGGCTGTGCTGCAGCTTCAGGTATATTAGCCCTGGGCTACAGCAACACCTCCAGATGACACATGCCCAAGTTGTAGCTCAGTGCTGTAGTTCATCCCTGTCATGTCATATGACAGATTGCGTAGGGACTCAAACGTTGGAGAAAGCTGAGACTTTCACACTTTCCACAAGGCTGCAAATTCTTCTCTCCTTTGGCCTTTCACATCTAACCTCTTCAGGACATGCCTGGGAGTGAGGTGTTACCAGACCAACAAATACCAACAATACCAACAGCCTGTTACTGCCGTCATGCGCAACAGAACTAGTTCCATGGGATGAATGAGGTCTTCTCAATTACAGCAATTGCTGTAACTCCTCATGGGAAAGCTTCCAGGTACATATATCCCATAGGGCTTAGCCCCATTCTGAAGTCCTCTGAGGAGCTGGCATGGAAGGAGATACTAGGCTGCAACTGCTAACTTACATTTCTAGGTTTCACAATGCAGTGAGTAGTCTGGTCATAATCATCACACAGGTTTCACCTTCGCAAGCTAAGAAAAAAAAGGCATTTAGTTTGCAGACGCATCTGTGGGATGAAATTGCTACTCTTAACTACCAAATTGGGAGCTCAGTCAGTAGGGAAAGCACACTGGACTAAATTCAGCCTGCGTGTAATTACAGGGATTACGTGAAGGATGAATTTGATCTGACTGGTCTGATTCTGTTGTCTCTTTCACATGATTCACCTGATCTCCTTCCAGTGATTTTATTAGAATTTGTGCCAGTGGTGGATCAGCTTCTTTGCACTTAAAAAATTGCTGGTTTTTTTCTGAGCTTTATCACCTCATGGAGCCGATGGAGCAGAGGGTGATGAAGCTCGTGATGTTCCTGGGCTCTTCCAGTAAGGTACTGGAAGGTGCCCAAAGGAGCCCGGCTTCCTGCACAAGGAACCTTTATCCTTCTTGCAGGGTTGTTCAACTTTTCCAGAGGGACATAATGATGGATCCCAGGCTTTTATTGGCTTTTCAGGTACACTGGCCTCACGTCTTGAAGATAAAAAATGAGGTCTTCAACTGGATTTGGTAATCTATGGGCAATCAGCACAGCCATGCTCCCTTTTGGCCAGTTCATCAACCTCTTGAACAGATTCGCATCTAGGACTCAAGAGCTTCTCTAAAAGCTGACTGCTCTTCATTTACCCCTAATATCAGCCTGCCTCGATGCTTCCCAGGTAGTAGAGTGGTTTCTCTGTAGAGTCCCAGTGATCTTGCAGGGACAGCTTCTGGAAATGCAGGAGGTCACTCCTCTCTGGCTCCAGCCTCTGACCTCGCATCCTTGCTGAAACAACCTTTGTTATTTGGCAGGTGACCTCTCTAAGCATTGGATCGTTTCTTGGTGTATTTTGAGTCCCTAAACTACCAGAATAAAATTCAAGTGGGGTCAAGTTTTCCATAAATTCTGAAGTAATTGACAGTGGGAATTACCTCACTGACTAGTCTGTAGGACAAGTGTCATCAGCTGAGCTAGTCACCCTCAGCCCCCTCTATGGTCAATGAAACGCAATTGCACTTTCAAATGCAGTGTTTTTCACCTATGTTAGATCTCTGTAGTATGATAATACGAACTGTGCCCCAGACATGCATAAAGGGAGTATAGATCAATGTTTATGGATGTAGATGTTTATGGATGTAGATGTTTATGGATGTAGATGTTTACATTTAGGGATCCGAAGTTAACTGATATGAATTGCACCGTTGAGGCTGATGAGTTTGTAGCCAGCCCTCAGAAACTGGATGGGCCAAAGAGCACGCGGCAGGTCCAGGCGAACTGAAGAGATGAAGCTGCTTGGTGGTGATGAGGAAGGCAAAAAACATCCTAACTCCAAAGTCTGGGATGTGTCTAAGCCTAAGCTGTGGACCCACAATCACGCACCTCAAAGGAACGGTTCAGCTCCCTTTCGGTGAGATTACCACAAATTGACCACACCTGCCCTTCTGAGGGTAAAAGCTTGGAGGAAAAAGCACAGTTGTCATGGGAGAAAATATGGCACTCATGAGTTCTTGAGCCATGTGAACTTTCACAGAGATGCCAGGGCGCTTGGTTCATCAACAGACGATTTACTGACTGTCTGGGGCAAACACTGCCGTCATGAGTAGTGTGTGAGTGGAGTACGTGCAAACGCTCCCGAGCAAAACGTGCAGGATGCAGGAGGACGCCCGAACTCTACCTTTTGTTCTCTCCCAGGTGCTGCCACAGGCACGACTGCTGCTACGACAGGGCGGAGAAGGAAGGCTGCAGCCCCAAGGCGCAGCGCTACCAGTGGGTGTGTGAGCAGAACGCCGTGCGGTGCGGTAAGGAAATGCTCCCTCACGTCGGGTTCGTTTCGCTCCCTCCTCTGCAGGCACTAGGCTGACTGAGGAGCTCTGTGAGCCTCAGAGGTAGGTCTCTGTATATTGAGTTGGTTTCAAAGCTACTTTAGGCAGCGTCCATTCTCCTCCAAGCTCTCTGACCATCCCTTGCCTGGATCACCAGGCTTGCCAAGAGTTCCCAGCTGGAGCTGGAAGGAAGGCTGGAGCCCCGGCGCCACCCCTTCCGGGTAACCTCAGGCTGAAGAGAGGGAGCAGGGGCCATGGAGCCCACAAGCCATCTCAGTTTGGCAGGGATGCAGATGCCTCTCTGGAGGCTCTCCACTCACTGGCATTAAGCATGCCTGCTCCTCACCAATGTCTTCCCATAGCTGTGCGGTGGTCTGCAGGAGTGGTCTTCCTGTGGCAATTTTGGCCCTCCCTCCATCAGGACTGCTCACTTTTTTACTTACCATTATGTACTGCTAGAGAAGAGCCATGCTATTTTGCATGGCTGCAAGATGGGTTAAGTAGGGTGCCAGCCTGCATCGCTGCCTCGTGTGGGGCTCCAGCCTAAAGCCCGAAGGCTCCAGCGGGGATTTTGAAGCTTGGAGAATCAAATGCTCTCGAGCGCCGCAGGCATACAGTGAGTGTAGGCTGTGCTCAGCTCTACAGCTGGTACTCAGTCAAGAAGGTCTTGAATTGCACAGTCACAGCCCGTCAGTGGCTCACACCAGTTTGTTTTGACATACACCAGATGACTTGAGTCTTAGAATTTGTCGCTTCTATTTCTAAGTCTCCAAAAAGTCCCTCATGGTAAAATCCATTGTAGAACACTTCGAAAGTTTGAAAAGAAACATGTGAAAACAAAACTTGTCCCCATACCACCAAAGCCTGTATTGATATCAGGGGTAGCCCCGAACCAGGTGCAGGACGCTTGGCCTTGTTGAACCTCATGAGGTTCACGTGGGCCCACTTCTCAAGCCTGTCCAGATCCCTCTGGATGGCATCCTGTCCCTCAGGCGTGTCAACTGCACCACTCAGCTTGGTGGTGTCTGCAAACTTGCTGAGGGCGCACTCGATCCCACTGTCTGTGTCATTGATGAAGATATTCAACAGCACTGGTCCCAGTACAGACCCCTGAGGGACACTGCGTCACCGACCTCCATCTGGACATTGAGCCATTGACCACTACCCTCTGGATGTGACCATCCAACCAATTCCTCATCCACCAAACAGTCGATCCATCAAATGCATCTCTCTCCAATTTAGAGAGAAGGGTGTTGTGGGGGACAGTATCAAAGGCCTTACAGAAGTCCAGACGCAGGACTGATGCCTGTTTCAAACAAAAGGGATGAAGAATTAAATTTCCAGGCATGCTTGCTGGGCCTAGGGTAATGATGTCCAGAAACTTCAGAAGCAGAACTGCTTGCACTGTCCTTTCTATGCAAGAGGAAATAAATGCCTGTTGCCTGGCACTGTATCACAAACAGGGAAATTAATTAGAAACTCATTTTACTTGGGACTTCTCCTCCTTTTGCTACTGTTAGGCAGCTTTTTTTGTGGAATGAAAAAAATTGCCAAAACCATATTTTTCAGTGCAGGGGTGCCATCACGTGTAGGCAAATTCCATTCAATAAATACATGGAATACAGAAAAAATTGGAAGTTGTGGGGGCTGGTCAAAAAATCCATTCTGCTCTAACACAAATGACTGCCAAGCCAGACTCTTGTACTCTCATTAGATGGACAGTGGTTGGCACGGCACAGGAATAACTCCAGGAGCAGGGAGCAAGGAGAAAATCAGGCAGGACTGGTGGTTAAGAAAAAAATGGAATTAATGCTGAGTCCTCATCAGTGGGAGCCTTGAAACACTTTTTACCAATAAACATGTGATTCTTCAGACAAGCTTAAGAAATATGGGCTCTTCTTATTTATCAGATACAGGGTTGACCCAGCAAACTCCAGTGAAATCTGGAAGGACTCCTCTACTCATCGCAGTTAGTTTTGGAGCAAAGCCCATGTGCACTGGCATGAAGTTACACTTCATTTTTTTCTTTTGAAATCAGTTTGATTTGCAGAGGGAGGAGCTGGAAGGGAAATTGACTGACTGAGGGAAAACTGAGTATTTTTAGCTCAGGCTAAATAAAAATAATTTTCGTTTTTGGCTTCAGCCGCTGAACTAAACCCCCATTGTTCACACAGCTCTAGAAGCGGGGAGCGCTCTGTGCTGGGCAGGTTTTTATAAGCATTGCCAATTTACATTTAGCTGCTCCTTTCTGATGCTCTTGGTCACAGGTAGGGTCAGACTGGTTGCCAGAGACAGGACAGGGGAGGGTCAGATCCACACAAAACACGACATGTTGGTCCTTCTCTCTTCCTGCTCCCACAGCCTCTGTTCCCTAAGAATTGCTTTATTAGGGAATTGTTCCTCTGAAAACTGTTGCTCGCCTTCGTCTGATACAGAATCTCTCATTCTCTGCTCACATTTTCTTTTGCAGATAATCTGACAGACCGATGTGAAAAAATGGTGTGCCTGTGTGACCAAGAAGCAGCCCAGTGTTGGGGAGCAGCCCCCTACAACCCACACTTCATCCTTTGGCCAGACTTTTTATGTGGCCAGACTCATCCCACCTGCCATTTCAGATATGGGGGCGCAGAATAGGTCTTTTTAAGACTTTTCTTCTAATCCTCTGAATCTGAAGGTGCTGGAATAAAATTTTACCTCTTTTACCAGAGCTAAAAATGGTGTGAGAGAATGTCTATCAGGCCAGGGTTTATGGGGAGGAGACACAGAGGAAAATATACACTGAAGTAAGGAGAAGATCCTGCTCCGATCGCCGCCTTTGCAAGAAGAGAGGGTTCGGTCTGCGGTGCAGTGAGAACACATTACCCGTCACCAAATGGCTTTTTTGTCCTTTCACATTGCCTGACTTTCAGCTCCCACACATTTGCACATGATCTGGAAAATATGCAGAGACTTCTGCTGGACTGGTTTGTAAAAAAAATTAAAAACATCCATCTCTGTGAAAAGATAGACTGGCCTTCAAAGACCCGAGGCATGCCAGTCTGGAAGTAGACTGACCCACTTTATTTTCCTGGACATGCAGGAGGAGAGAGGACATCAAAGAAGGAGGATGCCTCCTTATTCCTCACTTGTGCTTGGAGAAGTTCCGCTTCCTACCTAAAGGAAAAGCAGAGTCTGGCCCAGGGGAGGGTTCCATCCTTTCTTGGTGTGTGTGTGTTTCTTAGCTTGTAGAGCCAGCTGTCTTACCCCTCGTATTGCTGTGTCACAGCACTGGGGACACTTTGGAGGCACATTCAAAGGCACACAGACTCACACCGGGCCACTGCTATTGCAAGGCCAGCTAAGGATTCTGACTTCTACCAGTTGGCACGCCCATACCTTGCAAAAGAACATGTTGCTTACCTGCCACACACACTTCAGAGCTGATATGCTCCTCTCCTAAGCAGATGTTGGCATATCCCCCCCAGTCACTGACCTCCCGGGAATCAGTTATGTCACGTCAGGAAACTGGGGCTGTGGATAGCATCAGTCATGTAAGCAAATCTTCCATCTCTCCCTTTTTTTTAAGGATATTAGAGGTTTATATTGAAACACTACGTTTCCTTCTGGCAAGAGTAAAGCAAAATCCCATTCTTTCAGCCAGGGATAGCTATGTTCAAGTGGGCCTTCGTTGCCTCTTCGTTACAAGCCCGTCGGCTGGAGTGAGCCAACAGGACAAGGGCTTCTATACTGAGAGGCGCAGACAGACGGGAGCCACAGTTGATGGTGTGATTCTGTGATTCTGAGTTGTACCTCTAGAAGAAATGCATTCCACTTGCTCGGGTAGGTGTTAGCAGCTGGGGAGCTGGGGGTGGCCTGGGTAGGTCAGGTTCCTTCTGTCTCTTCTGAAGCACAGATGACAAACGTCAAGTACCACCTCTAAAATGAGAAGTAATGGCAGGGAAAAACCCAAGGTACCTCATCAGAGTCTGGATTCAGAGATACGTGGCCAAACTAAGCCAGGCTTTGGCAGGTGATGATACAAATTCCTTTACAAAAGGTTGTCTTGCTCCTCGCTGCAGGAGGATGCTGAATATGCCACTGTGGCTGTCAAAGCTGCAGGAAAAAGGAACAGACTAACAAAACCAAAAATGCCACAGACAACATGTACTGAGGCAAAAGCTTTTATTCCATCTAGAGCTCCATTTTTGGCTTACACGGCATCAGAAGTTGTTCCACCTGTAGGCTTTGCGTCTTCCAGTGACTCGTATAACGCTGCACCTCAAGCTACGCTGAACAAGGAGAGAAAGCGGGTGTGCGATACAGAGTTAGCACAACACAATAAACTCTTCCGAGGCTTTCTGGCAAGTAAAGGATTTGTGAACTCAGTTCCTGCGGGGGGGGGTGATGCTGTGCGGGCTGTATCAGCCTAGGGGTGCGGGTGGGCTGCTCAGCAAGGGCTGGAAGACCCTCCCCGGAGAGCAGGGGCGGAGCTCCTGGTCCTGTCCCTGTCTCCGCCAGGCTGGCCATCAGGTGGCGGCAGCGCTCCAGTGAATGGCAAGAGCAGCTCTGCCTTCATCCCTTCGAGGGAGGGGATTTTTTTTACAGCAGACCGAGCAAGGTTTTCGAGTAGGGGGGAGCAGAGGTGCAAATCGCACGGCTCCCCGCTGAAAGCAAGAAGTCAGCTGGAGCTCGGTCTGAAACGCAGACCGCACCTTGGGTTGCACAAAATGGGAACCGAGCTTGTTTCAAAATCCAGCCTTCCGTGTCAGTCTACGCTAAGTAGACCAGCTGACAGAGCTGGAAAAAACAGGTGAGCTTTCAGGTACATCAGCCTCTTCTCGGGTAACTTCTTTGGCTCGTCGTGGGTGATGAAAATGTCTAGTTTTCCCAACCCTATCAGCTGATCTAATAAAAGATATTACTAGACTTGAGAAACCACACCTCAAACGTACACTTGGGCTTTTTATACACGAGAGTTACAAGAATATGGATGTAAGCATGTAGTTGGTGGGAGGAAGAACCATCCTTCAGCATAAACTTAAAAGAACCAAAGGAGACCCCGGACTTCGTTAAAAGAAGGAGGAGCATCTCACTGAACAACTCTTTGTCGAAAGTTGCAGTTAAAGAAGATCCTATTACTTCGTATATAGGTAACTCATTAGGCCCATGGGTGAGGCTCTACCCAACATAAAGAAAGAACTACTTGAAAGAGATGGAATATAGAGACAGCCCTGTTAGAGTTTCATCCACACTGTTGATTTCGTGAACCAGATCCCATGTCTGACCAGAGGTAAGTAAATCATAGAATCACAGGATCATAGAATTGTCAGGGTTGGAAGGGACCTTAAAGATCATCTAGTTCCAAATCCCTGCCATGGGCAGGGACACCTCCCACTAGATCAGGTTGCTCAGAGCCCCATCCAGCCTGGCCTTAAAAACTTCCAGGGATGGGTCTTCCACCACCTCTCTGGGCAACCTGTTCCAGTGTCTCACCACCCTCATGGTGAAGAACTTCTTCCTAACGTCCATTCTGAAATGACCCATCTCTAGTTTTAATCCATTCACCCTAGTCCTACCATTACCTGACATCCTAAAAAGTCCCTCACCAGCTTTCTTGTAGGCCCCCTTAGGATACTGGTAGGCCACAATAAGGTCTCCTTGGAGCCTTCTCTTGGTTAATTCCTCTTTAAATTAAAAAAAAAAGGTACCTTTGGAAATAGGTGATCAGGTTCATCTTTCTAGCAAGGGATTCCAGATTTGGGGTTGTGTGCCTTACCTTGGTGAGAGCCTTGTCTCATGCAGAGGACGCACCTCCTCAGCTGTGGGGTTAAAATAATGATCAGAACCACTACGCCTCGGATACCAGCCGCCGCAATGCCTATGATGGTTCCAATGGATTCCTCTATACCGAACAAGCCTGGGGGAGAAGGGAGGGTAGAGAGAGTAACGTAAGATGTCGTCCAGGCAAATATTTGCAATGCAGCCGGCACATTTTCTGCACTGGCTGCAGAGGAAGCTGCTTACTGTGATATCGATTATGCCAATGTCTTGTCTGACGTGAAATCATGGGCTTCTACATGGGAGAGAGTTATTGGAGTTATTGATTTTTTTCATTCTGAGGTAGGAAGCTGCTATGCTTTCTGGGGATTTAGATACAGGACAGCCCCATCTTCTTAGCAATCTCCCTTAACAGCTGGATGCTATGGGATGGCAAAAGATGTGGCTGCCTGAATTAATGGGACTCAAGGCTGTATACTTTATTTTGAAATGGAAAAAAATACTTTGACAGTTGTCAGAAAGCCATCAGTCTCCCTGTCTACCTTCAAAGGAGGCCACATTAGAGGATGGGCAGAGCTCCTCTGAAGTCCTTTCTATGATTTGTTGCTCTTTGGGCCTGTTGCATGGCAGACATGGGGTAATGCCATTTTCTTTGAGGTAAGAGCACGTCGGCATTCGGCTTTTTAATTTGTCAGGACTGAAGGATGATTGAGGAAGAGCCTCTGGTCAGGTGAGCGCAGTAGGATGGACTACAACAAGCGTTATGAGATGCAGCATGGAGAGGATCTGCCCTGTCTAGCGTAGAGTCTATCAGAGCAGGAGTGTCTCTTTAGAGAGAGGGAACTGGCTGGGCCATGGCGCAAGACTGATCTGATCAGATTTTAAGTGACTGCCTCATGCTCACCATAGTCATTTTGCCATATGACTCACCCAGGAAGGGTAATAAAATAATGGCTAAAAAGCCTTCCAGTTTTATCTACAATTACAGTACGATCAGACATTCGTTACATATCTCTGTGTATTTAAGCTTCACCAGAAAATTTGCACAGTTTTGCTACCATATTCACACACAGATTTCCAAGCATCAGGCCACCCATTCACAGGAGCAGCTGCTCCTCTGTGCTACCTGGCCGAATGGACGGACAGCCGCAGCTCACCAGTAAACCAGCTATAGCTCATCAAGAAAAAAAACACACCCCTCCTCCCTCATACAGGGAGGTATCCTGTAGCTTAAATCGATTTGCGGGGCTGCTCCTTTCATTAGGGAAGTGAAGGCCATGACGGTGCTGTAGAACCATTACTTACTTCACTTCAAAATACACGTCATTTGCTTCCTGTAATGGACAAGTTAACAGAGTCAGCTAATTTCTCCTTTTAATTTTAGACAAGTTTTTGAACAGTCTGGATTTGTGGCACCTAACGTTTCTTTATGAGTTATGTTTCTCACATTCTCTTGTCCCTTTAATTCAGGCATAGTGCAGAAATGATAGATCTCATCTTCTCAGGAGCACAGAAAGGCAATTACATTGGCCAGGGTGCAGACGTTGCAAGAGCAACCTGCGCTACCGAGACTAGGAGATCAAGCCAACGGGAGACCTCACCAGAGACATGACCAAGCCCTTCCGGGGGTCACAGTTTTCTTGCCTTGTTAGAGCTACAGTTTAAACTGAGTAGTTTTATAAAAACTAGTAAGGGAAGAACCGTGCTCAAAAGGGCACAGGCGTAGTGAATCTCAGTGAGCTAGAAGCTTTGGTAATGAATAAGGGGGAAATGGCACTTGCATAATTTACTCTTGACACAGAAGGTGCTATTTTTTGTTAATTGAGTAATAAGATAATAAACCGTCTGATGTGTTGATTTGTTGGGACTGGAATGCATTTAGCCTACATAAAAAGGAAAGCTGCTTTGACATTTCCAGATGATAAAGGCAAAGCAAGTTATCTCCTTACTTAATATGCCTAGTGTCTATTTGTGAGGCTAAGAAAACATAGCATGGCACTTTTAATGCTACTTTGATTTTAATGTTTTTGAAGTTAAGCAGAAATGATAAAATGTGATCTTCATGTTTATTGTGGGATTACTTATGTCATCCAGAGTTAAGGAATGAATATGCAAGTTAGTGGGCTGGAGAGAAATAATGTCAAAAAAACATGAGTTTGGAGCTGTTCCCTGCGATGGTATCTTGACTGTCACTCACGGGGGTTCTGCCAAACAGAGCTGTGAGTACAAGAGAACTTGTCTGGCTGTTTCACTCTTGGCACTGACTTTGATTTTAGTGATAAAATTATTCCCTCTTTTTTTGGTTGTAAATGCTTCTCCTTACAATATTACCTGAGTGATTGTTTATACAGGCAAGCCAATCAAAATTAGCTGGCCTTACAAAAAGAATGGAAAACGGTATGGAGCAATTACACTCCATGACACCAGGCCCTATCTGCTGGAGGCCAAACAGGCCAGCTTCCCTCTTTCTGCAAGCGTGTACACCAGCTTTGGAGGAGAAAGAGGGAGAAAAGAAGTAAATAACATAAAATATTACCCAGAGCCCTCCTGATCCTGAGCTTTGTGCCATCTCCTGTCACCACTTTCCCATCCGGAAGTGTAACCTCACAGAAATAAATACCATGGTCACTGGTTGTCACATTGAAGATCACCAGGGAGGCATCCCCTTGAGACAAGTCTCCGCTCATGAAAACCCTGGAGTTATTTGGCAAGACGGTCACATTGTTTTCCAGCAGGTCCATCTGACCCTTTTCATCTTCTTTGTACCACTTCACCACCAGGTCTGTCAGGGAGGGACGTCGTGGACTGTTAAAGTGGCAATTTAAGACCACAGTTTCACCTTCTTTGGCTTTTTCCTTGGCTGGTGTTTGAGTCACCAAAAGGTGCCACGGCTCAGGTGTTGTCAACAACGAAGGCTGTGCTGTTATACGAGTTACAGCTGCATTCTCCTTGCTTGCACTTCCACTACTAACACCGACATCTGTACCAGGAAAGAGAAAGAAGAGGAGGGTTGAGGGTGACAGGATGATAAACTTTCTGGCTCTTCCTGACCTGTAACCGGCGCAAAGAACGGCCCCTGGAATTAAGACTTGAGGGTGGTCACTATTATGAAGATAGGGATGTTTTTCCTGATTCCTGATTAGATTATGTTCATGTGTACAGATAGGCCTTTTCCTTCCTACTCAGTTCCTTTCTACTGCCATACTAGAGGAAGATTAATGCCATGGTCCAATGGCTTTGGGTAAAATTTAGAGTCCATTCAGCCACATTTCCACCTGGAACACTAACCTCTTTCTTCCCACCCCAAAAAGTCTTAGGGCCTGATGTTCCTGCGTCAATTGCTTTTGAGGCAAAGCAAAAAATGCATGTACACTTACACACAGGCAGCTCTGTTCTGACATGTACAGTGAATATGCGTGCATCCTAATGCAACTGTCTGCATCCCAAAACATAATGTGAGCTTCTTAGGAGTTTTGGCACGCGCTTTCAGTTTCAGAATAAGAAATCAAGAAACTGCGGGAAGAATCTCCATTGCCAGACGCTGAAGCCCCAACAGATGCTTGACCCGGGGGATGGCACCTAAGCGTTCTGGGGGTATTGATACTGAGCGCACTGGTCTGTGTGAGTTTCCCTAGCATGATAGCACTCTGCTCATGAGAGACAATGAGAGATTTTATAATGCAGAAGTTCCTGGGCCAAGGGAAGCTAGTGGTGAGAGGCACTGGCTGAGGTTTATTATGCATCTGTTTTACAAATAGAGTGGGAAAGTACAAAGATGGCACTTGATTTTCTGTTTGCCTAGTTCATGAAGTCATTCTGCCTGGGCAGCCAGTTTCTGTAACTGTTTTTTGACAACTTTGAGTTGCTTTCGTTTGACATGTAAGTTTTGATAACTTAAGAGTTGTTGTGAAAACATTTGGCATATGAAATAGCCAACTCCGTTTTGACAACCAACATCCTGAAAGACATAGAAGATGCACCTGAAGACACAGTCATACTATCATGTTTAAAATTAAGAGGCCTCTTGACAGTATGCTGGATGATATCTATTCTCTGTGAAGGGACTACATTGTCCTGATACTTTTTGTTAGAAAAATATGGACAACACGCCTGTAGTACAGATTTAAATCTGCCTTCTCTCATGCAGCTGCTAATCATAGTATCAAACAGCCTCGAGCTAAGAGTAGAGCGGGTGGATCTCATTTCTGGAAACAAGCCTGGGCCCAGAAGATGAGAGGAATAGTTGCTGTCTCAAATCCCCAGCTGGAACAAAAAGAGGGGAAAACAAACTCTTAAAAAGAAGCCAACAGCTGCCGTCAAGCAAGAGTTCAAATTAATTTTTTGAAAAGTGTCTTCTGTTGTTTTTATTTTCTTCAAGTGAAATAGTCTCCCTTGATAGTAGTTGGTACCTTCTCAAGGATTGGCGACCATCCCATGGTGAAGGTCTTGATTTTCCATTGTCTTGAGTCTTTCGTTGCCATCCAAAGGGTGTGAAATGCTATTGTCTGGGTCTAGTAAAGTTTCACAATGACAATAGCCTGAATGCTCAGGGACAAGTGTCTCAAGGCAATGGAAAAGCAAACCCCTTGATGACTGGTTTGAGAGTTACTCGAATGGCTCCTCCAGGCATGCTTGTGCACAAAATCACAGTTGTATTCATAGTTATTATTATTTATAACTCATATGGGAGAAGCACTAACAATTGCTGTCAGACTGCAGGGCCCTGTTGTTCTAGGTGCCTTATAAAAGGATGGGCTACAGAGCTTACAGTTTAAATATCAGACAAGAGATAATTCATGGATGCAAAAATATAGAAAATACAAGTTTGGTATGAAACTAGGCAACAACAAAGCATGTGAAAACCCTTCAGAGCTGTTTGGTGCTCTGTGCTTTTACCTCAAAGTAAACATTTTGGGCCTTGTAACTGGAACACCAATCCATGGGAATTGGATGCCTGAGAATTAGGAACCCAAATATTACTGTAGTTCTGGTTCCAGACCCCTAAAACTACTACTCCTTATTAAAGATACTGGATGAAATATCCTCATGTTCATACACAATCTTACCGAAGACCCCACTGGAGTTACTCAGGGGAATCTGAGGTCCAGATTTTCCCTTCCCAATTAGATAACAGTGTATCAATGCAGCATTCATAAAAGTTGAAGTATCTTGACAAAGTACTTTGATGAAGTACAAAGTATACTTGAAATACTTGACAAAGCCGATGGTACCTTGACGTATTACCATCTTTGTGTATTAAATATTCTGATGTGATATATTTGTTTATTTGTTGGAGTGAATTTGAGCAGTTTTATCATTAATATTCTTTTTAAATCTCTGTTCATCAACCATGACCTCCACCCACTGCTGCTTTAGCTAGAGCAGTATGTGCTACTGCTACCTTCTTTTCAAGGAAAGGTCACAGAATTTCTTCTCCACTATAGCTA
Organism: Dromas ardeola; assembly: GCA_013398915.1. Taxonomy (NCBI): domain Eukaryota; kingdom Metazoa; phylum Chordata; class Aves; order Charadriiformes; family Dromadidae; genus Dromas; species Dromas ardeola. The sequence continues at coordinate 449,283 of VYZM01003700.1, read as the reverse complement.
TTCCAGTCTCACCACATGCACCCCCTGCAACACAATTATAATTTTTATTCCTTTTAGTGATGTAAAAGGTATTGTTTTTACACAGCCACTAAGTGGCACAGTGAACATAACCAAGCAGGAACAATGTGCTTTGATGTTGCATCATGAGTTTTATTCGCACCGCCTACCATGAAATAACTGGCCTTGTCATCTGTGTTATCCCACATCTTTGATTCAATACATGTCATGTAACTTACAGTTAGTTAGGAAAATCAAAACTCAAGAGGACCAGGCTGTATTGTTTCGTCTCAGCTCTGTTTGGGGGCTTCACTGAGAAGGTCACAGCATAGCCTCTATTTTTCTTTCTTCCTTTCTTTCTTTTTCTTTTGTAAGGTTGCAAAACTGGAACATACGAGTTCACTGGTATTCAAATACACAATGCCCTTATCATACTGGCATCTGGGAGCATACCATGCCAAATGCCTTGTTGACTCTGCTTCAAAGCTCTTTTTATGTCAATCGCTTCATTAGCAGAGTGATGTGTACGTCCCCTGTCATGCGGGTTGTAGGGCTCAGTCCCCGATGGAGAGGAATGGAAAGATTTTTGTTGAAAGCACTTGAGCTAGACAGAGTACAGAGAAATACAGCACGGATGATCTTGTCTTGACCTGGAAAAATGATTAGATGATCTAATAGGTCATTGTCATATGAAGTCGGTAGTTCACGGCCAGTTTTCAACCATGAGGGGAGAAAGCTCTCTGGGACTTCTGTAATGTGACAATGTGCTCCACATTTGCCAGTATTAATAGGGCACCTACTAAGCCATCAGCTTCCCCTTTACGTCATCTGCAGGTTGATACTTTCCCATGTAAGGCCATATCATTGGCTGTGAATGAGAAATACACAAGGCAGGCTAGAGGAGGTGGGGTGACAAAAGGAAAGAATAAAATATACCCTGCTCTCCTCCAGTCCTGGAGCATCTAACTTGCTCTTTGGTGCCGAGTAAACCCGAGCAGCCCTGCAAGCTGCTTCTGCCAGCTGACAACAGCATCAGGGAACCAAAACGGGGGTGGAAGTCAGTACAAAATTTGACCTTTCTAGTTGAGCCTTCTCTCCTTTGTTCGCACTCAATAGATAGAGGAGACGTTGAGGGCAAATAGGGCTCGATTTCCAACCCACACATAAAAACCCTCTTATGCTGGAGTGACTGTCTTTCGGATGGTTTTGTTGGCTTTAGAGTTCAACTTCACACTCAGCTGGTGCCATGAGGGTGCTATACAAGCTGTATCCAGCTCCCAGTTGTCTATGATTAAGTGATCAATGACTGCACATTGCTCATCTTAATTTATATGACTTTTGCCCTGGGCTGAGGTTGGCTTTCGCAAATGGACATGAATAACTACCTTGTGACGATAACCGGTTGCTAATACATCAGAGAACCAAAATAGAAATGAAGCTTCTAGCAATGATGATACACAGCCTTTCTTCTTGAAAAAGACAAGCAAACATACTCTTTCTGAACATTTCCATTAGCTAAACATGAACGTATCTATAAGGAAAAGTAAGTTTTAATGCAGTGCACAATACTAGATACAGTTTTCCCACATCCTGAGGAAGCCCTCAGTGGAAGGTTGCATTTTGAAAAAAAGGAAGAGAATCTCTCAAGCCAAACTCTAGGAATAAGCTATATTTCTTCTACTTAAGGAAGGTGGTTTAGTACTCACCCATCAGCAAGTAGAGGAGGAATGAAGGCACTGCAGATCCACAGAGCTTCCCAATGTGCTGGCTCATAGCTGCTGAAGTATATGGCCTCACCGTCTCTCCCTCCGGTAGTACGGGCAAAAAAATATGTGCGTGCGATTGCAACAGGACTTCACATTCTGCCCAGTGAATGTCACACTTACTAAAGTTACCACAGCTTCGAGCTCACAGTGCTCTTGCCTGCTGCCTGGATGACAGCCACCTTTGAAGTGACAACAATGAGTTCCCGGGGGCTCTTCTGATCTCTCCCAGAGAAGATGCCGAAAATGCTCAGAGAGCAGAGAGAAGATAATCTGTTGTTTTTTGCTTTGGCCTTGTATAAACCAGAACTTTGGGCTGAGTACAGAATAGCCACATACACAGGGGACCTCTCTTCTGCTGAACTCCCTCCCTAGTGGAGGTGAGAAGAGAAAGAGCATTGGCTTGATTTTCTGAGTAGCCAGACTCCTGTCATCCTAATTCACCATGAAAGGAAGTTATAGGAATTAAATATCTTTGTGGCTATATGCACACGGTGTTTATAGGTAAAATGCATTCCCCAAAGTATTTTTTTCCACTGCAGAACCAATTCTTTTTCAGCAAAAGTTGATTACTTAAACTCCATTGAAGTAAAGCACATCTATGCCACCAGGGTGGAGGGGAAAACCGCTAAAGCGGACGGCCTATCTGCAAAACCAGGAGGTGGGCTCTGGAATGGGAATTCCAGGTTTACACACAGGTACCTACACAGCACTGCTTTGTGGGAAGAGGTCCAGCAGCCCCAAACCCTCACCTGTAGCATCCAGCCCTGCCAAGCCGTGCCACCACTGTACCGAGCACGTGCCGCTCTGGCTAGCTGGCCGACTCCTTTTCCCTCAGCTACGGGATGAGGGATTATGGCACACCTTTCCACAAGCCTGCTGGCTTTATCTAATGATTTTGCTTATCTTTAGGACTCTTCGGATAATGGAATTGTACTTGAACATCCACTAAAGACTCAATTCCACATCTGTTAAAACACAAAGCACAATTCAGCTGAGAGAGGCACGAGTATTTCTGCTTTTATTCGTATTTGAAAGCAAAACGGACCCCAAAAAAGCCCCCATCACACTATGAGGAAATCTGTCATCATGCTACTGCCATATGGCTTTCTTGAATACACTTCTAATAAATTCTGTGATCTGCACCTTTGCAGGTGCATGCTCCACAACAACTGTTTCAGGAAATTCCACACCTGATTTGCAAAAATCTGCTGACAAAGCAACGTCAAGCAGAAAAGCCTTTTCCTTGAGTGACCGCTTGTTGCTCTAGCTTTGATGTGGTGACACCTGTATCAGCAAAAGCAGGATAGTCTAGAGGGAGTACGGCTAAAGGAATCTAAAAGGCAAATATTTCTTCTCTGTTTGAAATGGGTTGGGAGAGAGGGAAGATCTGGGATTACCAGGAAGGAATCACTCCAAAGTAAACTATATATTAAGAAGATAACTGGGACCAAGTGCAGAGCAACGTAGCACTTCAGTAGAAAGCTGGAAGGTAGACTGTGAAGGTCTTCTGAAGGAAGTACTGCCAGTGTTAGCGAGCAAAAAAAAGAAAATCTATGAAAGGAAAAAGTTAGAGGAGTCAAAAACAATCAAGAGTTTGAGGAGGGAATAACCAGTAGAGTCAAAGGCACCTGCCAGACAAAAGAGCAACTGGGACCAAGTTACTGGTTTAGCGTACTGGCCGTGACTGCCTGTCAGAGAAGTCAGCGTGGGAAGATGGAGCAGGACCAAAGGCATTCCAAACACTGTCTGATTTAAACCCAAGTATTTGGTGTTTTTCTAAAAAAAACTTTAAGTGTGTTGTCATGGACATACTACCGTTGCTCCTGCAAATGCTGTTTATGTTCATTTCACTTCATCCTGTAACAGCAATTCCCTTGTCCATTAAATAGGACATGCCTGAGCAAAACTGTCAGGTCAGCCAGCTTTTAACTGAGGGAATACAAAGAGGTTTTTTGCTGGCAGCCGTTGGTTGAACAGGAAGCTTCTCCCACTTGGATAACCCAATATGATCCAGAGAGAATCTCCATTTTTGGACAAAATGCAAAGTAAACTGCTGAGAAAAGCCTGAAAAAAATTGTGTTTCAGAGGTCCAAATCAAGCAAGCAAGCAACAAAAATGAAATAAAACACACACGCATTTTTACACTTTCTTGTAAATTTTGGACACTCAAGAGTCGACGGTGTTAAAGCTGTCCTGTCTGGGCCAACAACTGGGAGGGGACGTCAGCCAGCAGGACTTCTGGCACCTTTGCTAATGTATTAGCGAGCAGATATCACAGGGCCCAGAGATGTCCCTTCAGGGGGAGCCTCAACCCACTTCCTGGGGAAGCGGTGAGAGAAAAGGGAGAGCAGGAAGAAACAGCCCTGCCACGCCAGGCTGCTCTACTCCTCTGTCCCTTGGCCATCTATCCATCCATCCTTTTCCATCGTCTACCAGCCAGCCACCCAGCGACGTGGAGATTTCTTTCCACCTCGCAGGGCTCTTCTTTTCCCTGTAAGGTGACCCGAGGGCACAAATGTGCAAGCCATCACCGCTCGGCTTGTGTCCCCTGAATTGAGGGGCACGGCCTGCTCCTGCCTGACTTGGAGCCCAGCTTTTCAAACCTCCGGGGTGCCCACAGCGTGGGCAGAAACCACGGGGCGCTGCTCAGCAGCGGTTTAAAGCCGAGAGCCTGCCTTCCCTGAGTGGAGCCCCCCACCAGTGGCTGCCTTCATCCCACCTCACCCCCTGCACGCCCTGGGGACGCGGGGTCTGGCCGCAGGCGGCCCCTCAAGGCTTGTCACAGCGGCCGTGCTTGCGAGCGGCCGGGCCCGAGGCACCTCAGGAGCACACAGCAGAGGGTTTCCTTCCCCGCTCTCCCCCTAGGTGTCCCCCTGGAGCGGGCTCTCGGCGGTATTTTCCATGGAACCCCAAACCTTCCCCCCCCGCCCCCCCCGGCCCCG
>VYZM01003700.1:415513-443623 GCA_013398915.1 Dromas ardeola | reverse complement strand
GTCTGTCGGCTGTGTGAGGGAAAGCCGGGGCGGCGGAGCGGCAACTGGTGGAAGTTGCGGCGAGTCCGTGTGTTGTGGGTTTGTTTGGGTTTGGTTTTTTTTTTTTTGTGGAAAACTCGTTGAGAGCAGAGCCCTTCTCCCCCGCCACGTAGCCTGCTTGGGGTGTCTCTGGGCGCTGCCTCACCCCGTTGTCATCTCTCCAGCGTAGCCCCAGCCTGGGCCAGCGGGCTTGGCTGGAGCACTGGCCCCTGCCTAGCCACGGGCATGCGTCTCTGCCAGCATCGGTTTGGGTTTGAGCTGCTTCGGGCTGGAAACCCAGCTTCGCCTCTTACTGATGGATCCAGTAGTACAGGCGGTGTTAGGTATTGGTTGGGGTCCCTCGGGCTGGTTTCGTACGGGTTTGCCAGGTGGCTTGGGACAGGTGTCTATCTGTGGCTCAGTTTCCCTTCATAAAGTACAATTGACCTCCTGAGTGAAGAATATTGATATTGAGGGAGAGTGCTACAGAAGAGTGCTTATCTTTATAGTAAGTGATAGGAGTAGAACTACTTATCTCCAAAGTGCTGCGCTTGTGTTTATATATGACAAAATATACGATTTAGAGTGTAACTAATAATAAGTATAACTATTTGATGTATTTGTATTGTAATAATATATGTCAGTCCTCTAGTAAATGCTACACACCTGCATGGCCTTTCTCAAGTTTTGAAAGGTCCCACAGATTCTTGAGACGTGCTGCATGTTATGCACTGATGTCTCATGTTGATGTTATTCCAGCTCTAAATGTTCATGCAGCTTCAATGTGCAAGTTGAGGGGCTGCAGTGGACATAAAATATTCTGATAAAAATGTAAGTAATAATTAAATATAGTACACTCTGGAAAAAATGTAAAATAAATGAAAAGGCTGTCAGTGGGAAGTGTTTTCATGCCACTCGCCTTGGTGAAACTAGCATGTCAAGTTTCATGTAATATATAGTTGTTAAATGCATTAACTATCTTCTTATTTCACCTTTCTCCTTCATTGTTGAATTACATACCTTGCTGCTTTGTTCACAGGAAGTTCATGAAGTGGATCATGGTCTTATTAGCCAGCTACTTGCTGATTCAGAGGAGACTCTTAGTTCATGCGCAGAGAAAATGCAGGGTCCTGCTCAATACAGTTGGAGTGCTGACTGGAGCTTTTGGGTAATATGTTTTATCTTTCTTTTAACTTGTGTTTTATTTATAAATATAATATATATTTTAATTTATCTATGTGTGTATATGTACTAGCTTTATATCCACAGTTCTCAAATTGCTTTGCAGTCATGAATTAGTAAGGCGTTCTCCACCAATGTAGTGAGGTAGGTAATTTTATCATTATCAGCTTACTAAAGTGTAAGCTGAGACTGAGGGGATGAAGTTGTTTACCTGATGTCATGTATCAAGTTCGTGACAGGACTTCTGGCTTCTGTGCCCAGTCCTGTCTCCCACTTCCTTGAATGGTTCATTAACCTATCCAATGTCTTTTTATGCCTTTAGAAAGACACTGTTGATGTTTTTTAACAGTAAGGGCTGAATTTTGATTCTCAGCGTTGGGTAGTTCTGCTGATGTGCTTTCCTAGTGTTTGGTTTTTGTCAAGTAAACACATTTGTTTTCCATGAGAGTAAATAAGCTTCCTGTGTTCTGTGTAAATAATGGGATTTGTGAATAAGAAGGGCAGAAAGAAGAGGTTTAATTTTGCTCCTATCCAGGGAGATGCCTCACTGAAAGTGGAGGATGTAATAATAAATGCTGTCTTTAATACTCCTCTTATGCTTTTGATGGATTTTTTTTTTTCAATGCCATGGGAGAAGGTAAATTTATGGGTGTAGACTTAGAGCATATATTTTGCTGTTAGTTTGGTAGGGTAACACCTGATCTCATGAGAGACTTGGATTCCCTTCCTCACAGCTCTGGCAGTCTGACTCAGGTTCTGTGTCAGGTGGCCTCGGTAAATTGGCTGCTTCGGCTTGTGCATAGGAACATCATCTGGACTACTGTGTCCTTGTCCTGATGAGGTCATCGAAGTGTTCATTGTGCTCAACAGGTGAAAGATTAAGTAACTAGCAAAGGCCATAGGGAATCTGTGGCAGAGCTGCAAACAGAACTGGGGGATCGGATTTCCCAACTCCCTTATTTATAAATCTAGCTTGTATGTCTTTTCATCCCTCCTGTTCAAACTAAGTGAATATCCTAATGGTCGGAACATTGATTATGCTATCTCATAGCATAAACTTCCCCCAAAATGCATGTGTACTTTTAAACTGAGCAACAGTAGCGTAGAGCCAATGGAAATGGGACAGGCTGAATGAATGCCAGGTCATAGAATTGTGATGCTAGAGAATGAGTACTTGGATTGTTCAGTATTTTCTCCACTGTTCCTACAGTGACAAAGATGATACGGGGATGTCCTGCCTGTGCACAGCTGTATCTCTGTACTTGAATCAACAGCAAGTGATGCTGCGCAGACATTGTAACTGCCAGCTGTGCTCTCATTAGATGGAAGATTAGACTGTATAAACTAACTCTTGGTGGTTTCTATACAACCATTAATGCAGTTGGTAGCTTATGTGAGGAGGAAACCTGTTTAGGTCTTGGAATCAGTCTGTTGGACTTGCAGTTAGCAACTCAGTCTTTCCTTGGTAAGCTTGGCAATCAAAAATAAAGTCAGTAAAGTATAGTATATGAGGAATGTAACTGTGCTATCGGCTTTGCTTTTTTAGGTTTGAGACTCATGCTGAAGATTAGAAGTTTCTTTGAACAGAGCTTTAGGCATGTACAGTGCAGGGTATCGTGTGTCCTCACAGTACCACTTTCTGCTTCCTGTAGTAATGCGTGCCGGTAACTTCAGGGGAATGGCATTCTTCAGTGCAGTGGCATCTGCTAAGTGAGTGTGAGGTGTTATCTGCAATGATTAAGTGGTTACCTTCTGTCTATGATTTATACTTGAAGACCTCAGTATTTGTTTGAAGTTACTGTTTATCTGGTTCTGCAAATATGACCTTGCAGTTAAACAAAGGAATTGTGTAAATACTTGCCTCTTGTACGATGGTGCTATGGCTTGTAAAGTTCTAGCCATACCGTTTGTCACTGATTAGTTCTAAAAACCTCTACCAATCTGGTTATAGGAGGCTGTGGTACTTATTTTCTCAGCCTTGAGGGGACTGAACTTAGAAGTAACACAAGGCAGAAGGTCACAAATTCAAGGCGAAAGTTAAGATCTTCTAATTAAAGTGTTACGGCATTGGCATCTTTCCCTGCTTTTCTAGACAGAAAATGTGTTTTAATAACTTGCATGGTTGATGATCAGCTGCTGACTATATAAACAAATCGTTAAAACTCCCTAAATACTGAATCATAGTAAATGTGTCTGTGATAATGCGGAAGGCAGCTTGTTGCAGGGTGCAAAGCCTGTGTTGCTAACGTTTGACAAAGGATGATCTTGGTGTCCTGTGGCAGGTGTGGATTTGTTATGCTCGTTCCTACTCTTAAGTCAGTAGCACTAAGGAATTTCTACAACAGCAAGGCTAGCCTGAGGTAGCATCCGGGGATCAGCTTTGGTTGCCTGGGTTATTTGCTTTGAGAGGCCGCACATTTCTGATAACTTTGGTTTGCTCCAAGGATTAATTTCTTCTGAGTATGTAGTCTTGCTTCTCTCATGATGGAAACCAAATGCGTATGTTAGAGCCAGACTGGTTTGACTTCAATTTTTCATGGATTTGAGTGGGAGTAGGCAGTTGTGCCATGCCTCTGGAAGTCAGGCCAGGTATCATGAATGCTCAATAGGTGCTGTTAGCGCATGTAATTAGCAGCAAGCTAGGGTTGGGAGCCTCTGGGTTATAATCTCTTTCCTGACTATGGTGAGTAGAGAGAAGGAATGGTAGCAGAAAAATTAACAGGGAAGGAAGAAAAGAAGAGAATCCTACAATGCATAATTTTTCCCCATCTCTATCCAAAGTATTCTTTTGTTTTTTAGCTTTATTGAATAATTTTGAGAAAGCAGTCTTTTTTTGTACTACTGTAAGCAATTCTTAAACTGGTAGTGGTACTAACTGCTGTTTTTAAGGTGGGTGGTTTTTTGTCTTTGTGGTTTTTGGTGGTGTGTTGTTTTTTTTTTGTTTTTGTTTGTTTGGGTTTTTTTGAATACTATTCCCTGGAAGTGGACAAAACTAGACTTTTATAACCTCACTGGAGAAAGGAAAAAAAACTTGCTTGTGAACTTAATCTCAGGGGTTACCCTCTCTACTGGAATCTGTAAAGCGTGCATCTACTGTGGATTAAATGGTTCTAGTTTTGGTAACTGCAAATAGAAATGATGAAAGTCAAAGATGCTTAGGAAATTGTTACATCTGGAAACTCTATCTCAAGATTCTGAATTCGCATTTTAACCTTTTTACACTTTTCATAACTGAAATATAATTAAATTTAATGTCCTTGGAAGAAGAAACACATGAAAAGTCCTAAGTGTTCTCCTACTGTAATGAAGAAGGTAAAGGTGAATGAGGAAGCTAATGAAAAGGATCCTTGCATCAAAAGTGAAGGTGTTCTGTCTGGGGACTCTAGTTTCTATTAATAAACAGTCAAAGAAAGTTTATATTTGTCTACAATAAGAAGAATGCCTGTGGAAAGAAAGAACAAAAAAGTAAGTCCTTCCCTTTCAATGAAAAGGTAGGTGTGAAGAGTTGAAATGAGGTGGACATCTCAGAAAACTGTTTAAGAAATTGGAAGTGTGAGGTGCCAGGAAGGATTTGGAAATAAAATATTAAAATAGGCATTAAAAAAGCCGATTTGATTCCAATGTAATGTCAGTTTAAAGAGTTGGTCAGTGTGAAGGAGTACAACAATAGAAGGAAATAAATGGTACACTGAAAAGTGAAGGTAAGCATTTTATTTTTCATAATACAAGAACAAGGCAGGTTGCACAAGATTTGAAAAAGGATTTTGAATTTTGACAAACATGGATTTGATTTCTATGAGAGAGCGCTAGTCTGTTGGGAGTGTGTGAGAATACCCGTGCCAAGAATACGATAAACATACATGACTCAGATCTGCACAGCAGGGATGCAGATATACATTACAATTTGGAACATAACTTATTGCAGCACAGGTATGAGTTGACATACTTTGGGGCCCAAGACTAGTAAGGGTTAGAAGTAGTATTTCTTGCATCTATAGTCATTTAAATGCTCCTCCCACCTTTCTCTGAAAGACTCATATTCACTCTGGGAATGGTTTACTGGGCTTGTTAAATCAGTAACTCTGTTTTGGCAGACTGGTATTGGTATTTAAAGCACTTTGACAGTTGCTTCATCTCCTATGTTGTGTACTTGGTATGTTACTCCTGGAAAAAAGCTTTTCTTCTCATCTGTGCCTTCAAATGCTTGGGTTGTGAAGGAGAGACATCATGACTTTTGACATCAGAGGATGATTTTTAATGCCTTTTTTATTTGCTGATATGAAGCTAAGGAGGATGAGAATTGGATAAATGCTGTAGGTCTCTGAAAAGAATAAAAATCTTAAGCTCACTTATGCTGTTTTTTTTTCTGAAATGTTGTAACTTTAATATAAATAGCTTATGCTGTACTTGTAACACTGGTATGTTGTTTGCTTACCTATCTGGAATCTCTAGAACAGGTGCTTTTTTTTATGGCCTGTGACAGCCCTGATTATACAGAAGCAGAGTTCTAAAATAGTAAGAAAAGGTAAACTGTAGTTCTGACTAGCTCTTGAACATGGCAGATTAGGCTGAAGTGTTTTTTCTCACTTATTTTCACCCTGGGAATCTCTTTATTGCTGTTAATGCAGCTCCAAACTGAGCACTGGCTAGATCTGACTGCCATCAAGTTTCAGCCCGTTCTGATCAAATACTGTCAGGCAGTTGGTGCCCTGTCTAAATAAGGTTACCCAGCTGCAGCAGTGGTAAGTTCTATATAGTATGAATTATTATTACACACACCTAAAGAATTAGTCTAGAATCTGAAAGTCAAGTTTAATAGGTGAGGAAGAAAATACTTCGGACTTGTGTGATTTACTTATTTTGTAAGTCACTGGGAACAAACCATCAGAAATGCAATATAGTTCAGAAAATCAGCATGGAGTTGCTTGAATTATGATATCCGTTTAATGAGAATGGAGTTCGTAGCTTATGGAATGAAAGCTTTAAAAGGCAAATCTAGGATATGGAAGTTAAGCTCTTTTTTGGTCTTTGGTTTGGTTACAGCTTTGTTTTTCAGTATTTCTACAAACAAGCAGTGGTGTAACATTGTCTTTTTCAAGTCTGCTGCAGGTGAGCTACTTGCATCCCTTTAGAAGGAAAGAAGACGGGTAAACAAAACTCTACAGGATGTGATTTAGTGGTACGTTTAATTAAGTCATTAGCAGCAGTTAGGGGTAGAAAATTCTCCGGGAGATGTTTAAGAAAAAAAAAAAAAAAATCTGAAATCTTTTGTTGAAGTTTAGGTGATTTGGGACACATACTTACCAATCCAAAAACCTAAGAGCTTTCTAGACAAGAGCGTATGGCTTTCCTATGCTAATGACTACTCTGGAAGTTATATTTTGTATCATCCTATGCAGCAGATGGTTATGCAGTAATTGATCTATGTCGAGATTCCTTGGTGATACCAGCAGTGTTTTAGAAACTACATGGAGTAAGTGAGTTTTCTTAGGTAGTGCTTTTTTTATTGAAGTTGCTTGAAGAGTCAGTAAAGCCTACACTTGGGATATTCATGCACAAGCTTTAACTTCAGTTATATGTTCAGACTGTGTATTTGTTACTGCAACCCCCTAAAGCCCCTAGGGCAATGACGGATAAAATCATTCAGGACTTCAGCCTGCTCATATGACCTCTCAGCTTCTGTTTGCCGCTGTTCCTACCCACCAGGACTCAAGATATCCCCCCCCCTTGTTCAGAATGAGAGGTATGTGATCAGAGATGTGATCAGATGCTTTTTTTTTTTTTTAAATAAATCTTGCTGTCAGTCTTGCTTCCAAGGGGATTGTTTGTCTCCTTCATGACCTTTTTTTCTGACCAATATTTGGGCACTGTTACTAAACTCAAATATAGACCAGAGATGCCAGAGTCCAGTTCTGGGAGAGTAAGGAGGGAAAAGTGCAACTGAGGTATGCCGTTCTTTTGCTTCTGTATTTAGCTACTATTAAGTAATTAAGTAAGTAAGTATTAAGTAATCTTGGTGGGACTTTTTTTACAGGTAAGGAATATGAGAGTTCAGAAGTAATGTCTGAACCACAGTGTGTCTGTAGCTGTGATCAGCTTGTGCTGATACGTGTCTCCCAATAGCTGACCCTTTTTTGTATACAGTTAAAGAAAAATTATGCGTGGTCTGTCTTTGCTGAAAATGTTTCAATCAAATCTGGTAGCAGCTTTTCATATAGAAATAACTAAGAGTAAAACTGGCATTTGTTTTTTAAGGTAGAAAAGGAAGAGATCAAATTAGGTATTTCACAAGAAACATAGTTTGGGGGTGATTGCTTGGTGAGTGTTATCTTCCATGTAATTTCAAATGCAGTAGGCCTGCTCACAGGCTTAAGGAGATGACTAGTGTAATTTATACCAACACAGTTCCTATAGCTGGCTACCTCACTACTGCATTAACTATGTAACTACTCTCCTAGTCTGTCTAATATGTTTCTACAGGTTTTCAGTGTAGTCCTGATCAAAAAATATTTATGTATCCTTCTATGAGTTGCTGAAAAGTAAATGGTATGGATCAGTTATTACATCTGAAGTGCTAAGTAAAAGTGGAATAAATCTTTTGAGAATTTTTTTTAAATAAATCTTGCTGTCACTCTTGCTTCCAAGGGGATTGTTTGTCTCCTTCATGACCTTTTTTTCTGACCAGTATTTGGGGACTGTTACTAGTTACTCAAATACAGATACTGTTACTCAAATACAGATCAGAGATGCCAGAGTCCAGTTCTGGGAGAGTAAGGAGAGAAAAGTACGACTGAGGTATGCCATTGTTTGCTTCTTTATTTAGCTGCTTTTGTATTAAGTAATCTTGGTGGGACTTTTTTTGCAGGTAAAGAATATGAAAGTTCAGAAGTAATGCCTTTTAGGTACTTTGTTGTATGCAGTCATGCGCCCCCTGCCCCCTGGATTTTTTTCTCCTGCTTATTAAATGGATTAAGTCTAAAGAAAAGCAGTTTGAATTTTTTTCCATTATTTAGGAAGCCTGCAGTGAAAGATTAGGTGAAGGAACAGATGTTCTTACAAGTAACATTGTCTAATTGTTTTGCACACATGCTGTAGGAAGAAAAATGAGTCAGATGAAACTGCTGTTTAGAAAGGAACGTGTTTTTTTATCCAAAAGGAAATCATCTTGACTGAGCTTTTAATTGCCATTGCATCGTATTAGTTGGTACACTTACAGCTGTTGAAACCTGGACAGTGTAGTTAACAAGACTCAAACTGGGGAGCAGACAAATTGTCTGAGCTAAAGTATAACTCAGTGTTGGGAGGGTGACAGACCTTTCAATTAAACAATCTTAAAATAGTAACTGCAGAGTTTATACAAACACGATTAGTTTATTTGTATTGTTTGTTTTATTGTTTTGCGTTTTTTGGGTTTGTGGTGTTGGTTTTTTGTAAGTCCTTTTAGTAATTGTATCACCAATCCTTGTGATAAAGTTGCTAAAAAAAAATTAAAAAGATTGTTTGAAGTCAGGAAAGTTGGTACAGATCCACAATTTTTCCCTAAAATGAAGAGGAGCTAGGCACCTAAGACTCTTGTGATCTTGGCTTGTACTGGTGTCTTGGGGAGGCACTACGAAACACGGTCTCTGGCAGAGGCATTATAGGCATAATTTTACTACCAGGTCCAAAGAAGTTATTGCCAGCTGGTATTGATATTGCCATATTGCCAGATGGTATTGATGAGGATGCTGAGTAAATCTGAGACTGGAGCATTTTGCCTCCTGGAAGAGCTAAAACTACCTTATTTTTCAGTTCAGAGCTGGGGAGGATGGTTTTTCTGTGAAAGTGTCTGAATCTCTTGAACTTCTTGCTTAACCTTCTTAATTCAAATTTAAATGTTTGAAACAAACTCACTCAGAGGTACTTGGTAGTAAATAATTGTATTTGAACTGGAAATTATTGTCCTTGTTGCTAATTACAGACTTCCAGACTCAGGTGTTTAATCAGCTGAAGGTGGTGTTATCTTATAAACAGGAAATGCACTTAAATCACTTTATGCTTGTGCTGCTTCTGTGGCCTGAGTCACACTGGTACCCAGGCTTTGGCAGGGCCTTTCTGAGATCACTTTGAGACCTCTTACTGTTTTTCTGATGGAAAGAAATTGCCAATGAATACTTTTCTGTATAGATTTGCCTCCCAATATCTTGCTGCGCCTTCTGCACACAGATTCCCTGTGAAGTATCCTAGCTTTGCTTTGGGAAGGCAGAGAGTTGCCTCGTTTTTCTGGTGAAACCAGTTCCTGCTATTTACATACGTAGCTGATCTTGACAACAGAACTGCAGGCGATCTAAAGCGTCACCACCCAGCTAGGTGCACAAAGACAACTGCTTAATCCTAGTGAGCAGCGATGTCTTGCAAAATGACTGAAATATGGCCCCACTGTGTTGAATTGTCTTCTCCTTTCAGGCATTCAGATTTAAATCTGATTATACGAGTTATTAAAATGCCTTGAAATGCATTTTTCTGTTTCTTCTTTCAGCTCCCTCAGTAAGGCTGTGCTAGGAGAAGGATCTCTTCCCCGCTGTTGAGTGAGTCATTAGCTGTATCTTCAGCCAAGTGCCCAAGGGGACCTGACGTGTCTGAGGCTGGGCCTTCAGTGAGCTGGGTGGATGCAGCACAGGGACACCTGCTGCTTCTCCTCCTTTGGCTCTGAAACCCTATGTGTGTTGTGATAGCATCTTGGGACCCAGTCTTGCAGCTGGGGATGGGTGGGTGGTGCTGTGCAGCAAAGAGGGGCTCCACAGACCCTCGCTGTGGTAAGTGGCTCACCCTCTGCCACTGGAGGTGTAAAGCTTGTATGCAGGCCACTGTTTCCTATGTAGTCCTCCTCTCTTCCAGAACAGCCCCCTACACAAACTACAGTTGGAGCCTGACTTCATTTAGTTACTCACAGAAATGCAGCAGGCAGGTCCTAGGTAAGACAGATGGAAGGGGACAGACAGCACAAAGAAAGCAGAGTAGATGTGTGCCTGCTGTTCCCTTTTCACAGAAGGCAGAGAGGGCTAACGGGCACGCAAAGCCCTTTATCCCTTGCCTCAAAGTGTCTGCTCTTTGCCTACAAAGAACTGAGCTCTGGATGGGTGGTAGCATATTCATTTTGGGAGCTTGGGTGTGCACAAAGCGTGCCCTCATCTTCTCCCCTCCCTGCTCTGGGACTAGCCCTGCAGAGATTTGTTAGCAAGGGTTTGACTTATAAAGTGGGCAATGGCCAAGTCTCGTGTGAGAGTAGATTTAGATCCATGCCACGTTACCAGATGTAGATGTACTTTGTTTTTAAGACTGGTGCACAATGGGTGCATGGGCTGTAGCCTCCAGTGACGCAGAGAGGAGGAGCAATGGGCATTGAGTGCTCCTTTCCAAGCTGGTGTTTCCCTGGTGATGGTACTTTCCTCTGCTGTCCCCTTTGGAACTTTTGTGAACTTGAAATGACCTATGCTACTGCAGTCTGCTTCCCAAAATCCATTTAGAGGATAGTGATTTTAGATTGGAGCTGGACAGCTCTACGCTCCCCCACCTCTTAAGTTTCATTTGGCCACTTGCTGCGGCATTTGTGTGCATGTTCTGCGAGGCTAGTGTGTTTCAGCCTGGTTTCCAAGCTTGCACGCAAGCAGAGGCTGGCAGAACACTAGCTAGCTCTGTTGGATGGTGGCCAGCACCGGCTCTGAGCAAGTGAGTGAGAGAATGGGGAGCCGCAGAGGCTGCCTGAGTGTCGGCCAGGGATTTTCATGGGTTGGAACAGGTTGCAGGCAGCTAGAGGAGGAGGTATGTGTAGGGGTGTGTGTGTCTTCTGACTTTATGTTAGCTTCATGCCTTAGTCAGTTTTATTTCTGAAATGGAGCATATGCTTTTTTCCTCACTGTACATGTCAAACTTGAGATTTTATATCCAAATAAGAGTTGTTACAAAAGTACATTGGCTTCACCGCTTAAAAATCCTTTAAACGCTTATTTGCAGAAAATACTGAATACTATAAAGCAATTGCTTCAGAATAAGCGGGGATAGTCTCAATCCAAACTCTTTTTTTCGGGGAAAAGTCTATAATATTACTAGTGACAATAAGTCTATAATATTACTAATGACAAGAGGCTTTGTTATCATTGATAAGAAGGTTATCAGCTTGTTTCCCAAGGACCTTGTTGGACTAGCTTCAGCTGAACCCTATTTCAATGAAATGTAATGGCTTGTGAAATGGATGGGGCTTTGAGCAACCTGGTCTGGTGGAAGGTGTCCCTGCCTGTGGCAGAGGGGTTGGAACTAGGTGATCTTTGAGGTCTCTCCCAACCTAAATCATAATATGATTCTATGAAATTGAGCTAATTCTGGTGGGATCTTGAAGGAGAAACTTGGGGGAGACCCTCACATGTTTTAAGCGGGAATACTTTGTTCATTTAAAACATTTAAAAAATAATCTTTAACTAGTTGTGCAACTTCGTTCTCTGTAGAAGTACCTTTACGTAGTCCAACTTTTTAAACATTAAGTCTTCTGAGTTTTCTTTCTGCTTGGGAAGGAGGCCAAATTTAAAAATTCTTCATGAAAAAAATGATACTTTTGGTCTATTTCTAATTATATAACCTGATGCTAGCAGCATAGATCCCAGTATTTCACATGATGCTAAATTTTCTTGTCTGACAGTCATAATTGTGACAAAGTTGGTTGTGGAATTTGTAGGCTGTCTTCCAAGCTGTGCTCCAACATGATTTGATGTTTGTACTTATATAGGCGAAGGTCAAGTAGGAGACCTTCTTTCCTGCTTGTGGAAGTGCAGGAGATGACCAGGCCTTTTGTGAGCAGGATTTCGAGTTCACTGGAGTTCATGTCACACCATGGGGTAAACCACAAACCAGTTGTGATACAGGCCTCCCTGGTCTGTGGTTGACCAGAACTGCTTTTCAGAAAGCAGGGTCTTACTACGTGTCAGGTCGATGATAGCTTGACGAGGCTTATGACCATGGTGGAGCTGGTGAGGAGGGCTGGACTACTGTTGAGGTTCTTGCCTGTGGGACACGAGTGGAGGAACAGATAAGGCAGGGGAGTGTGTGACAGTGCTTTTGATGTACTGGAGCCAGCCTGTAAAATAAACAGGAGCAGTCTCCTTTTCGGAAGTACCTAATTGACTCAGTTTCATGACACTGGGTGTCAAATACTTTTTAAGTGGACATCAAATATTTTTGAAGCCCTCCATAATAAAATAGTTCTGAGCAGTTTCTTCCTACATGGATGTTTTGAAACTACTAGTGTTGGTGGTAAACAATAGTCTGTCTGATGTTTTTAATGTGCCTGATCATGCATCTGTGAAAACTAGTAAATAGTAACATTTATTTTGGGGGGATTTTGGGGACTCTGACTTTAGCCTTGATTATGGGATCTCATAGGATTTAAAAAAAAAAAAAAAAACAACAAAAAACCCCAAACAAACAAACAAAAAAACCCAAAACCCCTGAACAAACAAACAAACCACTAGAAAACACAGTAGCTTGAGTATTTGCTTGTGACCTATATTTCAGTATCCCTTCCTTGAAATTTTACATGTTGTATTTCTAACAGAAGAAAGACATAGTTGCACCAAAATTCTTACTGGGTACCGCTCAGCCTGTACACAGATGCCACTGAAGGAGAACTGCCATTGGTTTGCTTTCTGCTCAGTCACTAAGAAATGTTAAAATATGTTTCACCTTCAGCCTCTGCAAATCAGAGGGGGGCTGAGCCACAGAAAGGGATGTAATGACCCTAGTGCACAGCCCTGTGCCTGCCAGTGGCCTTCTGGAAGACTGCCCTGTGCTTATGAGACACCCCTCTCCGGGGAAGTTAAGGGTGAATGGAGTGTATAATGAATGTAAGTAAAATAGTCCTGGCTCCTTAAACTCTTTCACCTCCCACTGTGGCTATGAGCTTGTTTCCATTTCCTTGAGAGCATGGGAACTTTTGGAAAACAGGCTCCTAGGGAATACAATGGCTGAGCCAACCCTGGCAACAGTTGCTTGTTTTTCTTTCTTTTTTTTTTATTGGCTGATGTGCCTCGTATGACCTATGAATT
This sequence comes from Dromas ardeola, assembly GCA_013398915.1. Taxonomy (NCBI): domain Eukaryota; kingdom Metazoa; phylum Chordata; class Aves; order Charadriiformes; family Dromadidae; genus Dromas; species Dromas ardeola. Next base: position 430,349 of record VYZM01003700.1, on the reverse strand, counting down.
AAATATAAATGTATTTAATAAATGTATCCACATCTGGATAATCAGGTGTGATCAAATAGGTCCTTGTTTTAAAAAAAAAAACAAACACAAAAGTGGACACTTTGTACACATCTAGTCCAAAAGTGCACAGCGTACTACTGTACACAGCACAGTAAGTCACCCTAAATAAGCTGGTGTTGTTCTTCAGGTATTGTGAGAGCATCTTTCCCTGTGCAAGTTTAACGCTTTTGTACTTCAAGAGAAAAAAGATCAGTAAGTTACTGCTAATAAAGCTTACGAGTACGCAATACTTGAAAGTTATTTCTAACCTCAAATTTTTCTGTGATTCTGTCAAGGAATGGTTAGTGAAAACAGATCACTGACGCAGTGGATCTGGACTGTTTGCTTGTGACAGAGTAAACAGAGAACAAGTCTGACACTTTCAAAATACATCTTCATGCTTGTTTTCAGAAGAAATAGAAAACTGTGCCCTAGAACTGTGAAAAGATAAGGAAGCTGGTAGTCACATGAATGTGAGCTTCCACTGTGATTCTGTGCCTAAAAGCAAGTGCGAGTCAGATTTGTGTGTGTTTGCAGTGACTCTTGCAATGCTACCTCTAGCTCTCAAGAAGCACATTGAAAATAGGAGGGGATCCAGGAGAGCCATGAGAATAAGTCTGAAAAAAAAAATGTTTTTGCTAATAGACTTCAGAAGTTAATCCCTACCCCAAAAGAAGATACGGGGTAACTTGCGTACAATCCAGAAATAATTCACAAAATGAGAATAAGATCATCCAACAGACCACTAGAAGAACTATCCATAGGCTAGGATGGATTTTTCCATCAGGAGTGACTTTTAATTCAAGAAGGTAAAATGTTTTGTTGTGTGGTTTTTTTTTTTTTGTTTTGTTTTGTTTTTTTTTTTTCTTTCACAAAGGAAAACTTGGTTGTTGCAACTCTGGTTTTAAAGCAGAAGCTAAATTGTCAGATAGCTGTGGCTTGTGCATTGTAGGTTAGATTGGATCGTCATAATGAACTTTTCTGGACTGAAGAAACGGCTTCAGTGGGATCAACGCTTTTCTGATGGGAGAAAGGCTTGTCAGACTTGGCACGTGTTACAGGTAGCCTCAGCAGAGTGACATCTCAGTGTGCCAAGGGAGTTATGTTTGAAGACAGGTCCGCCTGAATCTGTTTTGGACTATGTGAAATCTTAAGTTTGCCTTCCTTATACTGCTAAATGAAGCTTTTGTTTAGGGCCCTTAACTTGGTTCTCTCCTGACCTAGTGAGGCTTTAGACTCACTGAAAGTGTTTTGGTTGGTTTTGGGTTTTTTTCCTCCCAGTTAAATTTCAAGAATGCATGTAGTCTTTGCATAAACTCAGACTCTTCTCTGACAGTGTGCTATTCTTCTGGAGGCTGTTTTCTTTTTCTTTCTCCTAATGCTAAGGAGGATTTTAGATGAATTTGAAGGGCGGGGGGGAACAATGTATTCTTTAGTACAAATGCAAGTTTTTGCCAGGATATTTAATGTTTGTTTTGATGTGCTAGTGTAGGACTAAAAATTACTTTCATCCTAAGTTTACTAATATCTCCAAATTTGTTTTTGACTGTGTCTAGAAACTTCATAGGAAAGTACAGCTCAAGCTCTTCTGTCTTTGGGAAATAGTGCATCAGGTGATCTTTAGGTGGGATGTAGAGATAGTGCCATGGATTTGCTTGCTTGTACACAGAGGAGCAAAGCCGTGCATCTTATTGGCCATGTTTTGATGGTTAAGCAAGGCTTCTGAGCATAAAGGGGGAGTAGGTCGGGTGGCTTATTGGCTTGTTTGATTCTGGGACCCAGAATCAACATTTGGTGGGAACTGATACCAAGACTGAAGCTCAGTGCGAGGCATGTGCGCATCCCTTAAAATGAGGTGACATCAGAGTTGCATTACTCTAGTGGTGAGGTCAGCTTACCTGCGTCTTCGGCTGTTTGTATTCATAGCTGCGTGTCAAAACTATAGAATGCAAATTGTCAGGTAACGTGTTGTTTTTGCGGTGTCTCAAAGCAAGGGGAAAACACTAACAAAACAAATGTGTAATTATTACTGTCAATGTTAAGAAATGTGCACACCGTTCTGCTGAGGTTGATTGACTACTTGCACACTTAGTGATACGTGCAATCAAATAATTTCCTAACAATTAGCATTTTTGCTGTACTCCTGGGAGAAGGTGTAGCTTAATTTCCTCCACAGTTTGCTAAATGACTCAAATTATTTGCAGTGTCCACACTTTGAAGATGTACATGTGAAGGGAAACTGTTTTTTAACAGGCTTCTATCATATAAATAACTCGGCTTAGTCCTATTTAAGTTAACATATTTTTTTTCTGGAAGATGACTTTATATAGTTGGACTCTGGTCCATTTCTAAACAAGGTATGAGAATCACTTCGTTATGTGTCGTCTTCAAGTAGTATCTGGTTTTTACATAACTGTCTTCTGTAAAACTTTCTGGATAACACTGTAAAGGTTTTCTGCTTATGCTATTTTACAGGTTTCTGGTATATTTTTGTGGCTTTAGACAAAGAGTGCTAATACGTTGTTGGCTGGATTTAATAATTTTCTTAGTGATTAAATATAGCATACCCATAAATGCCTAAGATTATCCTCGGGCAAAGTGTTTGCCTGATGACTTCTAACTAAACTTAGAAATATGCATGTGTTAAAAATGGGTTGCTGTTTTCATCTGTTAAATACCATACTACAGCCTAATTTATGCCTTTCTTCTTTTAATATTGGATGGTAAGTTTTGTAACCCAGAGGTGGTAACCTGCCTCAAATGCTGTCAAGTCTTGGATATTATAATAGTGATTATGAGAGATGCTGTATTCATAGAAATGGAAGTGTCTTATTTTCTTCACTTTAAGGAAATTGGTAGTGCCAATAGTGCTAAAATTGTCCTGTTGTTTCCCGAGTCCATTGAGTGATCTCTTAAGCACCAAGCCACTTACAGATCTAAGTGAGCTAGTTTTTGTACAAAGTAAGGAAGAGAGAAGGTTAAAAAGTTTCAGTGTGCTCACTTTTCTGTTGATTAGATAAGGATTCAGAGCAGGCTCTTCATAAATGTCCTAAAGGCTCAGTAGAAATCTACAATTAATAACAGGATTTTTGTCTGTCACTCGTGACAAAGAACACTTCTAAATGCTGGCAAGGGTTTCTCAGACAAGCTATAGCAGGTTTCATGCTCTAGAAAAAAATTAATTTCTAAGTAAAACTCAAGATATTTTGAGTTTGTATTCTTGGAGCTGTTGAACTGGCTGATTCAGGCACTAATATAAATGTGTCTGTGATACTGTAATGTTCATGTTCTCCTCTTCCTGATTCCTTTTGTCTTGTAACCACAAAAATGCTTAACTTCACTGTAGCTCTTATCGCTTGTATACAGCGTGTTTGGGAAACTACTACTCTCCTTAAAATCATGGCTTCTTAAATCATGGTTTCATAAATCAGGATTGAAGATTGTGAAGTTTCTCTTGCTGTCATGGCAGACCAGTTCTGTCTTCCCCTTGTATGTTAGTGTTGTCATCACAAGCTCAGGCTTCAGTCAATTGAGGTATGACTGTGTAAACTGTAGGGTCTCTGGAACTACAGGTGGCAACTTTATAGATCTGAGTTAACTTTTCAGTTTTCCCTGTGTCTCTTTCCAGAGTAATTGCAAAGAACTCCATTTCTTCAGAGTGATGCGGTCATTGGATGCCTGCTTCAGATGATCAGTTAAAAGTGTGTCTTTCAGGGAACAATGTGTCAAGGCCAAAAAACCTTAGCCTATACGCTTTAGTAGATGACATGCTCTCCATGCTCTTTCATAATCTCAGAAATAGATGAAATATAACTGGAGGCGTACAGCTTAGAGGACATGTCTAACATGTTGCCCTATTAGTTGTACCTAAAGCTTTCATGCCTGCTTTTCTCAGAAGGGGAGGAGTGGACATACTTTCTATCTCACGGCCTCACTGCCTTTTTGCATTGGAATGCTCAGATTACTAGTGGACAGCAAATACGTACTCACCAGTGGTCAGACATAAAGACTTTCTTTTATTGATGGTAATAGAAGGTAACATTAACTTTTTTTAAAGCTGAACTGACTCAAGGTGACATTGTCCTCTTTTGTGTGCACTTAAAACACCTGACCTTGAGGTAGCACTTATGTGTTCTTGTGGCCAAAGAGCTCGATTGTCAAGTACAGGTAGATGACAGACCGTCATAGGATATGTCTGTAGTGGTGTTCGGGGAACTTTTGAACTGCAAGAAGCAGGAATATCTTCTATAGAAAATAGCAAAATGTGAGAACCTTGATGAGGTGGTGGCACTATTGACACTCGTTTATTAAGACCCTCAAGCTGAAGATAGTCTGCCTATGTTCTGGGATTGTTTTGACAACAAGCACAGACATAATGAAAGGGTAGTGACCAACTAACACCGCAGGAGTGTGGTAAAACTGTGGGTTCTTTAGTAAACATGGTGCAAGGTCATACAGTCAAAAGCAGTTCTTTCCCTCCTTTCTACTTTCTTCCACCACCCTAAACATAAATAGCCACTGATCTTATGGTAGAGATGGGTTTAGTGGTGAATGTTAAGGTTTGGAGTAATACAAGTGTTCAAGGAGAGAACAGCAGCCACATGCTTACGATCTTTAGAAAGGTTAAAGGAAAAAAAAAAAGGTGTAAAAGAGGCCTTTACAGTATATTTATATCTGTTTTTTGTAACACTTGAAAGTGACTTCTTCCTGTCTTAACTATAGTCCAGATGAGTCATTCTCTTTTACAGCATTAAGTTAGAATGGCCCCTAAAATAAGTGACCAGCATCTGTTAGGGAAAAAAAAATACGACCTTGTTATTACTGCAGATGAAAAATTTGGCTTTTACAGCAGAATTGTTTCTGGAGAACATGCTGAAGCTCTTTATTTGAATGGGAGGAGGGGCATTTGTTTATAAGAATAAGGAGTTAAAGTCCATCAAGGTTAATCTTCTTTGCTGTGAGTTTACCACCTAATTTGAATCTTAAACCTTAGACAGTGATCTTTTTAAGTATGGAGTGAAATGTAGAACAGCTCAGGAAATCAAGGGGTGATGGTGGTGTTGCTATTTGTGTTTAATGGAGGAAACTTCGGCCTTTATTCCTACAGGTCTAATTACAGCAACTGGCAAAAATTCCACTCCATTGTAGTATTCCCAAAATGGTACTCCAATTAGGAATTGGTGTTACAGGTTGTGTCCTTGTGTCCAGCTATTGGCCTGCATGAGGACTTGATCTGCTTGGTCACCTCCTAAGTTGTGGTCTTGCTGCCTCTTCATTTAGTCTGTGCTAGAAGACTTAGCCCTGGAAGGGGCTCTGAAGTCCTCACAAGTGGAGCAGGCTGCCATCATACAACTGTAATTCCTTGTAATTGGCATCTGGCCTCATGCAGGGAACAGTTTGGCCCATCCTATCCTAAATACTGGAAGCATACTCTTACATAAGCAAGCATAAAGTTACAGCGGTGATTACATTTAGGTACCATCTATTCTTCATTCCTCGTTTGATGTTCATTTGTTCAAGATAAAATTACACATCCAGCATGAAGACAGTTGATGGCTGAAAATAAATCTGTTTGCTTAACCTTTTACCATTCTTTGTTGCAGCTCTCAAGTTCCACTTACAAATATAGGAGCGAGGAATTCAAGCGACAGTTTTCTCATCTGCCAGACTCGGAGAGACTCATAGTAGGTAAGACATAATCACACCAAAAGTGCTTGTCTTCTGACTAATAACTCCAGATTGCAGTAGTGCCAAGGTGGTTTTTTATGGCAAATTCTGACTACAGCTCATACCTTCTTATTCTCCTGTCTCTGAACTAGCATTAAATACCTTCAGAGAAAGTTGGGTCCATATTCCTCTCCTATAGTGCCTGCTTTGTGAAAAAAGACAGATTCCTTTTAGGGATTGAGAAGTGAAGGAGAGGATATATAGAATCCTCCAGTCCATCTAGATATGGGATGGGACCCTCAATGTCTCTTCTTGCTGCTACTTCTAAGTGGGTTTTAGACAAAACTGTTCCTGACATAAGTGGACGTGTGACTGTCTGACAGCTGTTAGCTGACAAGCTGGAAAGAAAGGTCACTGTGCAGGGTCAGGGTGAGCACTGAGCACATAAAGTCAACATATGTGCATTGATGGGCTTGTGCAATGCAAGTGTGAGAAGAACAGAGGTAGAGTTAAATCCTGAGAGCAGTGAATTTGTTTTATGTTCTTTCCAGCATGGACAACCAACTTGGTAGTGTCATAACCATTAATTTTTTCTTCTGTGAGCGCCTGAGTTCTCTCTTTTACTTTAAAGAGACAACTAGTTATGACTGAGTCAGTTGCCATAGATATTGGGGGAGGAGGGAGTGATTCCATAGTTGTAATGGTTTGGTACTTGGATGCAAAGGTAAGGGATGTTGCTTCAGTGACTTTGTTAAGTAGGTAGGTAGATCGTCCTTAGCAGAAGCTTTTTCCTTGTGCCCTGTAACTATGTCTAGACCCTTGTCCTAGGCATCTTCGTTAATGTGACTTCTGGGACTGAGTGACACAGTGGGTACTCGTAATTTAAAAGAATCTTTTCAGAGACAAATGCCAGCTATGTGGTATGAAGACAAAAAATGCAGTATTTAAGTGTATCATTCCCATCAGCCATCATAGGAGATCATTGGAAAACGCAAAGCAATCTTCATTTTATCCTGACTTACTTCCAAGTGCACAGCATTCTATTTGTCAACATGGTATATTGAGGGCAGATAAAAATGTTTTATGCCCCATGCTGGTCTGTGCAGTTGTAGTTACTGCTCAGGCTACTGCTGAGCATGAAGTACACTATCTGGTGCTTTGCAAATCTGTTAGTTGTAGGTTCGCTTATGCCTTGAGCGGAGGTTTTTCACAGCCCAGCATACCAGGTTAGCTTATCCATATGCTCATGACATGGGTGCAAGCATAGAAGTAATGCTTAGCTGGAAGAGTAGAGGTGGTGAGAAGTGCACGGGGTGGGAGGGGACAGAAGCAGGTAGCAGAGAATATCAAACTATGGTGCATGAGGAAAACATAATGAAAGACGTCTTTATTTTGAGGGTGACAGAGCACTGGAACAGGCTGCCCAAAGAGATTGTGGAATCTCCTTCTCTGGAGATACTCAAAACCCACCTGGACACGTTCCTGTCCAGCCTGCTCTAGGTGAACCTGTTTTGGCAGGGGGCTTGGACCCTTCCCACCCCTACCATTCTGTGTGATTCTATGAGAACTTCTTGGCACTGAAATGTTCCTTTTGAGCTCTGACTCCCTGTTTTGCTCCACTGCAAAATCCAAAGGAGGCAAATATATAACCCTACCTCCTTTGCATGCTGTGGTGCACCTTATTCCCTCTTTTATCACTTGCCTTGCAGCTGCCCAAACATTATGTAACACATACACTGTCCAAGAAACCTGTGGTGTTTCTATACAAAAGTGGCATTGTGACTATTTAAAGGTCGTCTCTCATCTTATGCAACCTTTAAGGAAGTGAATATTGAGAGGCTGTCAGTATATGCTTGCAGCATGCCAAGTTCCTTCCAGGTTAATGGAAGAGAAATTAGAGTTTTCGCTTGCACAGAAACAGTTAAATCCCTGAGTCCTTTTTCAGCCTCAGGAGGAGGCAGTTATCCTTTGAAATGCCTTCTGCGTTTTTAAAATACTTGAGTTCTGTACAGAAGTAAAACAGAAGAAAAGGATGTTACTTCAAAGCATTGTTTTGATGTTTCTCCTTACACAGGATTGATATAGAAAGCTGTGGAGCAAAGTCTGAAGCACGGTTTCAATGAACAGACTGCCTAGGACTTGGAGAAAGATTTAGTAATGGGTTAATCTCAACAATGTAGCACCTGCTCCATCAGAAGCAAAGTCATTACTTTATACACATTTTTAAAAAAATGTATATAAAAAGCAGTACTCCTTTGGAAGGACTTTTTGCATCCTCCAGACAAAGAGCTCTTCCTTTGCTTGATGCAGAGAAACTTATCACAGGCTTTATAGTGCTCAAAGAAGCAATTACTTGCTGCTGTTCATTAAAAGAACAGTAACTGCTTCTGTTCTTTACTTAGCTGTTAAAAAAGAAGCGACTATTCCACTGTAATGAGCCCTGTATATAAAGATTGTATGAAATATAATTCTCTTCTTACAGTGAAAGAGAAGTGACTTAGACTTTTGAAATGGGAATTTAAAGGAGTGCCACTAACTTTAATTTGTCTGAAAATATTGTTTACAAGCAGCATCTTAAGTTACTGTCTCTGAAAACTTAGAAGGAGAAATGCTAATCTCTCCCTTTTGTTTGGATATTCTCTCTTGTCTAGGTAGGTCATGGTGGTATTACTCATCACTTGCCCAGTGCTCCAATATTTATAGGTCTGAATCCCTCTTCCTCCCCCAAACGTAGAAGTTGGATGCAAACTTCTTAGTATTGTTTTCCTCCAGTCCTTAACATCAAACTCCTGCTGCCTTCCCTCTCCCAGCATTTTGGTATCTGACTTCTTTTTAAACATGCACTTACAACTTATTGGTTTGGATTTCTTTAAGTTTATGTAATAACGTTTGCAGTTATGTCTCCAAGGGCTTGTATACATGCCTCATGCTTGTTCCAAGAAACTTTATTTCCACTTGATTGTTTGAGGGGAAAACCCAAGAGAATTTTAAAAAATCATAATAAAAGCTTCTGTAGATGCAGGCTTACACTGAAGTTAGGATGGTAAGGGACTCCTGAACCTCTCGGTACTTGAACAAGAACTGTTTTCATCTTCTTGCTATACACAAAATCAAAATTATGGCTCAGACAATACCAGATACAATGCTTTTCAAAATAACAAAACTCATTGATACCTCTAAAGTCAAAATCATTAACATCCTGCATAAATAGGTACATTCTGGGTATTTTCTATACATAAGGTAACCTTCTTTACGTTGGAGCTTCCAAAAGGGATCTGTCTTAACTTTCTAGTAGTAGTACTTCTGAAAATTACTTTTGTTTGAATCTTCAGGCTCATAATTATGAAAGTTGTCTCAGAGAGGCTTTTTAAAAGTGCAATCAAATCCTCTGCTCTTGTTCTTAATTAGCAGGTATCTGATGGTGGGTAATTGCATTCTAGATGAAATCTGTTTCTCAATAGGGATGTTTCAGCCAGAGGCAGTATCATAATAAAAATGACAGTCGGCTTTGGAAAATATCCCCTGCCTGAAGAACTGGATAGCTTCAAGCTGCCTTTTAGTGTCTCACACTGCAGTTGGTTTTAGCTCATGATAGGATCTGTTTAGTGGAAAATTACTATTTTACTACAACATATGAACTACTGTTATGTAGGAGCTGACAGTATAATCTGTTGTGTTATAAATGTTTGTGTATTCTGTTGTTTAGGAGCTTTGAAGTTTGACTTATGAATACTTCTTCAGTGTATTCCTGATCTTGCCTGATACTTCTTCCCTGAAAATATAGGATAACGCACAGGGGGTCAATACATGGAGTGCTATTGTCAAACAGATTCTTCCATCAACTCTGCTTTGGGGTGTTCCCACACGGTGGTCTGAACGCAACCCAGTACAAGTCTGCCTTCAAAGACTTTGGAAGAGTGAAAGAAATGGCTTTTTATTTGTGTTGTAATACCGTTATCTCATTTTAAGTTAAGGGGTTTGGGTCAACTGAGCTGCAATAAGTGAGTAAACTGTCTCTTGCTCTTTGTACGTAGATTATGCCTGTGCACTCCAGAAGGATATCCTGCTGCAAGGACGCTTGTATCTCTCTGAAAACTGGCTCTGTTTCCACAGCAACATTTTCCGATGGGAGACCACAGTAAGATCTCTTAGCTCATGTGAATCCCACCTCTTCTTTGTCCTGGACTATTGGGATACGAGTCCCGCAAACAAATCTTAACCCTATCAATCACACGCTGTAACTTTTGCTCTGAAGAGAAAGAGCCTCCGTCCCTGAGTGGATTCATTGCTCTGTAAAATGAAAATAGCATTGGAGACATCTGAATGCTGAAGTAAGCCTGCTCAGTCAGTCGTTCAGCATAGGAAGGAATTCAGGAGTTCGGCTAAAGCTGATCTTTTACGTTTCTGGATGACAGTTTGCCTCTCCTTACCAAGGAGAGTTGCTCTATAAAGGGATGTAACACATAATATTCTCCTATAAGACCAGGAGCATGATACAGTACATGGTGTTGCTCTGTTCAAGAACTTTCCAGCTTTGAACCTTGCTTGGTTTAGTCCTTCATGTACATCAGCATCTAAGAACAGCTGAAGAGAATCTATAAATGATCTCTGCAAGTTCTCATATTGTGGTCTGTAGCTTTTGAACAGTATGAGCAAAAGTAGATATTTGTGATATGTTGGCTCTCTGTTTCTGTCAAATTAGGTTAATGAATTAAAACTTTTCATTCAAGTAGTTGTTGCATCTGCTGTAGAAATAGCATGAGGCAGTGAATGAGAAAAGGAAGGTAACCTAGTTAATATGTGTTGGAGATGTATCACTGTTCTGCAGCTGTGAGACTGTTCACACCTAAAGTTAATCTCTTAAATTCTACTATGTGTGCTCTGAAATACACAGGACAGACAACAAATAACTTGTGTACTTAAGACAAAGAGGGGGTGTAGAAATGCTTAATTGAAAACCAAGCTTAATTTCATCAGATGTATTTGATGATTGAATGCTTCTTATTGTAGACTTGAGATTTTTTTTTAAAAATCCCATTGAAATGACATCCTTGAATATATAAACTGTTCAAAGACTGATTTTTTTTTCAGCCAAAACAGCATACATCCTGGTAACTTGTTCCTGCCTGCCTAGCAGAGTGGTATCTTAAGGCAACCTGAGCTCATCAGCTACAGTGCTAGAGCTAAGCTTTGGGATCCTCCTTAGCAGGCTGTGTTGATGCAGAGAGTGAGTGGAGGACCTTCTGCACACAGGAAAAAGCAAAAATCTAACTGTGTGTTCTTCCTTTCTCTAAGCTGAATGGCAGCATAGCCTTATCTTCAAGGGAAGGGGGCAGGCTAAATAGAAATGGCTTGTAGCAGCCAGTCAGACCGTGCTCTTCGAAACAGAAATATTTCGAGTACTGATATGCAAGGCAAACACACCCAAGCAGGAAGATTTCCTTGCAGTGTCTGGATGGCAAATACAACTCTGAAAATGGACTAGATTGCAAACTTCTGTGAGATGACATAGACAAGGTAGTCTATCTGATCTGTGTCGTGCCTTGTGTAGAGTGTACTGATGGGGACTGGCTTTCAGATTTGTGGTTTGTATGTGGTTGGGATTGTGCCCTTAACCCTCGTTGCTGGAGGAGTGGAAGGAAAGAAGAAAGAATTACTTGCTTCCCTAGTCCTATTATGAAAGAAGAGGAAACTTACTCTCAAGTCATCTTAATTTGCCTCTACTTTGGAATGCTTGCTGTTAAGGTTAGCAAGCTGGGATAGTAATTGCCTTTGTGATCTCAACTGATTTGCATCCCAGGGTTTGGGGTTAGTTTGAGTTCCTCTTGCGTGTTCTGTGACTTTCTAAATTTTTAGTCGTAACAATTATTTTTGTCTTATTAACTCTGTTTCTGCTTAGATTTCCATTGCCTTGAAGGACATCACTTTCATGACAAAGGAGAAGACTGCTCGGCTCATTCCAAATGCCATACAAATAGCAACAAAAGGAGAGAAGGTGAAAACCTGTATTTAAATATGGTTGTGGGGTTTTTTTAAATTATAATGTTCAGGGCAGAGCACTTGTAGTTTTAAATATACATAAGTAACTTGTGTGTCAAATCTTTAAATGTAGTTAGGATTAGAAGACAGACTTGGGGTTTTGGTCCCTGTGCATACTGGCTTCGTAATACAACTTTAGTTTGATTGCAGACTAGCGTTGATGCAATAACCAGAAAGTAGGGAAGCTTTTGTCCAACTGATACTCAAAGGAAAACCATTTGAAAACTTAAAAGTTCAGGGCATGAATACAGAATGTTTGTCCTTAAGTTTGGTTTTTTTGCAATCTCACTGGATTTAAATTGCCTCTGGAAGAAAACTGCTGAAAACAAAAGGGCTGTGATATCATGGGTTACGAGTCATGAAGAAATCTACTCATAGAACACGCAATTTTGTATTCTGGGAAGTGTAGTTTTTGGAAAAACTGACAAGTGTGATACAGAATATCGTTACGTGCAACACACTTCATGATACTTCTGTCAATGCCTTGAAGATAATAATTATTGGCTGGATACAGAGAATAGTTTTCCAGGGTGAACCTGGAGCTGTTCTTTGTGAACGGACTGTGATTCCTTGTATTTGACTGTTCCCTCTCAATTTATTAAATATTAATTTCATCATCAAGGAAGATAAACCTCTTTCTTTGCTAAACAAACTTTCGAATAGGAAAGAATTTAATACCGCAAATGATGCATCTAATTTGATCTCCTATTTTAATTATTTTAATTTCACGTCTTCTCATGTGAAAAGATTACTGAAAGGAATATGTGGTGGAAGGGCATATGTGTCTCTGATTTGTTGCATTTCCAATCTGGAAGTGGGAGAAAGATTTAACTGTGTAGTTAGTTGAGGGGGAGCTCTTGCTTTATGCCAAAGGTACAAATGATTGCGATTGGATGCCCAGAAAAGCAAGTGTCATTATATACTATGTAGATATTGAGGAACTAACTCTCACTTATTAAAAGTGATAAAAAGTGTGGAGTGTGAGAAATACGAGACTAGGTTTGTTGAGGGTGAGGGGAGTGTGCCATTGCTGAAAACCTTAAGATATTAAAGATCCAAGGAGGCATTCTGGGTTTCCTGAAAATACCTACAAGTGAGCTTTTTGCACCTTGTTTTTCTTGCAGTTTTTCTTCACGTCATTCAGTGCAAGAGACAGAAGCTACCTCAGTATATTCCGCTTATGGCAGAATGTGTTGCTGGATAAGGTAAGCTTCTAAGTGCCGGTACCTGTGGTTCAGTAATGAAATAATCTTTTTCTAATGTAAGCAAACATGCCTCTGGAGGATAAGGAGATTTTTGGATCTTAATTTTAATTTTATTTTAATCTTTGAATTAAGGAGGCTTTCTTTAATAAATTAGCTTTTTCTTTCTGACACAGAAATCTAATCTGATTTCTTCGTCTTCTTGTACTTTAGATCCCAGACAAACTTCCTATCCCTTCCTTCTCACACTGCCATCTACAACTTTGCTGTTCATGGAGCATTTTGTCTGAAGATAAATCGCATGCTTCTCTTTCACTATGAACTCAAGCAGATGTTACTAAATTGGCATGCATTTGCTTCACATTTTCTATGGCTAATTTGTCATCAAAATGCAAGAGGCTTTTTTCGGTGAAAGCTTTTTTTCTTTTTAAGGTAAAAGCCAAAAGTCACCTTCTCAGATAAGTTAGCTGAACCTTTGCCAACCAACTCATTACAACTCCCCTGACCTTCAATAAATGCAACAAAGTCAGGCTGTGTGATATGGAAGTGTGTTTTGGCAAGTTCTGCTAGTTAGCTTGATTTATATTGCTATTTGTGAACACTTAAGCTAATCTTCTTTCTAAAAATGTACCGACACTTTTGCGGAACATCACTGTACGTAATGCAATTTTTGTAAACCAGTTCCTTCCTGTTTATGGCTCTTGTTTAAATATTTCAACACAGTTGCAATTGAACACTGAAATATCCATACATAACTCTGCATTACAGTGGTCCCCAAAGGCTTACAGCTGTTGTACTACTTACATATAGGATTTTTGTTAGATTAATTTTAAGGCAGACCAGAGGCACTTTTTGTCAAACAAAAGCTGAAAATAAAGGAAAGTGCCAATTAAAGCAAAACTAATGTTTTCTGCAAATCTCTTATTACTCATATCAAATACCAGTTAACCATAACATCATACCTGTCTTGCCTTGAATCCAGCAGTAGCACTGCAAAACCCACAATGTACTATGTCATCTTTTGATTGGAATGTGCAACTGGAATTAACCTTTTTTTCCTTTGTTAGGCAAAGTTAGTCAGGAGAGGTAATTAACTTATTCAGTTGGTTAGGTTGTGGTAAGGTAGGAGAGGTCTACAAACTCATTTAGTTGGTTAGAGGGTGGATGTATGGGCATTCAGCTATATGAACCTGTCTGTGGGGCTGGAACAGAGGCAACAGGCTTTGTGCTGTTCAGTATTATTTTTTCCTGTGCGCTTCTACTCTTTGACACTGAAATGAGTGTCACATCTGGAATTTTTTTTCACTTCAGTGCAGTAACTAAAGGATAGATACATGCAGTCCCTGGCTTCTACTTTTGTAAGATGAAATGAATGAAGCCAGCAGGTTTTAGGGACCAGTGCTTCTGAGTAGCTTGGGAACTCTCCTTATTCTTTCAGTCTAATCTTGCTATGAGCTTTCTCGCATCCTCGCTGAAGTGTGTTGAAAGATAAGTCTGTTATGTGAATTTCTGCTTGGAGTTCTCAGTTGTGAGATGGAACATTAGCATGAGGTGTGTGTAGGGGTTTTTAATGTGGTGTGTTTGTAGCTGCTGCTTGAAACAGGATTTCTGTTTGGTTGAGCACCTACTTCTGCAATGTAGTGGTGAAGTCTGATTCTCTGCTAGAATGTTTTTTTGGGTCACCTGTCAGCCTGCTTTCTCATTCTTTACTGCTTAACCAAACTAGATCAAGCTATAGAAGGGCACTGTGGAGGTGAAAGTAAAAACTGAAGTTGCTCGAGCTGGATCCACTCACTCCGCTACAATGACAGCTATCCACTGACCTGTTGCTAAAAGAAAGCCCGTGGTGCGTCCAAGCGGTTTTGCTGCTTTTTCCCCATGTGCCCCCC
>VYZM01003700.1:401424-411593 GCA_013398915.1 Dromas ardeola | reverse complement strand
GCATCGTTTTTTCCTTTCTCTTTCTTTTCTGGTTTTTTTTTTTTTTTGAACCCTTTACAGCTGAAGTGGACTTTGAAACTAGTTGCTTACATTGCCGATACGAGTTTGTCGTACTGCTTTCACTTCCTGACTTTCCCGATGATCTGAGAGAACATAAATATCTCCCAGTAGCTGTGAGAATTCATGGAGCAGGGCAGAGAAATTCTAGAGAAAGAGAAGAGTAGCCAGTGATGTTTCAAGGTAATGCTCTTACTGAGCAAAAGCAACTATTTCATGTAAAGGGGGTTCTGGTGACGTTCCAAAGCGAGGACCTTCTGTCCCACCTTGATAAAGCGGACAGTTGGCCGACCTAGACACTGCTGTCTGCAGTGACTGAAACGGTAGCCTCTCACCATTTGTAAAGCACTCTGAGCATCCTGAGGAAACAGGCATGTATCTATTAAGCAGTTTGTCCAAGATCAAAGAGGGAGTCCCTGGCTGTGTGTACTAGTTACTGGTATTGTGCCGTACCGAGTGAAATTTAAGAGGGAGCTAGCTTGAAGATATCTGTGAAAACATTGGTAACACGTGAAGAAGTAAGTAGTGGCTGCAAGTGTGTGTCTTCTTGAAATAACAATTTTTCTCATGTCTGGTGTTACTGGTTGAACAATGATGGGTTGGGAATGCGTAGTAGACGCGAGTGCAGTTCCCCAAAACGCTGAAATCTAATCTTGAAATGTGATATCTAAATGCTTTCAGTCCTTGTCAGAATTGAGGTTAAAGGCTGTGGTGTAATTCAAACTTCTTTTTTACCTCCTGTGCCTTACTGTCCCATACCATAGTTCTTGACTAGCTTGCTTTCTTTCAGAGGCTGACCAAGCAGGAATTCTGGCAGCTGGTGCACCAGAGCTATGGCTCTGAGCTGGGCCTGAACAGCGAGGAGATGGAGAGCTTCCACTCATCGTCTGAGGACAATGGGCAGTCTCGGTAAGGACAAGCTATAAAGCTTATTGAAATACGAAGGGAGAAGCAGTGTCCTCTTTCTTAAAAATTTTTTTCCCAAAGTGCTGCTGTAGCCTCACCAGAAGAGTTAAGCCTGTAGTGAAACGAT
Source organism: Dromas ardeola (assembly GCA_013398915.1). Taxonomy (NCBI): domain Eukaryota; kingdom Metazoa; phylum Chordata; class Aves; order Charadriiformes; family Dromadidae; genus Dromas; species Dromas ardeola. Next base: position 410,503 of record VYZM01003700.1, on the reverse strand, counting down.
GTAAAGAACTGAACTGCATAAACTGAGCATGCATAAAAACTTAATTGTGTTCATTGCCTAAAATAGTAGGAGCACAGCTGAGGCCCCTTAGAGGAGGGAGATAAGAAGACCTTGTTGTCCCTGGATCTGCTTGAGGATCTCAACGGGATAGCTTAAATAGCAGCCTTTTCTCATGATGGTATCTAGTTCAGGATCTGTATGTCCTTCAACAGTATGGAAAGGCTGAATGGAATGGATCTATATATGAAGTTCAGACACTTTTCCTCTCCTCTGTGGAGACTGAAACCCTTGCTTTGCTTTGTTCTCCTGATGTCTGAGGTCTTATCTTATTCTCATATTGTGCTCAGCTTGATTAGGAACCTGGAATAATCTAACTATATGTGGATTATTTTATTTTATTTTTACACAGTGGCCTTGAGTTCTTGGAACAAATGTGAACTAACTTATGAACTGCCAGTGTCAGTCTAATAGCAGGACTTTAATTTTTGTAGCTATGTAAATAAGTATGGCTCTGCAAAATTGAACAAAGTGACTTATGTTTGTCTTCAATTCTGTGTTATCTGAGTGTGCTTGTTAGAAAAAAAAACCCAACATGTTAAGTTCACTGCAAGCTTCAAAAGATGTCCCATTAAATATTTCCTGTTTTTTTTCTGTAAAAAAAAAAAAAAAAAAAAATAGCAAGCACTACTTTGCGACTCTAGAGTAAAGCATGCTGGAAAAAAATCTTGTCCCAAGCTTTTGTAAAACATTTTCTTGCCAAATTTGTTCTAATCTACCTCTTTTTCCCCTTTTCCCACACCACTCACTTTCTCGCTGATTCACCCAGTGCTTGGTTTTACTAACCTTATGGTCAAAAGCTGAAGCCCTCTGAAAGGTGGCCAGGGTGAGGAAAATGACCTGAGAGATTAGTGAACTGGATGTGGGAAGAATGAGTTGGTTGTTTTTAATATTAGCTGAACAGCCATAGTTTGAATGCAAAAACCATACGTGAGAAGCTTTCTGAGACTTTTTCAGTACTTATATCTCCAAAGATACATTCCTTTTTGCTTTGGACAGATCCAGCATTTGTGATGATTCTGGAGAAAGGGATGAAAAACTACCTAAAATGATTGGTTTAGTTCGGGAACCCACGCTTCAAACAGAAGGAGAGTCTCTCAATAGACACGCGTTGCCAGGAGTAAGTGCTGACACAGCCTTTCTTGTTGTTTGTAACTGATAAGCATATATGCTTAACTTGTATGTCTGTAAGCATAGGATGTGTGGGGATTGCAACTCCTATGGAGGCCTCTGAGAAATCATAATAATCCAGGAGGTTTTCACATCAGAAATTTAATTTTAGTGTCTTCAGGTTTCAAGAGTATTTCTTGAATTTGGAAATGGACAAACTAATGTATAAGAGAATATTGTTGGTGTGAGTTTCGACAATGTCCTGTCACTAATGCGCTGCATAACCTGGTTAGAACGCTAAGGCTTATGCCCTGGTCCTTTTTTTGTTTTAAAACAAAATTAACTGTGTTTTATCCATATTCCTAGTGATGATGTGGGTTTTTAAGCAAGTGCTTTATGAAAGTAATGCCTTTGTTTACTTCCAGTGCTTTCTTGTTTGTGCTACTTGTTGTTTAAAAAATATCTCTTCTTCTGTCTCTCCTATACATGATGTTTATTAGAGGGTAGTTATGCTGTGTTATCCTTGCCTTCAAAGGTCAGTTAGTCTGCTGTTGTGAATGTATGATTTTTTTTTTTTTTTACTTAAGTTGTGGAAAATGTTTCAGAAGGAAGGGGGGGGAAAAAACCCACCCTTGATATAATAAAGATAAGTTTTCCCTTAATGCCTTGGGTTAATACAGCTGAACAAGCATGGGTGCTTCACTCATGATGTATGAGTTTGTGAATGTATTTGGCTGGTTGGGAGGACAGGCACATTAGTAGCGGTATCTGAGGTGTGCACAGTGTCCTGCACAGTTGCTGGGACTGCTGTGTGTAGTTGTAGTCCTAAAAGGTCACAGGCATTTTCTCTTGGTTAATAGATACCCCAAGGGAAGTATCATGGGAAAGCAAATAAATCACTCAAGCATTTCTTATAAACTTGACTAGGATTGGGTACCTTATTGCTGTTTCTGCTTTGGGGAGAGAAGAAAGGAGATGCTTGTAGTAGTTTTTACAACTATATAAATATTCTGGCTTTTATCACTTGCTAAAACCAATCAGGAGATTAAGCAGGCTTTAGGTAGTTTCGTTGAAATCCGAGTTAATGGCTAGAGACTCGTACCCAGCAAACAATACTGGTATTTGTTTTTCAGATGTTAAAAGCTTAGTTAATCAGATGATGGGTATCCCTCATGGAAATCTTAGCAGTATAAAATAAGATTTTTGGAGAGCTGTAAGGGAGGCCTGTGGATGCTGCTGGAATTTGGACTCTTTAGGATAACTAAAAATCTACCCAGGTAGCCTTGGTTTGGACTTGTAAGTCTTGCATAAGAACAAGCTGTTTAAAAATAATTGCTCTGCCTGGGAAAGTGTTTTGTTTACCTGCTGGGTGCCACACCCTGAGATGTCTCTTGCAGGTGCAAAATATAATTGGGCATGTTGGTAAGCAGTAATGCCTAGGGATTTGCTCTGTATGTGAGGAAAAACACTAGGATTCTCCCTTGAATAAACTGATCTTTAAAGGTCCTTTAATTGTAGCGTAAAAGTGCAGTCTTGATAAACGTGTAGTTAAACTGCATAGCTTACTGTTGCAGTGTAACTAAAATACAGAATGATTGTGTTCAGCCTATATGTGTCACTTGGCACTTCTCAAGAATGTCACCACACTATTCACAACCCCAGGATTACAACATATGTTGTAGAAACACAGGGGCGATAGGAGGAGACAGTAGTGCTTTGGGTGTATTTATCAAAAACCATGTCACTGATGACACAAAACACATTTAATAGCCTTCTGAAGGCCGGAGAGAAACAGGCTTAACCTCTTCTTTCCTCCTCTGGTAGGCAAAGTCCTAAAGCTCCCTTCAGAGGGAGATCTGAATTGGTGGAGGTGTTGGCCATAGTACTTGGCCTGTCTTGGAAAAAAATCATCAATAGCTGTCCATAGTTGATTAAAGAAAGTGTGCGTGTAACACCAGTCACGACACGTGTGCTACACTTGAGAGACTAAGTGTAGTTCATCACAATGTGGGAACCACTTTATTGCCTGAGTCAACTGTTTTCTTCCTTCCACCCCTCGTAGGGAGGCCTTAGAGCCTTCCAGTCCTGGAGCCTGCTGTTCACAGGCTTAAAAAACTGAACAGCCTTGTCACAGAGCTTATCGGTCCTGGACTAGCTTAGGAGATAAATGTACATACGGAAGAAATTATACATCTTTAATTCCGGCTGACAGATCTTAAAATCATTACTCTTTAGGAAAAAAAAAATTAAAAAAAATAGAAACAAGAAAACTGTGTTTGGGTTAATCAGTTATTCCAAAAACTTGAGCATTAATCTCGTCTTGCCTGACATCACAAAAGGCTTTTTTGTAGGAGCTGTTGCTCTAGTCTTCTGACTTTAGCTGGACTTTCCTGCTCTGCGCATGGCATAGTGGGGGCTGCTCTTATGCTGCTGATGGGAGCTCCACCTGTTCACCAGATCCCTGATCTTCATCAAAATGCTATGAGTTCCTTGGCTTTGTGCCAGATCTGTGTCAATTTTTAGACTGTTTAACCACAACTAGCTCCTTTCTGACTTTCGTCTGTGTTGGTAGAGTATTTTGAAATGGAGATGTTGGTTCTGTCCTAGTTCCTGTTGTGTGGCTGAATGTAACTTCAGGCATGGTAGCTCCTTTCAACGGGAGCATTTGTTAACTGATCTGCTTTTCTGATGCACTCTTCCTGTTTGGTGGTTTGTTGGGGTTTTTTTGACCTTGAGGGAGTATTTTTGCCTGCTTATACTGCAATCAGATTCATGCCTGTCTCTATTTTCCAGCCACCCACCTTCGGCTAATGGCCCTCAGTTGCACAAAAAAGTAGATGGTCTTTATTTTCAAAAAAGCGAAGAAGTGTAGGAAGTACATGGTGACTGTTCCAGTAGCAGATGCTCTTGCTTTTTTGAGTGTGCTGAATAACCTTTAGGGATGATGGTATTGAAGATGAATTGGAACTACTCAGTTGAGGAGGCTCGATCATACGTATTTTGGTCACTGCACTACTGCATATGGGGGGTTGTGCTACTGTTGATCCCATCTGTTCCACTGGAGGCAATGGGAGCTTTGAGGAGATTTGACGCTATGATTTGTAGCTAGTAGTTAAGCTTTTCGGTGGCATTTTGAGGTGTACGAACCTTGTGCATATGGTTTCACTAGAAATTACTTTGTGTGCAATGGCATGTAAGTTTAGCTGCGTGTTACTGTAGTTAAGGGTTAAGAGCTGCATCATTGATTCAGTGACTGATGGTTTGGGGGATGTACTGCTAATATATTGGAGATGGCAAATGCTACTCCATTGCTTTGTTTCTGAGAAGGACTGTTTTGCAGGTAGAATGGCTCTAGACAGTGTTTCAAAACTTTTTTTTGGTCAAAGGATAATGGAGCCCTATAAAATAAGAACACCTTTCATATGTATAATTGGGATGATCTAATCTTGCTGAAAAAGGAAGGCCCTGCCTATTTCATTGTGCTTCCCCTCAGGATTGTTGGACCCCTTGCTAAACTGGTAGGAAAAAACTAACCTGATCAATAAAAAGTAAATAATCTGAGTCAGGTTAATGAATTTATAAATGCTAGCATTGCTGCAAGGAAGGGGACCAAACGGTGCAAGGGGCCTGGATGGGGAGTAAACTGTCCCTTTTAAGGCAGCTCTAGGTATGAGGATACAGCTGAGTACATTTGTCCCATGTTACCAGGGTAAAGTGAAATAAAGATGAAGAGTGGTTGGCTGGTGTAGAGGAACAAGGGAGAAAGTAGTACTTGACTGTGTGGTAATTGAGCAGATAAAACTTGTGGCTTCCTTTATATGGCTTTCTTCTTTGAAAGTAACTTTCTCTTCTTTTAAATAGTCTGTGATTCCTGATGCATTTTTTTTTTTTTCCTCTTGGTTGTTTCAGGTGGAGGAGTCCCCAAATGAAAAGCAAATAAAGAAGAGCCCTCTTCCATCCTCAGAAAGAAAACCTGTTAAGCTAGTCAGGAGCAGGTCTTTAGAAAAGTCCTTGGACCTGAATGAGAATGAAAATCTTCCAGAGAAGAGCAGTGCCTCAGATAGTGAAGAAGGTAAATCTCTTAACAATTGGGACAATTAAGACAATCTGACTCTGGTGTTCCATCTCACTTGTGGAGCAAGTTAGAGAACTTTGCGATCTTAGGAAACATACTTGCTCATTTGTTTCACAGAACTGCAGCAAAAACATCTTTGCATCTTAGTTTCTGGGGAGGAAAAAAAATAATTTGTTGTTGGGGGTGTTTAGAACGAAAACAGATTGTGGTTTTGCTTTTTTTCTTTGGTGGGTAAATTGCTACTAACAGCTTAAGCTTTAAAAAAAAAAAAAAGGTTTCTTGAGAATGTGGTGGTGTTTGTTCACTTTCCATGCTCTCACAGGTATTTCAAATATTTTTCTTTGTTTTCACTTCTTGGGAACTGAGGGGAAAAATTTCAGACTGTTCTCCAGTTTCTGAAAGATTCCCCCACCCTCTCCACCCCCCCTTCTTAACACTTCTAACTTCTTGAGGTATATGGGCTTCAGTATTACTGGAGTAAACTGAGGAACTCGCTGAAGGTCCAGGCAAGACAACTGCCCAACCTCCAGGACTGTATTGTGCATATCCTGAATCTGGTCTGAAGATGAAAAACCTTAACATGTATCTTGGAGCAGCTTATACTTGTGTGCCGACAGAGTTAGTATCTTAATGGATCCTAATATACCATCCTTATACCTCATTACCCAGTACAAGATGAGAAGAAATTTGGATACCACGGTAGTGTAGAGATTGTAACTTGGCTGTTACATGTTTCCTCTTCTCGCTATAGGAGAGAAAAGCATAGCTGTATGTCGCAATGGTTTTGGTATGAGGGGTTTTGCTACATTCTGGGGAGAGACTGAGGCCAGAGTGTGCCTTCTACTCAGGCTGGATGACAGTGAGACCTGTGCTAAGGTCTGTGGGTGCTTGTTCTGTGGTCCCACTGTAGCCCCTGACAAGTTCTTGGTCTCTAAGTTGTGCTTTTCACTTACCATGGGGAGCTTGTCTGTACCAAAGGGCCATAGTTGTTCAGACAGTGCACTGAAGTTGTGGTGGATGTTCTGTTAAATATCCCATTCTTGCACTCTGTTAATGCCTTTAAAACAAGGTGTGCACAACCTGTATTGGTTCCAAAGTAGTATGATAATATGCAAATCAAGGACAGAGAAGCTCAACAGTAGCAGTGTGCTCAGTAGCAGTGGAATATTTCATTCATACGCAGAGATTACTTACTTTCATCACCTGTTGGCAGAATAGAACAGTTCAGTTAATTGAGGCCAGTTCTTAATCTGGCTGAGAAACCTTGCATCTCATCCTTTCAGAGTTGGCAACTGAAGTTGCTTGCAGGTGTCATTATGTTGGGATCACTCGTGTCCAGGAAAGCTTTCAAAGTCATGGATTCAATTGGCCGCCTCCAAGTTGTGACTGTTGCCTGATGATATACTTTGTATTCAAGTAACTTTCCTTTTGCTCACCCACACTGCTGCTGTGTTTGCTTGAGTTCAGATTTAACTTGATGCATGTCAGGTTGTATCATTTTTGTGAGTATAGCCACTTGAACAGGCTGCTGTTTATGCCATACTCCTACACACTTAACAAGCTTCACAAATTAATTGGTTATCCATCACAGGTGTGTCTCTTACAGCAGCAGAAAGTTTTGGCCTTTGGATATTTTAGATATCTTGTGGTTTTCCTGTCTTAGTGCCACATCTCTCTTCTGTCTCTGAATTTTATTACTTAAGGCAAAGGTCTCCAATGAAACTGATTGAAAACAGTCCTGTTGTCTCTTATGCTGCTGTTTGCCTAAGTGATAGCAGTAAATACTCCCTACATTGATGATATTGAGTAAATAGAGCATATTAAACTGGAGATGTCTCTTCAAAAGAGAACTGACTTTATGATGCTTTTGTTATTTCTCCTCCCTCCAGCAAGACTAGTCCTTTTTTTTTTTCTTTTTATTCAGAGCAGGATTTTCTAGTCCCACAACATTAATCTGTTCTCTAATTCCCTTCTTCATGCTTAGAATTCTTTTTTCTTCTGTTTCTCTGTCTGTTTTCTATTGCAGTTGCCCCATACTCTTACAAGGTGAATTCCTTCATGCAAACGAAACTAGCTTTCCCACGTGGCAAAGGTTTACCCATGCGATTAATCTCCCTTGTGTCCTCTGGCTCATACTCAGGCTACCCATGGAGGTGTCCTGGCAAATAAGGTGAGGGGCAAGCTCAAGACTGTTGTTCTCCAACTCCGGGTCCACCTGACACCCAAAGCTGGAATGTCAGAGCCTTAGCAACACTAGTTCCCTTGCCCTAAGCAATTCTCGCATCGTTTACTGAGCGATGAGGGTTATGAGTCTCACTGTGCACCACTGGCCTATTGACCTGCATCTTGGTGCTTTTGTTCCGCTTCATAAATTGGAGTATAGATGTCGAGCCATGGCAACCTTTTGGCTAAGCTAGAAAGTAACATCTGTGGTCTTGATTCTAAATTTCAGAAAACAAATTTTCGTTCGAGCATAGAATATATATTTCCAAAATAGAGCCAGGAAATTCTGAATTTCCTCAAATGACTCTCTTGTATGTAGGGTTTCTATATGTAATGACAATGTTCAGCAGCATAAAATACTTCAAAGAAGGAAGGGGGAAGCAGGAAACTGGAAAACAGTCTTTTCTGTTAGAAAGCTTTACTGTATATGGAGACATAAATTCCTAATTTCCTTGCAGAACTTGACGAATTTACTGTATTGTTTCCATTTGTATTAATGGAACCTTAAATGTGTGGTCTGCAGGAAAGCATAACTGCTTGCACTGTAGTGCTGTGAGATGGGTACAGTGGTGGCTTGACTTTTCTTGCAGATAGGAATATATGGGGCAGAAAATGATTGAAATTGCAGGGTGTCTGAAATTAGTTCAGCCCTGGTTTAGCGTTGTTTGGTTTTTTCCCCAAGATAGGAAATTTTGGTGATACAGTGTATGTAAGGAGGAGTAGCCCTGTTATCTTGTTGGCATTTTAATCAAAATACCAAAAGCATGTATTTTGTTGACTTATATAATTACCAATTACTTGCTTTGGGGTTTGGAGGATACATGTTTATCTAAAGGCAAAAGGCATATTTTTAATTTTTTTTTCTTGTGAACTGGAAAAAGGTAGTATTGTCACAGTATTTATTCGTTACCTCCCCAAGTTAATTTTGAACTTAGTCTTTTAAAGTGTAGGAGAGATCTTTGATAATGGTTAATATTGCTGATATAGTCTTTAAATAGATGGTATCTGGAACACGTTCACTCTAGGAATTGGTTTTATTGACTTGATTTCAGGTGTATCTGACTAAAGGCTCGTACCTGCATATTCTTCATGCAGTGTGCAATTTTTCCTTATCCCTAGTGGCATAGAAATCCTTACCAGTGCCAAGATTTGCATAGATACTTTTTTCTTTTCTCCTGATCCTCCTGCAACTCCATGGAGTGGAAAAATCAGCCGTCTTATTAATTTGTTTGATAGCCTCTGCTCTTACTGGTTCAGCTTTCTTAATTTGCTTGTGCTGTGTGTTTAGTTTCAAGCTGTTGGTTGTTAACAGGAATTTTAAGAACGCTTTTTTTCCCTGTTTCCTTTCTGCCCCTCCAGTTTTCTGTCTCTCTCTTCGTGCACTGCAGATGTTTTCAAACCTCTGCAATCACTGGTGCTTAATGGTATTATGTTTGAACAGTATATCACAGCTCGCCTTGCAGTGATGAAAATGACCTTATGGAAGTGCAAGGCAATAGTGGGGGGAGGGAACAGATTTGCTGTCTTCATGCTGAACCAGGGCACTCCGGGTAATACGTTTGCTTCTGGTTTTTTTGTGTGTGGTTTTTTTTTTTTTTTTTTTTGGTTCCTAGG
>VYZM01003700.1:386820-401395 GCA_013398915.1 Dromas ardeola | reverse complement strand
ACCTAAAGTCAGAATAATTTCACGTTCTTTTACCAGGCAGTAGCTCCAATTCATCTAAAATGTATTCAGGCTAAGAGAGTTAGTGGTTGATAACTGCATACTGCTGAGGAGTTAGAGCGGCATTAAAAGTTAAGGAGTTAAATTGATACTAGATACTGGCACAAAACATTTTGTTCATAAGCAATATTTCTAAGCCAGTCCTAGGTAAAATGCTTCATGTTGCTCTAGCATTGAGACAAATAAAAGGCAGGTAGGTTTATCTGTGTGAGTTAAAACAAACAAACAAAAAAAACAGTAGACAAACATGTGTGTTCGTTTGTAGTAGAGACAGGGGGTTAAGCTTTCTATTCTGTTCAAATTGCAAGCGTGTATACTGTACACTTATACTTTGCTGTGCCACTGTTCCTGCTCGCTGCTTCATCTAGGATTTCTACAGATAAACTCTGAGAAGCCCAGATGGAAGTGACTTGAAGCCTGTCAAGTTCTCGGTGCATGCAGCGACTTGCTTCCACAGATGTGGAACTCACAGCAGCATTCATACATGCACCTTCCAGACCTGTCATCTGAAAGTTTTCCAGGCTTTCTGGAAAACAGCTTTTTTGAATCCTAGCATCTGAAGTGGCTGATGGGCCTGATGTATCAACCCAGTTTCAGCTTGGATTTTCTGAAAATACTGCTTTATATGATAACACCATTTTAAAAATTGTCTTTGTTTGTTCCAAGACCTGAGAGGGATTGTAAGTAAAAGCATATTTCTCAATAGGTACTCCTATGCACTTGGGATTTCATTGACTATTCCTTATTAGAGACATGACTAGATAAAAACAGTGTAGGCAAATCAAGTAACAGGAAATCTTGTGTAGACCTGTGGATACTCATGTGTAAGACTCGGTACAAGGAGGACAGACTTCATGCTTGAAGAGTAAAATATCTCAGTAGCAAGGTCTGTACCTTAAGGTAATAATGCATGGGCTTTGTGCATATCGTAAATTGCTGTGGCTTACCAAATTACCTCACATCAGCAGAAGCATAGTAGTTGTCCTCAGGCATTTCAGGTGAACATAAAATTGTGTTGTTTATCTAACCTCACTGGGGCAAAGGTAACTTCTATTATCTTGTATTTGCTAAGACACATACAAATAGCCTCTGTATTTTTTCTTTTTTTTTTTTTTTATTAAGTGGTAGCAGATTCCTTGGGCATATCAAGGTCCAGCTGAGTAAGACTCACACAGAGTAACTAGATTTGAATTACCTGGTGTCTGACTCGATGCATGTTAGCTGATGGGCAGTATGCAAAGGGGATGTCAGCACCAGTATCTGAAGCTTCCTGTCCCTTAGTGATAGAGGAAGTGGGGATTGCACTCTGAAAGGAGAGTTCTGTGATGTTGAGGCCTTATTAGACGAGGTCAAACTTACTGTTCACTCGGGCTGCATTTGATGGAATTAGGCTCAGCTCTGAGAGGAAACACAGTGAACATAAGCTGAAAACCCAGGATGAATTTCAGGCTTCCCGCAGAATGTTTCAGCACAGCAGAATCGGTATTCTAGCAAGTAATGACTGCGTATTGGCTGGTTAAATAGGCCTCTTGAAATGCGTGCTTGCTTTCTTTCCCACCTCGCAATTGTACAGACTTAAAATTGCATAAGCAGAACGTGACATGGGAAGGAAGTCCATCTCTTGTGCAAGCACAAAAATATGGCACTCATGCTTCACTCCTGGGGTCCTACATTGAAGCCCGATTAGGACGAAGAGAACTTTTTTTGGAGGCAGATGTGTAAGAGGGGCTTTTAGCAGGCTAGAAGCAGTGCTGGAGCGGAAGTCTGCTCAGTCAGAACTGGATTTCATTGGGGACTGTTGTGGTGTTTCGTTGCTGCATTTGCATTTATCAACACCGACTGCGACCAAGCAGTAATGTCTTAAGTGCTGTAACCTTAGCCTATAGGTAGCTTGTGAACTATAGCTTGATATTCAGGCTGTCTTTGCACTGGTGGCTGGCACTGACCTTTGCTAGCTCTGAGCATGCATTTGTATCAGTTGAAAGGTTAGGCATCCTGACTTCTGTCTTGCTTCTGCAAGATTTGCTTTCAGGCATTTTGTTTTGTTTTATTGATGTGTGGGGGTGGGCATTTTGTTTGCTTTTCGGTAATTGTAATTTAGGACGGACTTGTTTCTAAAGCGTAAGCAGATTGATTTAGGGTTGACATAGGAAACCGCTTGCCTTCCAGGATTATAATTCTATCCCTTATCTCTTGCAAGAGTGGCTGAGACAACCACAAAGCTGAGTCATGCCAGCAACCAATAAGAAGCAGAAATACAAAGATCAGTGCTGCAGCCACAGAACATTGCTGGGGCGCTTGTTGGTGGTTTTGAAATAGGGGATGGCAATTAAGCATCTTGGTGCACTTTTCAGGACTGCAAAATGGAGCAGGGTACCTCCTGCGTTTCTCTTATAAATAGGTATGGAGGGAGGAACAGTTTGAGGAACTGCTTGGGAGTCTGTATCTGGTCTCTTAAACTGCAGACGCTACCAGCATTACAGATGTTAAAAGCAGAGTTTTGAAACTAGCCACAAGTAAGAAGAAAGCTAGTGTGGTTTCACTGTCCTGCTTGCTATGCATGTGTCCTTTGCACATATTGATGAAGACTATGCTAACTTTTTGTCTTCCCCAATGTTTCCCGTAGGATTAATAGAATACTAGAGGCAAAACTAAAGGAATGGGACCCTGTGATGTTGATTTGTCCACCTATGTTTGCACAGGGAAATTGGGGGGGAGGGGGAAACTGGAAGAATCAACCCTGGACTTTGCTTCGGAAGACAACTTACCTACCAAATCATGTGCGGCTATCATCACTGGATTTCTGAGAGTGAGAAACAAATGCTGATCCAAGCTTGGGAAGGATTTGAGCTGTAATAAAATTTAGAATATTATAAAGTTTCTTCATAATACTGGTCTTTTCTTAACCTAATCTCTCTGCCTTTCCTTAGCAGTGAAGGAGACTGTCTCTGAGAATGATCTCTATGGGAGGCTTTTTATAAACAGAGTTTTCCACATCACTGCAGACAAGATGTTTGAAATCCTTTTCACCAATTCTCACTTCATGCAGAGGTTTCTCAATTCCAGGAGTATAGTAGGTAATATACTCTTCTTCCTTCTGTCTGTGTTGCAAACTATCCTGAAAATTTCAACCTCTAAGAAATGTTAAATAGGGCTAAGTTGAATTTTAAGTTTCTCCTTGCTTTAAAAGAATTTTGAAGCTTTAAAGTTGCACTATGAGAGAGGATATTTAAAGCTAGCCTGTTGTCACTGCAGATCAGTCACATCTCAAAGGAAAAAACTCATTTCAGGGCACCACAAAACTGCACCTTCATGCCTGAATTTTGAGTAGGCTATTAAGTTCATGCATTCTGTGGGGTATTTCTGATTACATTGTGTCCCAGAAATAGTGAAATGCGTATGGCTGGCACACAGGCAAAATCACTGCATCCTCCTAAACGATACTCACAGGCTTTAATTTTCTGGATGAGTAGATTTTATTCACTGAGATCATAAGGACAGAAAATTAAGTCAAAAAGGGTAATATTTATTCAGTGTCAGCTTGGAAAGGAAAGTGGCAAAAGCTTTTGATAATGCTAAGTGAATCTGTTCAGCTTTAAGCAGATGGGAAATGACATATTTTCATTTAATTGCTTATTCTTCTCCCCACCCTCAAGTCTCTTTCAGTAGGCTCAGGTTCAGCTACTTAGTGCCTCACCTTTGTTCATCAGTGAACTGCAATTTTCCCTTTTCCTGCAGAAAGCACAACCATTTGGAATTAGTTTTCTGTTTGTCTTCACACCACTGTTCTTAAACTGTTAAGATATGAGAGGGCAGAGGTAATGCCTTTTAGGTAATCTGCATGTGAGATTTTGCATAATTTCTCATCTAGATGCTGTGTCAACCCCTTGGAATAGAGATGCCAGTGGCAATCAGTTGAGGACTTTGACGTACACTGTAACGATTAACAATCCACTTTGTGGGAAGTTCACAACTGCAACTGAAAAGCAGGTACTGTGTGCATGTGTGTGTTTGGTGCCCTTTAAAGCAAGGGAGAGGTCAACGCTATGGTCTGTCAGAGATCTGACGATGGATTAGAGTTCAGTGAGCTGAATGTGGATCTGCAGTTTAAACGTAGCATCTCTAAGGGTAGCTTGCTGTGCCCCTCTCACCATTAATGAGCAAATGCTGATGAAATCAGAGAGGCTTTCTACTTTTACAGATGGCTGTAAACTTCTCCCGCAGTCTGTGGGGAAAAGTGTTAACATCCCTTATGAACTGAAGGGGTGAAAAGATACAATGAAATGCTTTCAGTGTCCACTTCTGGGGTCCCCAGTAAGAGAGGGAGTTGGAAAGAGTCTAACAAAGGGCCACTAAGATGATTAAGGGACTGGAGCATCTCATATGAGAAACAGCTGAGAGCTGGGACTGTTCAGCCTGGAGAAGGCCCGGGGGGAATCTCACAATGTATGTAAGTATCTGAAGGGAGGGTGCAAAGTAGACCAAGCCAGGCCTTCACCACCAAAGGCCACACCTTTCAGTGGTGCTCAGTGACAGGACCAGAGGGAATGGCACAAACTGAAACACAGGTGGTTCCCTCTGAACATCAGGAAACACTTTTTTACTGTGAGGGTGATGGAGCACTGGGAACAGGTTGTGCATAGAAGTTGTGGTGTCTCCTTCCTTGGAGATACTGGAAAGCTGTCTGGACATGGGTCTGGGCAACCAGTTTTAGATGGCTGTCCTCGAGCAGGATTCTTGGACAAGATCACCACTAGAGGTGCCTTCCAATCTCAACTGTCCTGTAATTCTGCTTTGGGGAAGGTCTCATATGTCAGTCTCGAAGAAGAGCTGTGGCCACGAGTCTGTGGCCAGCCTTGCATCTGGTACTTGAAATGGCAGTGGGGAAGTACTGCTGCTGCCTGTGTTGGCTCTAGCAGGAGGCATCTTGTCTTTCCACACACCATCTGTACTTGCCATTCTTAACTGCTTTTTATTGTGGTTGTTCAGGCTTTCTCCCTACCCTTGGAGTTGGTGGATCTAGCCTGAGAAATTCAGACAGAAAGGATAAAAAAAAAAAAAAAATTGGGTACCATGAATATACCTTCTTATTTTTATTTTCTTTTGTGGTAGATCCTGCATAAGCAGAGTCAGAAAGGTCAGTCTTATCAGGTGGATGCTGAGGTACTGACCCATGATGTCCCCTACCATGATTATTTCTACACTGTGAACAGATACTACATCAGCCGCACATCCAGTCACAAGTGTCGATTACGGTGAGCCTGAGTGGTGCACAGTGGGAGGGGAGGAGCCAAGGCACACATGTTACAGGTTGATGGATTGTGCTTATCAAAAGATCTGCCAACAGCATAGAGAAGGTCAGTTTCTCTCAAAGTTGGGGATCTCTTCTGAAAAATAAGCTTGGTTTATCTCGTTGCATGAATGCTGTATTTGAATCTCATTAATTCAGTGGGAAACGAACTCTTATGTTGACTCTGAGGTACAGAACTCATCTCCAAGACTGAACTGGGTTCTAATCAGCCTTGCGTTTTAGAGTGCAGGTGTGTGAGTGGGATAAATTGGAACTACCGGGGATGTTTTATTACAGAGTTTCCCAGATATCCTTGCTAAGGGCCTGCAGAAGAGGATGGTTCACAGGAATGTGCAGGGAAGATGGAACACGCCTACTTTTGCCAGCAGGGTATTCCAGTAAACCAGGCTTCATTATTAAACTCTACCTAGATAGGGAAGTCTTAAAAGGCACTTCCCTTTTCTATCCCATTTGTTGAAAACGCCTGAAGTGATCAAGTTCCATATTCAGTGCGTTTGTGTCACTTTCTGATGATGTGATCCTCGGTAGTTTTTCTGTTGTCTTCAGTAAAGCCTTTTATCTCAAACTTCACCAGTACCTAGAAAAGGTGAGCAAGCCTGGATTTTGTTCTGGCTTATCTCAGGCTATCAAAGTGCTGAAGACTCCCTCTCTACTGGGAGGAGAAGGGAAGAAAGGTCACTGAACAACTGTTCTGGATGATTTTTGAGTGAGTCATTCTTCTTCTTTGAGGGATGTATTTGCTTTATCTGAGACACATGGCAACGCCAGGGTAAGAGCAAAAATCTAGGTTTCAATATGGTGCGCAGAGCACGCATGTATAGAACAGAAAGTGCATGGTGGCTTTACAGCTGGCTTTATTATACTGCATTTAAAATGGCTCAAAAACTCTATGAAAAGATGCTGTTTTGTTAGACTAGAAACACAATGGGCTTACATTGATTACTTGAAAACATTGAAAAAAATGTATTCTAGGGCGGTCAGTGTTCCTGACTTAAACAAATCAAAATCACAGGCTATCTTTTTGTCCTTTAGGAAGAGCTTTGGGATTTATTCAGTTGTTAGAAGCGTCCCTCTGAAGGAGGATTCTGCTTCTCCTCTGAAGAAGGATTCTGCTCCAATTCAACGAGGGACTTTTTACAAGGGCATGTAGTGATAGGACGAGGGGTAATGGCTTCAAACCGGAAGAGGGTAGCTGTAGATTAGAAATCAGGAAGAAATTCTTTACTCCGAGGGTGGTGAGGAACTGGAAGAGGTTGCCCAGGGAAGCTGTGGATGCCCCATCCCTGGAAGTGTCCAAGGCCAGGCTGGACGGGGCTTTGAGCAGTCTGGTCTAGTGGGAGGTGTCCCTGCCCAGTGCAGGGGGGTTGGAACTAGATGATCTTTAAAGTTCCTTCTAAACGACTGTATGATTTTTATGATGTGATTTCTATTCTGGAAGCATTATTGATTAGCTTGACCTGGGGAATGCAAGGCAGGAATGTCACTTCCCCTCTGTCATGCTCACAGAAAGACAGATTTTAATTTCTGTCCGCTCAGGGTAGGGTCTGAGCACTTGTTGCATGAGTGGTGATAATGAATTTCACCTGCTGACATTGCAGTGCCCATGTAACACATCATGTGTACACATACAGAGTAAAAAGAAGGACTTTATAATATGAAAGCCTGAAGCCTATTTTAAATGTATGTTAAAATGACAACACTTCAGAGGACAGAAATTCTCTGCTAGTTTGAGTGTGAAGGAAAACACTTCAAAATGTTTGCACTAATTTGGACGCTCAGATCTCCTGAGGCTTTAGCTAGAAATGTTGTCTTTGCTACTGTCTGTCTCTTGCCTTGCTTTGGTGTAAGTGCTGCCCAGGTGGAAAGCCAAGGCAGTTCCAGTTGGTATTTCAGATTATGGACATAAACTATAGGCCTGCTTCTGATAAGAGACTTCTGCTGTCACTGTGCTACCTAGAAGAATACTCTTTCACTATTACATTCTCTTTATTAGGGTTTCTGCAGAAGTGAAGTACAAAAAACAGCCTTGGGGCCTTGTCAAGTCTGTAATCGAGAAGAATACCTGGGGAGGAATACAGGAAAACTTCAAACAACTTGGTGAGGCATTTTTTCTTTGTGCTGGAGTAAGGAGGCTACCTTTCCTATGTATGTTTTCATGTCTGTCAAACTTGATTCCTTAAAGAATGGTTTGAAAAGAAGGCAGCACCGAAGGAACCTGCAAGTCAGAAGTTCATGTCATCAATATATCTGCCAATTCCAGGGTGTAAAAGAAGCCTGGTAGCTTAATGCTAACAAGGAGCTTTTGTATACCTTGCCAGTAATTGCTTTCTGAAGAAAACATGAGGAGCAGCAAGAAAGGGGTTACTCTCAACTGCATGTGCCTGTCTTCTAAGTATTTCCTTGACTGTGGGTATGAGAAAAGAAGCAGTGGCACCTGGCAGGCTCCCTGGTGTGTCTGTCAATGGTCTGGCCAGCCAACAGCTGCGGACTCGGACTAATACAATTCCTAGTCTCAGTCTAACAGTGTCTTCAAGTGCTCCTCCAACTGCTAACATATCATTAGACAGTCCTGCATAGGCTGAATGTACATCATACCTGAGAAGTGTACTAAATGCCACCTAGCAAGCGGGATAGGTAGTATAGGTTAAGGTGTAGTTTATGTCAATTATCTGTTCTAAGTTCTTTTACTAGAAGGTACAGTTATTCCTTTCACTGCCACTCTCCATATCTCACAAGTTAAGTCTTTAGTGCTAGTCTTTTCAGCTTTCCTTTTGAAAGTTCAGTAACCTTATTTTTTCCACTGCAGAATCAGATCTCCTAATGGAGGAATATGCAATTAATCAGTCCATAGAAGACTCTGGAAAATTAGTTGCCCTGAGACGAAGACGACGCACTTTACACCGGAGTCTAGCAGAATCGCTTCCCAAACGCTCTTCCCAGCACTCCACTGGTGATATGGGAGTAGAGTCCCAGGGCAGCATAATAGGTACGAATTTTTATATCAATTGTTTTCCAAAAGGTGTGTTCAAGAAAGTTTAACTTTTAAAATAGTGCAAGAGTAACACTTGTGTGCATATTACTCTTATTGCCTTTACGTGGTGTGGTAGCAAATGCTTTGGTGTGTTCAGGCTTGCATAAAATACATTTGGAGCATGCATAGTCACTTTTATGAGTATCTCATGAAATCGAACCTAATCTCACCCTTTGTTTTTAAAACGAACAAACAAAAACCAGCCAAAACCTAAAATGCTGCACTGTACCTGCATAGGATTGAAAATGAGATAGGATCAGAAAGAAATTTAACCTGACTTTTGTGAAGTTGCTGAAAAATTGCTTTATTTCTTCAAATGACTGCACATGCAACTCATGAGTTGATTAACTGCCACTTGCCTCTTGGCCCTATGATCTCTTATTTAATTTTTTTTCTAATGTTGAAGAGTCCATTTCCTGTCTGCTTCTGTAATTTCTGTGTCACTGAAGCATTTCTTGCTGTTCCACTGCCACTAGGCATGGCAGGCTTGGACACTAGCATATAGAACATTAGCGACACCCACAGAGATGAGGAACATCTGTGTGCTAATGTGTACCAGAGAATGGTGGATTTCATGACACAAGTTGAATTGTAAGCCCTGAGGTAGGGGCAAGTGCTCTTTCCTAAAGGGGGAGACAACATTGAGTATAGCACTGAGAGAGCATTTGGATCAACAGCGTGTGTAATGGACTCTTTACCCAGCTGACATTACTTCCTGATTACTTAATTTTGCCACTGCTGCTCCACCATTTCAGGTGAGTGTGTCTGTCTCCACTATACATTACAGCTTTCATGTATGCCCTTTGTCCAGGGCAGGAAACATGAATGTAAGGAACTGTTTTAGGAGAACAGGTAACTGTATTTAAAGATCAGCCTTCCCACAGTGGTAGGTGGTTGCTGCTCAGTGTGGAGAGGACAATACACACTTCCTCTCCCTCACTAGTGTCTGATCCCTGTTGCCTGACAACGAGCAGATGCTCTTTCGAAAGGTTGTCTTCAGGCCAATACATAAACCAAGCCAGTAAGGATGGGACAAGTAGCAGGAGAACTTGATTTGACCCTGGTTGTCAGAAAGACTAACGTGGGCAGGAGAACAAGCGGAAGAGAGCCACTTTGCAACCTGTCTCTGCTCGTGTATAACTAGCAGCATGTGCTGAATGAGTGTTAGTAATGGATGGACTGTAGCCTTCTCAGGCTGTCTGGATTTAATGTGAACATACCCCAGCGCTGTGTTCTCCACAGCGTACTGGGGTAGAAGGGATCCTGCTCCTTATGGAAGAGCCTGACTGTCCAGCTGACTTGTCTGAGATGACTGCAAAACTGCCTTGGTGAATGTTGGAGACGATCTTGTGCACCCACATGATCTGTTATTTTTTTCCATCAGAAGCTGTTGAGCTATTCTGTGTGAAATGCTGGGCACTGGCATGTATCTGCAGGCATCCTTTAGGAATGTTCTTCAGTACTTTTTAACCTCCTTCTCTTCCATGCACTATAGGAAGGAAAAGAGATGCTGTAAGTAGGACCACCACCATCATTGTAGTAATGAGTGTCTTGTAAGTACTCACTTGCATTAAAATGTGGTTTGACTCAAGCTCATCTTGCTCTTTACCTGTATTTGTCTGTACCTCACTTGCATGTTAACATTGCATGTAGCACGATAGATCCTAACCTAATTTGAGTGGAGCACTCAGATATAGGAGGGAAATGGATTGACTTAAGAAGTGACACACGGAACAAAAATGCTGGCTTGCCAAAGTAGTCTACCTTGCAGGTCTACTTAGGTCTGGTCCTATAAAAAAAAAGTCTAGGATTTACTCATTCCTAGTTTTAAAAGTTCCAAGAAGAGACACTGTTGCCATTCCTATTGATTGCCATTACACAGCTTAACACTAACTGCTAAGAATTGGATAGATCTTTATTTTCAGTATAGCACTGCCCTACACCTTTTTTCCCCTCCCAGAAGGGTTCTCTTTTCTTAGCTGTCTTTAGCACAGATCTTGTTTCTGTAGCATTGCAAACAAAATTGTTACAGGACTTGGTTTTTGTTCTCTTCTCTCTACAGTTTGCTGCTCTTGGTCTTGCTGAATATAACGCTGTTTCTCAAACTGTCAAAGATAGAGCATGCAGCTCAGTCCCTCTATCACGTCCAGCTTCAGGAAGAAAGCTCTTTGAAGTAAGTTGAATTCACAATCTTTGCTTTCTTTCTTCCTCAGCTTATGTGAGAATCTGATGTAAAGAAATAAGTTTTGAACAATGAAACTCGGTGGTAAGTTTTCAAAAGCTGCTGGGGCTTGCTGCGTTTCTGTGGTCCATGCTGATATCCAGTGACATGTCTTGACTGCATCTTGCAGTAATGAATTTCTTCTTTGACAAGCTGTTTTTTGGGGGAATGTTAACCTTAGCTTGCATTTATCACCCTCCTGTGACTCATCTTCTTGTGAACATCATGGTGCTGATCACAGAACTGAAGTGTTCACTTCATCCTGTGTGAAGAAGCATGATCTCAAATGTAATGTTAAAGATTCGTTTGGCTTTTTAGCCTCTTTCTGTGAGTCTCCTGCTAAATCTCCTCTCCCCCTCAAACTTCCGTGTTGGGTGCCTTTTGTATTCAGACATACGGAAGAGAATCAGATGTTGCTTCCTCTCTTGAATAGGGTAATAGCAAACAAGTTAAAAACCATAACCTGGTCTTGAGTATGGAAGTGGTGTGGTGACCTCCTCTGGTGATCATCTCAGAACTGATTAGAGTAACTTTCTTCATAAGAAGGATCTTGCCCTCTGAAGCGTGAAAACGTACATTGTAGACATAATGTGAGCTCATTTGCCTGTGGCGGCCATTGTCTACAAAGGTCCGAGGCGGTATTTTCAAGGCAACAGGGATTGAAATTCAAATGCAGGTGGCTTTTGGGAATGGATGCTTTTGCCAATGGCAGAGCAATGGTGGCAGAGAGCAGCTGCTTTTAGAAAAGCATGGAGGTGCTTGTTTCATGTTTCTGATGTGATCTCAATCTCTTTCAGCATATCCCCAGAAATGGTATCAAAAGAGGAGATCCCTCAGTATGATAAGGAACAGGTTAAACATGTGAAGGGAGTTTTGAGAGACTCAATTGAAATGCTTGAGCAGGTAGGTCTGCCGGTCTTTCCTGGTGATATTCTGGTTTCTCAACAACTCCAGTTTTTCTGCCTGACGCCACCAGAGCTTTTCTTTGACATCTTCTAGCGCTTACTAAAAGTTTTCATGACTCCTTGACCTGTTTTGTCCTAGGCTTGAATTTGGTACATAGGCAGTGCTCACCTTTCTGATATTTTGGGGTTTTTTTATTTGACTAAGATTACATATTCATGTCAATTTTCTTAAACCTGTCAAGTACCTTTATTAATGAGATGTGTTGATGCAACTCTGCGTCATGACAAAGCAAAGACTGGAGTAATTCAAAACTTCTTTTCTAAGAAGACTCAAAACATAATGTTAAGTATTTGCCCACCTCATTATGGGGTTTCTTCATTCAGGTTTATCCTGGCTTTTGCTCCCCACTACTATTCTAGATATGGGTAGGAGCTTCACTTACCCTTTGTTTCATGGGCCACCTAATCTCCAGTGAAAAATAAATGAATTCTGTAGACCATATGTTTCTGAGAGGCTCCATAGCTATGGAGTTAGTCTTCCTTCCCAGTAATTTACACTTCTAGGCTCTTACATACTACAAACGCTATATAAAAAAATGAGGTGGTTGAATGCTGTTGTGTTTCTCTGATCCTGAAGTCCAGGACTGGTAAACCCCTAGGCTGAAATTTCAACTCAGTAAGTGAAGGACAGTAAATTCATACTTTGGGTTTTTTTTACTTATAACCTAGGAATGTTCTGATTTTAAGTTCTTTTATTAAACCTTAAAATGTGACAGAAGAAATTATTAGATTAGGAAAGCTGTGGGGGAGTTCACATGTACCTCTATCCATCACCAGTTTGCTCTGTGTTCTCCCACGCATTAAAAGAGGGTAGAAAAAGAAGCCGTTTTTGATACTTCTTGTTCAGAGGTGTCTCTGCACACAAAATTGCTATTAATCTATTAATCATTTTGATCATGTCTTGAAAAAGCTTGAGTGCTGGAAATTTCACTGTAGAAATGAATTTTCAGGTTTCCATGCCCTTTTCAGTTTCTTTGCTTACTACCCAAAAAATTCCTAATTCTGAAGTGTTAAACTGCCTTTTGAGCAAACAGAGTGTAAACAAAAAAAAAGTGAGAATTCAACCCCCTTTTTCATCCCAAATAACACTTTTGTCTGGAAGTCATGACACATCTTAGCGCCTGTTACCTTGTGTTTTCTGAGGGTTGTCGATAACCTAAACACATTTTGTGTACCAAAATGCACCGG
The DNA here is from genome assembly GCA_013398915.1 of Dromas ardeola. Lineage (NCBI taxonomy): Eukaryota > Metazoa > Chordata > Aves > Charadriiformes > Dromadidae > Dromas > Dromas ardeola. Next base: position 388,622 of record VYZM01003700.1, on the reverse strand, counting down.
GAGGGCCAGGCATTAAAAGAAAATACATGTTTTGCTGTCATTTTCCTTAGAGTATTTGCTATGAATGTTAACTGTGACTAAAAATGACGGGGTGGCTTATCTTCCACACCATTGTCTAGCGAGGTGTTAAGACTTTATCACACTGGACTGTTAGTAATTACAAACTGTACAGAGTATAGCTGTTAGGAGAGCACAGTAAGGCAGCTTTTTATAGAAACAGGGAGGAGGAAATAGCATGAAATCTGTAAAAGAAAAGGAGGGAGACATTCTTTTCCTGATAGCACTCACCCATGCAGGAGATTAACTTAAGTAATGTTATGATGGTTGTATCTTCACAGCTTAAGATTTCCCTTTCCATGCTCCAAAGAAGCTTTGACCACTTGAACAGAACACAGAGCGGCAAGACTGAGAGTTAATACCCGCATCAGCTTTTTCCGTTGAAGACGTTGGAAGAAGAGATGTGTGTGTGTGTGTGAGGACTTGCGGGTTGGGGATTGTAACTGTCACCTTCGGACTCTTTACTATTTGGCTCAAAAGCTGCACGGAATAAAGGTTTCTGGACAGAAGTAAGTTGGGTTCTGCATTCCTGTAGCCTGGCCAGCTGTCGCCCCAGGACGCAGGGCTGGCAGCAGAGTCTGGCTTGGGAGGAGTGCGGAGCTCTCAAATCCCGTGGTGAGTGAGCCAGGGCACTTGTGCTGCCGGTTAACGGATCTGCACATTTCGGAGAGAGCTGGGCTTGTCTTTAACAAAATCGTAGCTTTTTATGTCAACTTGAAAAATGACCATCAAGGGAAGAGTGTTTTGGAGGAAAAAGAGCAGGTAGTGGTTTCACAGCCACAGGATATTTATGTGCTTTTTTTAGCCGTGGGGACTTTGTAAAACAAGTCACCATCTTTAAGGATCAGTATTTTTAAGATTAATTAACTAAACAGGAAAATGCTCACCACCTCCGTGCTACATCTCTCCTGCGTGCTGCCGGCTTTGGCAGGCTGCCTCCTGCCATATGTTCCTCGCTCTCCCAGAGAAATTTCAGCCCTTGGTATTTTCCCCTCCCTCAGGGGGCTGCCTTTTGGTTCTCGGTGGCTGATGATGAAACACCTTTTTTTTTCTTCTGGCCCCAGGCTGGTTCTGAGCAGGTCTAGAGCAGGAAGATGAAAATAATGAAAACTAAAAGCAGGGGAAAGGGCACTGCCCCTGCCAGGGTGGGCAGTGCTGGCTGCCGTGGTGGTGCTCGGTGATGCCAGCAGCCGGGTTGGGTTCCTCCGGCTGCTGCCCACGGTGGGTGATGGAGGGGGGGTGTTAGTGCGTGGGTGCTTCATCCCCCAAAATGCAGGGAGGATCCCGGGGCGGAGCAGGTTCAAACACCCGCGGGGAGGGGACGGGGACACCCCTTATGCTGCGTGGGAAACTTTCCCGAGGCCGGGGAGCAGCAAAGCTGATGGCGGCCTGGTCGCGTGTGTGCCCCGGCTGCGGAGGGGGCTCCGCGGGGCCGCTCCCCGCCCGCGGGACCCCGCCGCGCCCCGGCCGCCACCTGTTGCGCTGTGCCCTTTAAGCCAGGTGCCGCCGCGTCACGGCCAGCCCCGCCCCTCCGGCGCAGGCATTGGGCTGTTCCCCCGTCAGGTGNCGCTGGGGCCGCGGGGGGGGGGGGGGGTGTCCCCTCACGCCCCCCCAATCCCCGCACACCTCCGCGCTCGGGGGGCGCTCGGCCAATGGCGGCCGGGCTCCGCCGGAGGGGGCGGGGCCGCTGTGGTGGAGGAGGAGGCGGCGGCGGCGGGCGCGAGGCACCTGCGGCTGGGAGGGAG